>JAGWCC010000430.1:0-413650 GCA_022651775.1 Drusus annulatus | reverse complement strand
GAATGTGATGTGTTTACTTACATTTTTGTTCATTCAGTGTTCAAGTTTTTCTTATGAATTCTAATTCTATATCATAACTTTTTTTTAACTAAGAAAGGTTTTTTTTACAGCACCGTATCCCAAGGCTTGGTTTGACCTCTTCCATAAATAGTGCTCTCCACTGGTTCTTGTCCTGAGCCATACTTCTCCTGTTCCAATATTTTCCCATGCTGCTTTCTGCTTCTTCCGCAAAGCCCACACCTTCCTCTAGGAAGTCTCCACTAGGGTACCCACTTAGTCGCACTCGTTGGTATCCTGTAATCTTGCATCTTTTCAACATGGCCAGATCATCACAGTTTCTGTGACCCACAATGTCTTTTGATGGTGTTATATTGGATAAAATTTTCAAATTCAATCTCAAGATACATTATTTATTGTTTTAATAATAATTACTCACAATCTGTTAATTTTGTATTAATTTGGGATAAGAAACCACTTCTGGCAACCCCAAGGATATTTTTTGTTGTATTTGTGAGCAGTTCTCTTCCTTGGCTTAACATTTTCAACACCTTATAGGTAAACGAGAGTAACTGTTGAAAGCTAGTTAGAATTTTCAGTCATTGAATAGTCTTGTTTGACGAGTTAAAGTTTAAGCACAGTTACGGCATACAATAAACTTCATATAATATTTGATAAACCTGTTGGTCTATAAAACATTCTGAAGGGTTACCTGATCACGTGTAAGTACTGAACGTTACTTAGTTTAGAGATGTCAGTTCTCTGTAGTTCACATTTGTAGCTTCTTTCTCGGGAGGCACAATGTTCGATCATCCGTCAACTTAGTCATACTTCTGCATCATCATTTATACACCCATTTTATATCAGTTTTGCAAACTGTTTGGTGTCTATCTCAGCTCTCTCTAGATTTAGGACCACTGCAGAAAATGCATCTCATCTTAATCCGGATTTGATTTCATGACTGCCCATTAATTCCATCGGGACATTTACGACTGTTTCTGATTAATATGATTATGTACTCTGTACTGTAGTTTTTTATGTGAGCTATAAACAATTGTTGTATCCGAGCAATAAATGGATGAATGGAGCAGTAATGGCCACTTAAGTATCTGGTGAAGTAGGTGGACACATTTTTTATTATGTTTTATTGCAACGACAGAATCGTAATACGTTAGTTTTGGTTTAAGAGTACGTGGCCCAGAAGAGTTACCTTAATGCTTTCTCTATTAACCTAACCTGATGAGATACTGCGAAAAGACATACGAAAAGTAACCGTTACAATTTAGCTGTATTCTTTTATCTGTGGTAATACACTGTTCTAGAAACTGGTCCATTTTATTGTAAATGGTAATGTTCTGTATTGTAAATCCTTAGATTTTCTACGTTTAGTAGTCAAGTTAATTACCTTAACTACGTGCGTTTGACGTACGTTAAATTTGAATACAACAAAAACACTTTTTACAAAAAAGTACAAATCGTTAAGCTAAATGTGGCTATAGTATTTAACCAGTAATTCAAACCTGAAGAGTTTTTTGTTTATATAATAAATGGTTAAATCAATTACTATCACTTGTTTACACGGTATATGCATGCAATTTTAAATCAAATATAACAACTGTAAAAATAATGTTGCGACATACTTTTCAATAAGTTTTATGAAAGCAAAATAATTTTATAACATGCAAACAAAGTGTTAAAGCACATAAGATACAGATGTTTCAAATAAGAGGACGTTAGCATAATGAGCCCCCAGGGAGATGTAGATTCATAAAAGGTATAATAAATGTCAAACAAATAAATCGATGTTATTATTATTTAAAAAAAATCACATTAATTATTTGACAAAGAAAGTGTCTGAGTATTGGTAAAACTGACAAATTCAAAATTCCGTGATAATATTGCAAAATTTTGTACCTTTTTGGTTTTATCATATTATTATAAAAAAATATTTCATGCGATGTTAAATCTAGATAATTATACGTGTTTGTAAAAAAGCATTAACTTCGCTGCTTTTTAATTATAATTAAATAAATTATAATTTTTACAACTTTATTTTAATATATTTTCGACCGGTTTTGGAAATATCCTTTCATCATCAAGACAATATAAAAACATTAAATTAAGATAGTTTTAATATGGTTCTTATAAAAGAAAAGTACTTCCTAAGCCGGTCGGTTGATGAAATAAAATAAGTGCTTTGTAAGTAGTTAAAATATATATATATATATATATATATATATATATATATATATATATATATATATAAATATAATATATATATTTTTTTAATGATATTTTGTAGATTTTTATCATTTATGCTTCTACTTTACGCACCATGAACAAAGGTTCAAGAAGGATTTATAAAATTTAACATGTGTACATTCGTGCGAATTAACACGACAACCCTTGACAACGTAATAAAATAGGCGCCTTAATAATAATGAGCTCTGCCACACACAACGCTATAACATGGTCATACAGACAATGGCCGGGCCGAGCATAGGGGATGAATAAAATAATGATAGTAGCGCTAACAAAGTAACAGGGTAGCAAGGAAACTAAATAATAAGGAGTGTCTAACAAGGTCACTAGGTAACAAGGTTTACTGCTTTTACTTGCCTTTACCCTGGTCCTCCAAAGAGCTGTCGACGGCCGCCGTCAACTGAGCTGTGGGCATCACTCCTGATGACGCAGCATGCAATAAGCACAACGTTAATTGTATTTAAGCACAATAGTTAATTG
Organism: Drusus annulatus; assembly: GCA_022651775.1. Lineage (NCBI taxonomy): Eukaryota > Metazoa > Arthropoda > Insecta > Trichoptera > Limnephilidae > Drusus > Drusus annulatus. The sequence goes on along the minus strand of JAGWCC010000430.1, from coordinate 410,911 downwards.
TCTTTAAGCACGGCGGTTAATTGTCTTAAAGCCCCACAACGTGATGATCACAATAAGGCCGGGGGTTGATTAATGATCCACCCCGTCGCAAGTCATTTTTCACCATTTGTTAGAGCAGCAGGAATTAGGTCTTATCCCGGTCAACATTCAGAAAGCACATTAAATGACAGCAGTAATGGTTATCCAACCTAATTCTATCAATATTATATTTTGTTTTATCGGCACGAAGGCCGCACACAATCGATTTCTGGGATGAACGAATAAGCAGACAAAACTATTTACATCCTTAAATTCTAAAACATTGCCTGTCTTATGCCAAAAGGCACGAACTTGAGCAGTCAAAATATGAAATATTAAATTCAATTACAAAAGTAGATAGCAATCTGACGTAATTAAGTAATGCTAACTTATTTTTCTAACAAAATTGAACACGACAATGATCTATAATATGCGACAATATTACTTGTGACAACAAACGAATGAAAAAGTCATTCTTAAAGGACAGAAAGTTTTCAGTACAGATTTACAAACTTGTTTGTGTAAACGGCCATCTCTTCTGTGGATAGTGTGGTTAGATGTGCAAAATAATATCCACCGTTTATTTGTTCGTATTTCGTCTGCCCTCACAGATAAGTTTGTGAATCCTTAATAGTGTTAGTTTTTTGTATAAAGCTAACGATTTGATATGTGACATAAACTAAAAAAAACACCCACATGATTTTATATTACTAAATTTAATATTTTTCAACACTCAATAATAATTAATATTATTTTCTTTAGTAATTGGTTCATTTTCTTATTCAATGATAGTAAGTCTTGAAAAAGTTTAATTAAAGGAGAAACCCGATGTTCCATAAAACTTTATAATTAATTATAAAACGAAGTTAGTTTTTTTTTTTTTAGTTCAGACAAATAATTGATAAAAGCATTGGTCCGATTTATTGGTCTGCCTCCAAACAAACAATCATTAGAAAGATCAAGAGCAGAACCTACTCTAATCAGTTAATAATGTTTGCACTTCTCTCAGGAAATATTTTACGATTGTTTGTTCACCGTTAAATAATTTATTTTCTTCCTAGAAATTTCGTTTTTACGAAAGTTCTTTTTTTAAATATTTGTACTGAGAATTCCCAACTGTAAACAGTCATTTGGGAAGGTTCTATCATTTTTGTTTCCGTTCAATGATTTGATAAGGAGAAAAACATATTTTCAGCTTGGTTACATCAACACATTTTTTTAATAAAAATATGTTTGTTTGTTTATTTGATGATTTTCCGAAGAAAGAATTTCGCTGTAATATTAGATCGGAAAAACAAATACAAAATAGTTCACATGTAACATTATAAAAGGGCTGAGAGAAAGTAGTTATTTTTTAATGTGTCAAATTTATAAAATAAGATTAATTATTAAACTATTTATTGATTAAAACAGTAGAAACATTATAAAATTTTCTCATCTTATAAAATGGATTATCATAAAAGGAATCGGATATATTATCTTATTTCCCCTAAAATCGGATTCCTGGATTAACGGCATCCCTTACGTGTCTCGATAATCGGGTTTCTACTATTCCACTGAATTATTTAACGTTATATTCATTAAAGATTTAAAACTAGTTTTATATAGATTTATGCCTCATAAATAAATAGGCATCATTAGCTATTTGAAACGATTAAATATCATATATTACATTATGTTTTTTTATACATTTCTTTAGTCCAAGGTAAACGTATGATAAATGCAAAAATGACTTTTCTCAGGAAAATAGTTTATAATAATAAAAACACCAGTAAATATGTTCGTAAACCTAAATTTGACCTTTTAAGTAAAAAAAAAAAAAAATTGAAAAAGTCATATCTAATAAAAATGGTAAGTGAATACAAAACATAATGATTTAATATAGTTATTGAAAAAACACTTACATATGGATATCGCTGACCATATTATATGAATAAATGTCCAAAACAGACATAACTTTCATGAACTTACATATTTGCACTTTTCATGTCACCGAATTTATCATTTCCAGACCACCACCGATATTTACACACTATTTTATACAGTTTTTGCTTGTATCTTTTGTTTACCTGGATAGTACATGGTCTGTTTCCTGGCGGTATAGTTGGCCTGGGGGACTCTCATCTCGCAAACAAACTCCTCGGAGTCACTGAGGTCCTCGTCCTTGACTATGACGGAGCCTATGACGTCAAACAACCCTTCGGCTCCAGCCACCACCTCCGTCTTTATGTCCTTTATCACTTTCCTACAACAAAAAAAAACACGGTATTATAATAACATAAAATTGTTGCAATTTTTGTTATTTTATTATTCTAGTGCGTAGCAGCCGTTTCTTTCTTCAAAAAACTATTTTTTGTCCACACAGTCAGCAATTCACTTGTTATCTTCAAATGTTCTTTAATTGAAATACATTTAATCTTCAGGTGAAAAAATATTAGGCCAGTTAGAGATCGAGTAGTCCAAGCCGTCGGGTTCCCATCTATGTTTATGAGTTCAATTTTCTGTTAGTCAAGTCCCCTAACATTACAAAACCAACATTTTCCTCTTTTAATAACGGCACCAGGAGGATGACAATATTTTCAGAATATTCCCAACTGTGAAAATTTTTATTTATTTATCTTGCTGGGTTTTTACAGAGTGAAACTCGAAAGTGAGAACAATTCACTCATGGTTTTATTGTAGAAAAAAAAAAATAGTAGACTATTTGGAAAATGTTTCATCATCATAACATAAATAAAATAGGATTTTTAAAAAATAAAATTAACGACTGCATAAACCCCCCTCACAAAGCACTTGGTCAACAAAAACAATAGAAATCAACAACACGACAAAACACGCCATCAACTAAGATAAGTCTTTGAACAGATAATATACATGTATACTTTTATATTTTCATTGATTACCAGTCTGAGTCTGATGTGTAACCATTGCTTAGAGTTTCATAACAAAAGCCTTTTGAGCTTATTCGGAAGCTTTTTTATTAAAATATATCTCTAACGAAATCTTAAATTGGTATATGGAAACCTCAGATTACCATAGATTAAGAATTCTAGCATCAGTCTGCTTTCTATAAAGCTCAATTTGCTTATTTCGTGAAATTCTGTAAAAGTACTGAGTGCGGCAGGTGAAAATGTGTTTTTTACGAGTTCTTACTAAAAATGCTTACAAAGATATAATTTAGTTAAAAATATTTATGATCATTGAAATCCTTTTATCTTATTAGGTATTAAGTATTATCTTAGCCTAAACGTTATTAATTTACCAAAAATATTTAAATATTTTATACTTTGTGTAATCCAAATGTTGTTGTAAGTCTTAAAAGAAAGCATTATCTCGATTAAATATGTAAAGCCTTTCTCAACTATATCAAAAATGAGATGAATCGGTTTGATTTTTTATAACCTTATTCTATTTTTCTTGGCTAAACTGATTCCAAAACGTTTCTTTACGTTTATTAGACCATACGACTCAACGATCTCACCACCATAAATAAACGTTTAAAGTTACGGTTGTGATGGCATTTATAAAAAAAGCTGTATCAAAAAATTAAAATTTATATAATGGTGTAAAAAATGTCAAGTTAATAATACTCAACACATTATTACTTTTATTATTAATTTCTGCCGTTGATTGCGGTGTTTGGTCATTGCGTGGTTGCATTGTTTTACCTGTCGAAGGTTTATAATACCTTGTCATGATATTTCCTATTAAATTATTAAAATCAGTTTGGTTACTAACCACAGAAACCGTAAACTCAGTACACACTTTCGTTTACTTACTTCTATTAGTTCTTTTCGTCGGACCCTGTATTAGAATTAAAAATACCAAGGTTCTTTTTTAGAGAATTATATCGACCCAACATTTTTTTCCTATCGCTTATTTATCGAGGTACTTATTTTCAGGAAGCTTTTTTAATATTTGTTTTTCGCGTCTTGTCTGTGAATATTTTAATAGTGTTTTTTTAATACATACCACTAACCTGGTAGTCTACGATTTTCGTGATACTTTGATTTTTCTCTGGAAGGTATACATAAATTATTATGACATTTCGATGGCTGCCTGCTTATTGAAAACGAAAAAACGATGAGTTGGTGAACAAATTTGCATTTTAATAAGTCGTCCGAGATTTGTATACGTGAAACTAAAAAGGAAGTAGTATTTTTACATCTGCCTTCAATAAACAATTCACGATTTTATTCGAAACCTCGAAAGCTTGAACCTAAAAAAATGGTTTATAAAAAGTTATCAATACATATATTATGCTTTTTTTTTAAATCTTCCATGTTGTTTATCTGAATTGTCACAAACTTTCCAACTTTCACCCTCTCCTTCTATTTCCTTCACCTTTTCCTTCAGCCTTACAAGATACCTCAAACGCGATTGCCATTGGTCTACCGTCCCTTGGTAATCCAACTTTTGTCCAGTATAGCGCATGTAAAATGTTCAGAAGAAACTTAAAACCGTATTTGTTCTAGTGAAAGATCACTATTCGGAATTGAAATTGCTTTTGCAACTTGCTTTGGCTTTAGCTATATGTATGAAACAGATTCAGGTAGCCAGCTACTTTCATACCTTCCGTTTGCCCACTTTCTTCCCTTCTTCAGTTAAAAGAATACTGCATAAGACTCCCAACTATCTAGAGCCAGTAGATCAATGGCATCCCCAATTGTGGGATTAGTTTATGAGGCTGAAGAGAGTTGAAGGGGAAGGAGAGAGATAAGAAGAATGTGGAGAAGTCTCTTCCTTCAGCCTCACAACATACCTTACACAAGGATACATATTGCCACCAACGATTGCCTGAAGCCTTTAATAAACATCCAAAAATTATTTCTGAAAGTTATCCTTAAAGTTCCTTTAAGGACGACCACTGAATTTGTTTTTAAGGAGCTAGACGTCCTAAACTTGAAACAACTATACTTAAAAAATATTCCATTGCACCAATGTAATAATGTCCATATGTTTGATGAAAGGAAACTTTCTAGAACCTTAAGGCAGTCACACATAAAATGCTTTAATATCCCAGCCTATAAAACCGCTTATGGACAAAAAAGTTTTAAGTACAACGCCATTAAGCAATTCAATTCTCTGCCCAGCACCATCAAAAACATACATACCAAACGCTCCTTTAAAAGCAATATCATTACTCACCCTAAAAACTAAGTTTAATTTAGTTATTATTATGTACATTCTATATCTTCAAATTTGTCATTTACTCATATTATTTTTAATATGTATGTACTGTATTTTCGATATTAACATGTTACTATGTAGCTAAATAAACAATTTTGCAAATTTCCATCCCAACACAGGCTTATGGCTAGTGGGATGGGCAATATACCAACCAATAAAAAAATGTATATTCAAGTAAGATAATAAATAAATAGTTTTACAGGCTCTGGACGGTGTGGTCGCACATAAAAAAAAGTATTAAAATATTTTTTTAAAGCAAACACAATTTGTATCTAAATTTGCTTGTTTTCATTTATGAATTTCTTTTGCATGATTTGACCGATCCCTTTTCGGTAAACAGTTTAATATACCGTGGTTATGGGTAACTCGCTGCATTACTCCAGTAAAATTATTCAGTGGAATAATTCCAACATCGGAATGCATTATACTAGACTAGATATATATAATGTTGTGTATTCCAAGTCCCGGCGGTAATATCAATATCCGAACAGCTCCACATTATTCAATTTGACATCATTAAATTTGTAGAATAGGTTTGGTAAATTAATTACATTATACCATTGTGAATACTGTATGACTACTGTGAATGCAGAACACAGAACACAGAATAACAGAAGTTCGTGAAACCGACATAATTTTATTCATTATGATTCCGTATTGCAAGCACGGAAAATTGTTTCAGAATTATTTAGAGCTAGAGTAACGATGTTGTTTATGTAAATTTGGTTATTATTGTTTATTGTGCATCCCCAAGAGTATTCTATTTCTTATTGCAACCCGTGAAAAATAACAGGAAAGTGTTTATTCTCAAAGAGTTGAGATTGACATTTAATTGAAGAATAATACATCCAGGTGAGAAATTTTAATCGAAAATGGTACAAAATCATCAGTTTCTAAATTTTTCTATGAACATAGACAAAGACACAAATAAAATATTTGGTTACGACTGAGACTCAAACTTAGGATCTCCACTTTTTCCGAAAGCGGCGCATCTACCAAGTCTACCAAGTCTACCAATCAAACCAATTCATTAAGCGTCATTTTTAACAATCACGTGCTTGTTGAAAACTATTTCAGTGGAAAGTATAGCTTGAAAAAGTTCTTTCAATTTTTAAAAAGTTAATTCAAATTTTTAAAAGTTAATTCAAATTTTAAAAGTTAATTCAATTTTTTAAAATTAATTCAATATTTTAAAAGTAATTCAATTTTTTTTAAGTCAATTAATGTTTTAAAGATCCATAGCGCATGATAACAACGATTTTACTGTATGAAATTACTTTGGTTTATCTAATAATATAATTAGAGATATTATAGAAATCTGGGAGAATTTATTAAGAGCACACCTCAGGTCGAGTGCTTTTATTGCCTCAACACACAGATTTTCGGCTTACTTCATCCCCACTCAAAAGTTCAGAGAGTAGCTTTTGAGATGAAGAAAGAAACCCGATCGTACCTACACGAGTCGCGAAAGAGGCTAAGTATGAAATAGCATTTTTCATTTTTAATAAATGCTTTTGCTGCTCCCTATAAATTCCGGAAATGCAAAGTTTCCCGCATATTCTCTAAAAAGTAACTACAGCTTCTGTTGGATTTTGAAGTGATATTTTGTAAGGTTCTACCTTAATGGTTTTTATCCAGTTCCTACCTATCCAACCATTTCCCAATATTTGATTTCTGTATTTAACAACACTGTGTTTGAAACAGTTGACAATCAAACAGAAGAGTTTTGACGTGAAAAAGCGTGTTTTTTGCTTATTCGTCGGTTTTATTGTTGTTCTCAAAATAATATTGAATTAATGTGGTTTTGTGAATTAGGAAGACTTCAATCAGAGTGGTGTAATCGTTTCGTCAAGAATACAATATTTTAGGAAGACTTCAAGACCTTATAACTTCAACTTTATCGGTGTGTGAATGGTTTCTTATTTTTCTTTTCACTCTATAATCTTTCCACATACATTATTATAAGCTTCCATCAAACAGTATAGTTTATCGTTTACAGTCCACTATTTTTCAAAATTATCTGAAGCTGAAAATACATTCAGTTTTTTTATCGCAACATCGGGTCCAACACCTTCAGCTCGCAGCTTAAATTGATACGTGAAAAGTAATTATAACAGTGCCTGAATTTTTTTTGTGTACTTTTATTTTAATATTTTTCAACGTTGTGATTGTGTTCAATGAACATGCCTGCAGGTGAGTGCTTTGAGTTAACTATTAAACCGATCAGGCTCTTATCAAACGCTCAATCGTGGGTTTACGATTTTCAATTAAATAGGTAATAAGAAATACAATCACGCGCAAGGGGTTGGAATACGTTTTGACGTTAGAACCAAAAGTTCTTTACGAATATTATGAGTTGATTTAAACATTAAGTTGTATTACGAAATTATTATTAAAAAAAAACAGTTCTAATAGATTTCGCTTACCATTTTTTTACTGGACCGGTTTCACTTTATAGTACCTTTACGTAGCATTTATGTCAAGGACGAACGATAGAAACGATGAAAAAATAAAAACGATGTTACTGGTACCTTGGGTGGTTTGTTACCTACTGGGAGACGGGTTACATGGTGATGAGTTAAATGAATCTATGAGTTTTTTTTTCAATTATAATACTATTTATTGTTTTATCCATAACTAGTTTTACTTATTACGCAGTTTTGCCCGAGTAGTAAGATAAACGCTTTTTTCTGACATTAAATTTTAGTATTAAAATGTTTAAGCAATGTTTTGTTTCAAATTTTTACTTTTAAATAGATATTTCAAAGCTACATCGCTCAGTAGAAATGTCATTACCGGCTACAAAATGTTGAGTTTCAACAAAAAAAATGTTCGAATGTCTTTACGACAGAGCTCACCATTTCAAAATGTTTAATAGAACACATAATCTCAATGTTATAAATTTACATTTTAAATGTTAGATCAAGTTTGTGCAAATTTTGTGTTGAATTTCATACCCAAAATATTTCCGTTTACTTCGGAATGTGGGGAGGTTAGTGCAATCCCACATATCCCATTTAGTATATACATACATGCATATGTGAGTTAAAATGTATAAAAAACAATAATAGTAAACAATATGTCAAATGTATAATTAAACAATAATATTATATCAAATACGAAAAAAATAAAATATATAGAATAAGAGTCTTTCATTGAGACCATTACCCCAGTGCTTCATGATGAATGCGAAACTGTGGATGCGATCTTTCACAAACATCGTTGAAGAGCTGCAGTAGAACGGTAGCCCGAATAGCAATCCATACGCATTATTATAGTACTCTCTCAATAAACTATTTTTATATGAATTTTACTTGTATTTTGACAATATTTCGCAAAAGTATATGATCTTCGTATAATATTTTGTATACTAGTATAATTGCATTTGAAATTAAATTTATGTTTAGTAGGATCATACCTCTTACCATCGTATGCTGTACCAAAATCTTACAACAGTAAGATGGAATGCATACTATTTGATGCATTCGACTGGGGCTGCAGTTTGTATAAGGGTTGGAATGGTGTTTGAAAATTAATTCAACTGTTTCAGTTTCCATTAATTTTAAGTCTACCGAGAACAACAGATATGAGCTACAACGCGGTCAGACCCGATTTTCATCTATAAACTATGAGTAATGAATGAGCGGAATCAAATCACATATATATATATATATATATATATATATATATATATATATATATATATATATATATATTGTATGTAGGTGGTATGTAAGTAAATAAATACATTATTTTATTATTATTATGTGAGTTATATATAAGTCCCCTCAATTAACTATACCGTAATTCATATTAAACTTAGCTCTCAAACCCTGGCAAAGTCAACTATAAAACAAATAATGTTGTTTATTTGATTTCACTTGAATTGACTTACGATGGTTTTAATAAACCAAATGACATTGCTTTATTGAAGCAAATTCTAAATCTTTATGTAGATAATAAATATAATAACACTTTGAAAAAGATTTACAAATTAGGTAAGTACTTCAAATGAAATATTAAAAGTATTAAGACGTTGAAGGTAAATGTGGAGATGCTGTTCTTTTGGTCTTTTATATTATCCATCCAGTGGTTATATGGGGTTGATGTTGATATTCCATTTTGGTAAGTAGAAAGATTCTGGTGTGTCTGTAGTTACAGTTCGAAGGTAAAGCCATGTGACAATTCTCACAGAACCTACAATTAGGTAAAACACTACTTTAAAAGATTTTATCTCATGCAGAGAAATACTTTTGGAAAATAATAATATTTTGAAGCAGTTCAATTAAAAAAAAGACTTAATTAAAAAGTGACCTCCTATACGTACTGATGATGGTATTTAAAATAAAGTAAAGTTTTATTATATATGACAATGTATATATTTATTTACATCTCGTACATATATATATAAACATATATTGTTATGTTAACGATCAGGTAAATTTTGCTCCAAAGGTTTTAATAAGGTTGAACAAGTCTTATTTAACTGAGTTTTCAACTGTGTACAGCAGATCTAGTATTCCTCGTTAGTCTGAGGACAAAGTTCACAAGCGGTTTTGATATCAAGGTATTTCTCATACCTTCTTTTTATGCTCACATCACCCTTGATAGCTTTTTGAACAGTTTGATGGCCTCAAGTCTCCGAGGGGTTTCTTTTTCATTTTCCATGTTTTTACCTACAAAATACCTTAAATTTAACATAAAATACCATTTTAGTCAGATATTTCACGTTCACTTAATTTAATATTAAGGATTCTTGAATTAAGAAAAAATAAATATCAATTCACCAATACCCATTTTTTCAAAAAAAATTTATCTGTGAATCGTGTCATCAGAACTTTATAACATATGTATGTAGCTGTTAGTTCACAATTTACATGAAATATTAATTAAGCGTAGTAAACTCAGACAGTATGTCAATTTAATGTTAAAATACTAGTAAGTTGTAAAAATTGAAAATCGAGTAGTTTTCTGTTTTATCTAAAGCACAATTTTTTTTCGAAATATTTTCGATATCTGAAGAAGTAATAGTTACCGATTTATGCATTCCAAAACGTAATATAAAACATTTATCCACAATAATTACAAAAGTATTTCATTTCAGTATTATTTTTCAGGTTTCCTCAATAAAAAAATATGAATGTCTATTGGAAATATAAACCTATCGATTTCGCTTCCGTTATATTATTTTTTTACTTGAAATAGTTTTCGCACAATTGTGATTGTTGAAGCAGTCACTAGCCTCAAATGTAAACACTATATACTTCTGTCAGATTCAAACTGTTGTACCACGATAAAGCTAAATGTATAGGACCAAAATACTTATTTTGTGAACAGGAGTTGAAAATTGCAAAAAGAACTATGCCTACTAGACTTGCATGTAGTATTGTGAGCGTATTGAGATAAAAAGTAACTGAACATCCCGTATAAAAGACCCAGTGAAATTGTAGCAATGATTAATATGCACACGTGACGCGGTGAACCAATATTCGTGGTCCACCAGGAATTAAATTCGGCTGTAACTTTTCAGCTCTGCGTCCGAAATGTGTAAAACCTATTTTTGCCCCACAATAATGAAACCTTTGATAAATGCGTGAATTGGTAGCGAGAGGGTAGTAATTTTGGTAAATATGGCAGTGTCGAGCTGCACATAATCAAATGGCGCCCATGTAAATATGAGCTTTGACGGCTTTTGAAAAAAAAACGTCAAAATAAATTTCACTCGATATTTTTCCATGCCGGTTGAAAAAGACCTTTTACCGAAGGGGTGCTTTACTAACTGTGTGAAAATTATTTCTTTATTCAATTCAACACAAATAATTGGACAAAATGTAAACAATTGTCGATTGTATTTATGTAGTTGTAGAAAATTCTATTACTAATCACCTGTTTTTGGTTGGTTTCCTATCGGAAAATAAATATGTACACGTTAATGAACCCAAAACACACGTGAAACAAATGAAAGATCAAAAATTTCTTGATTTTTTTTAAAATTATGCTTATAAGCTCTTTCCATCAGGCCTACGCCATTTTTTTTTTTAAATATGGCTGTTAAGTAAAAATAACAGGTATATTAGAGATGCGGAGGCACTCGCTAGTGCCGCTGTCTGCTTGGTAACAGCCTCTATAGTGCAGTGGTCTAAGCATTTATCTTTGAGTCTGAGTAAAGGGTTTGATTCCTCTACAAACCGCACTAACATAGATTTTGTTCAATTAACATAATATGGACGCTGAAAGTGTGATCGTATTATTAAGGCTACTAAACAAGCACTACAGTAAGTAGGTTAAATTACACGTGCATAAGACCGGGTCTGACATTATCTAATTATATAAGGATGCTGCACGTTGCTCATAAACATTAATTGGAAATTTGATTCCGCTCATTCATTACTCATAGTTTATAGATGAAAATCGGGTCTGACCGCGTTGTAGCTCATATCTGTTGTTCTCGGTAGACTTAAAATTAATGGAAACTGAAACAGTTGAATTAATTTTCAAACACCATTCCAACCCTTATACAAACTGCAGCCCCAGTCGAATGCATCAAATAGTATGCATTCCATCTTACTGTTGTAAGATTTTGGTACAGCATACGATGGTAAGAGGTATGATCCTACTAAACATAAATTTAATTTCAAATGCAATTATACTAGTATACAAAATATTATACGAAGATCATATACTTTTGCGAAATATTGTCAAAATACAAGTAAAATTCATATAAAAATAGTTTATTGAGAGAGTACTATAATAATGCGTATGGATTGCTATTCGGGCTACCGTTCTACTGCAGCGCTTCAACGATGTTTGTGAAAGATCGCATCCACAGTTTCGCATTCACCATGAAGCACTGGGGTAATGGTCTCAATGAAAGACTCTTATTCTATATATTTTATTTTTTTCGTATTTGATATAATATTATTGTTTAATTATACATTTGACATATTGTTTACTATTATTGTTATATATATATATATATATATATATACTTGTCATAATAGACTGCCAACCCATTAGACTGATGGCATCAGGAGGAGAAAGATATAACAATAAAACAGTAAAATAAAACATTTGCTGCGTCTTAAATCAAATGATTTTTTTATATCCATATAATAAATATGGGCACATATCAATGATAATAATTTTATTGTTAAGTTGTCAGCATCTTTAAACACAAAAATAACAACAAAACAACCTTATTTTATTTAATGCAAGTAAATCAAGTGAAATGAAGTGTTAAACGATATGTTTTAATGTATATAAACAACATATAAAACGTATCGATTATTTAGTCAGAATCCATCAATCATTGAAATGATTGAGTAATTATTAATTTTCTAATGGCCGAACATAACTAATTAAGGGGAACTTTTGTTTGCCTATCGGACGTAACACATCAATTTCCTGATAAATCCACGGCCCACTTCCTATAAACTCGCCCCACTAAAAGTAACATAAATTATGTACGCAGCCTTACCAGGTAGATTTTGGAAACATACTTTATTAAGTGAATTGAATGAAGGCAGTTAAAAATCGATTGCTGTTGGCACGCCATGACAATAATTATTTGTTTTGTGGCAAACTTATCTCTCTCAACTATCAAATATGTACAACTATTGTTTGTTACAATTGTAAAGTGTATCTAAGATTTTTTTGTGACAACACAAAACATATATGTAGTGTTTATAAATATTACTTTTTTTTTTCTTTTTGAATTTTTTTTTATGTGAACCATGCACTACACTTCATACCCTCCATTCTCACAAAATACCCTATTTAGGAATGTGATAGTCCCAATGTATCCGGTTAGTCGGTAATCTTGTGAATATGTTAAAAACAATTTATAGAAATACATGACCGAAAACTGGGTTAAACAATAAGACTAATAGAAAGAAATAAAGAGGAAATTAAATGATATATGTAATTTTATTACACATGTAAATATATATATTTTTTTTTAAAATTGTTTCATTTAAAAAAAGAGTAAAGCAGTATATATAGAGATCCAGTGTAGTAAGCTGGGTAAAACAAAAATGTAAAGTGATGAAAATAAAAAGGAATTGAAGTGAAATGAAGTGTTAAATTATACCAGTCGGTAGCTGAGTGGACAAACGCGTCGGATTCCCACCCGGGCGTCGTGCGTTCAATTCCACTGCTGGCCAAGTCCTCCATCATTGCACAAACAACATCTTCCGCTTCTTATGATGGCAGTAGGAGTTTTTCAAATATTTTCAGGTTATTCGTAACCTGGTAATGTTTGTCTTTCTTTTTTTTAAAATAAATATATGAATATTTAAATCACTTTTTTTTATTTTTTTATTAATAAATATAAATACATTTAATATTATATCATGTGTGTACGCTACGTCTGTCTCTGCACAGGAATATCTTAGTGAGACAGACATGAACCGAACCCATGTTTTATACTATAACAATTAATATAATTAAAAATTTAAAAAAATTACTTTAAAGCTTAATGCTTTTTACTTTGATATTAATTATTAAAATAATTATGACCTTTTGACTTCTAATCAATTCGAGAATGAGATCGATTTAAATGTTGGTTTATAATAAGATCTCGGTAGCTTAATTGGCAGCGTTACTCCCGGATAGAGTAGAGGTTCCGAGTTCGAGTCTCGGTCGCGACCGTTATTCTTTTTAGTTTCTGGCTTTTTCTGTTTCATATTTACATTGAAGATTATTGATATCATTTCAATAATTAATATATAATTAAGTGATTTAATAAAACAAATTTATAACTTTATTCCATTTTTTATTTTTTGACTGGACCGGTTTCAGCCTATAACAGCCATCTTCAGACTAGTACCTTTATAGGCTGAAACCGGTCCAGTAAAAAAATAAGAAAGTGGAATAAAGTTATAAATTTGTTTTATTAAATCATTAAAATGGAATTCCACCATGAATTAACAGTTAAAAAATTAGAAATAATATAATTATGGTAAGTGATTTATGTAATTTCGTAGGTACACACCCACACTAATTACCGTTCATTAAAATATAATGAAATCTTTATCAATCAATAGTTTGTTTTCCGCGTCTAAGTTATTGGGATTAAACTACCATAATTAGGCGGAGAGCCGAACGGCTCGGGTCTGCGGAGTAAAGGCATGCCATGTTTCAGTCGGAGCTAAGAAGTAAAGCGATTATTTGGTTTTGCTTAGGATTATTAATAGCGTGACCACCGCTAAGCAAAGCCCGGCTCCTATTTCCCCCCACGTAATAATAATGTGGAAGTAAACACATTATTTATTTCCGTCGAAAAAATGCCGAGGCTTAGCTCAACGAAACGACATGAAAAAGTAAGGTGGTTATAATAATATTTTTATAACTTTTGCAGTGCGGCTTTTTGTGAAATATCGCACGAAACACAATGACCTAGTAACGTTGTTTCAAAATTACAAATGAAACTTTTTATGAGAATATTACTGGGAATATTGCATGTCCAACTGCCCAGTCAGTGCAACAATGGCATCCCAATTGAGTTCAGAGCAAAACTAAAGACTCATTTTTTAAAATTATCATACCCATAATAACGTCAATTTTCTTAACTAGAGTTTTGATCACTCAGTCCAAGTGCTATACATAGTTTATATATATGGTTAAATATTACTTACTCCACTTTTTTTTTCTACCCTAAGTCCGACAGCACGGGCCAAAACCATTATAAATATGTGCTAATTTTAATATGTTAAATAAGTCACTAGTTATAAGTATTAAGCATAAGTTAATATTAAGTCTTAGTTGTAATCTTATGTTTATTATGATGTAAAGCGCCCTTGAGGTGATATCTCTGTCACTAAAACGACGCTATATAAATCAGCCAATTATTTTAATTATTATTATCCCCAATCGGGGTACGTTGTGCGGCGGAATACAGTACGGAAGGGGAGAGAGATGGGAAGAGACGGATTGGGATGTTCCAACTTGGCTATTCAGATCTGGTCACTAAACACGGCTGATTCCATTTCAAGAAAAGGTTTGATTCTGAATGGTATATACCAATCTAGAACGTGTCGCAAATAAACTTTATGATATTTTAAACATACATTATGTATGAAATAACACAACCATATGAAAACAAAGTTGTTTGCCCACGACGGGTATTCGGAGTCAAGGACTTTAACCGCTCCGGCAAAGGAGGTCGTCAAACTTGACTTAGCGCATCTCAGTTACTGTCGGTTTTTAACGGATGATTTTTCTTCATCCGATATCATTTCCTATCGAAGTTTGGATATCGTCGAAAAATCTTCATTCTGCAGACTGCAGCCTGGAACTGCAGTCAAACCAGCCACGTAAGTTGTAAAGCTATGGCGCGGCGTTTTTCTTTACTACGTTTTACATTAGTTATACATTAATATTTCTTAGCTGGGCAACATTTGAATTTTTCGCCACTCAAGAAACATTTTTAAAATATTTGTACCTAACACAATTTGTCACTTTTTAGCATATATTAACCGCCATAGGAATTATTTTCTTCGTCCATCCACTCTTTACGTTCAAACCATATAGGTGTCCCCTTCTTAATTTTACTAATTTAACATTGTATTACGTTCGGATCTCCTTATTCGTAATAGTTGGTGTTTCGCACATTGGCTTCTGTACTAATTTCCACGGCAATAAACAATACACAAACTACAATAAGTCGAATGGCAAATACTTCACAACGAATACAAGGTTGATTTGTTAATTTGACGAAGTAGATATGTTTAAAATAATTATTATTATACCCGATCCACTGAAATAAAAACACACCCAATAAAAAGCGCACGACTTTAAACAGAGTTTGTAAAGCAATATGCAATGAACCAAAAATGAATTTATTACAAAACTTTTTTGATTTATAATGTGTTTTCTTACCTATTTGCAAAGAAATTACTTCTTGCTCATCCTTTCTAAAATATTCATCGGTGAGGTATTCAAAGCCTTTATTTGAATAGGATTTTCGCGAAAATATCGACCATTTTGGTTTTGCCTTTGAGTTTTACTGCTTTTCTTATATTCTGCGATTTTTTTTAAATTTTATTTAGGGCAACATCTTACTTACAATATACGTAAACGAGATAATATGATAAAACACTTTTTTTGGTTACTAGATTAATTTCCATTTATCAACTGTTCAGGCAACGTTGGGATAAGAAACATCAAAGGATGTCCGAGGACAGGCTGGACCGACTATGGACGGATTCTGAAGTAATGCAGGACAATAACACGCCTGGAGGCACCTTGTGGAGGTGATGGGTTACCAAACCAAACAAGCCAAAGGAGATAATGATGCTGATGATAATGATGACAAAATAAAGTTATCTAATAATACTGATAATAAGTCGGAATGAAATAATCAAATTATTATGATCCAACATACTAAAATTAATTTCATGAAATTAAATCGTAGCAACATTAGGGATACATGTAGTTAATTTGCACCTAAACGCCGAAACTTGGATGTGTATGTAATAATTACTAAATCCAAAATACAGTGAGCTCTTACTCACGCAATAAAAAGTCCGTAAATATTAAGATTTTACTGGACTGCACGATAAACCATGTTTATATAGTGCCTACTAATTGAATTACTTGCTTATTTTGTGTGAACATCCCACCTGCTGGCCTGCCAACTGTTCGGAACCAGCGAGACTATGGCGTTCTTAATTGGGGTATGTTGTGAGGCTGAGAAGAGTGGAGAGGGGAAGCAGATAGGGAAGTGGAGTGTTGAAAAGTTTCGGGCTATTAAGATATGTTAACTAAACACGGTTGTTACCATTTCAAGAAACGTTTCAATTCTAAATGGTGGTCTTTCATCAGGGTGACATTGAGTATCTACCACTCTTTTATTTTAACACCTAACTATTTTAATTGAAAATATCAAATTTTATAAAGAGTCTTTTCAAGTGCATACCTACCCAAGAAAGTACCTACCTATAACGGATATTAGCAGACTTTTTAAATTTAAAATGAGTGTCACGTCAAGTTTTATTCAGTGAATTTTCACTCGTAACAACTAGTGTGTGAAATAATACACATAAAAAAACGAAATCTATTTGAGTACGCCGGTTCTCGAACCCGCGTCCTCCGAAATCGTATCCGAGGATCTCAACCGCTCGGCCACGGACATCGACTTTATCCGCGTATTGACAATAGTACCGGAGATATTTATCAAAATATATATATTTAACGATCTCTGTGTGTGGCTCTGGACCCAGTGGCCGTAGGCTAAATATTCAACGAAGTGATAATAAAATGATCAATTTTTAAATGAGTTTAAAATCTTGTGCATTTAGGCTTCGTTCCACTGTGGAAGATACTTTCAGAATTACCCTAAAACCGCCACTCACTGTCACAATATTCCTTGAAATGGTTTTAATCATGTTTAGTGTTAGCATTTGTATAGATAAGTGTTTCCCAACCTTTCTCTTTCAATTATTTAACTGATTTTCGTCCAACATTATCTCCGATTAAATATGCCATTCCGAGCAGCGTGACATAAAAAGGTAATCAATGTTCGCTACGGCAGACGTGAAGTCATTCTGTGTACTCCAGTAAACATAACAATCAACAACAGCCAGACTGACGGCGCCAATAGAAAAATAAAACTCTAGGGTCTATGGCGTCCCGACGCGTCGGTGTGTCATGGAATGATGGATGTGATACTCTTAATTATTAATTAAAATATTTCAATCGATATCTCACTTGCTTGAACGAGCTTATATAGGTACTTGTACCTGTTAAAAGCTTTCTGGTGGGTATCATTTTAGTGGCACCTTAAAAAGCTTCACTTTCTGTAACCAGGGGAACAATACCAATACGCTTGTTGTGGGGCGGATTCTGGAAAAGGCTGTTAAGAGAATTTTTTTATTAGGGTCTTGAAGAAACTCGGACAAAATGAGGAAAGTATTTTTAAAATACAAAATATAATAGATCACGTATCGAATAATTTTAAAAATTAATTTGATTATTGCCACCTGTAAAATTAACTAAACGTTAACAATTTGTTGTTTTTTCTGATTCTTATTTTAAGTTTCCTTTATTTTTAGTGTTTAAATCTCAGATTGGAGAAAAAAATTATAAATAGATCTTTTATGAAAGATATCGTAAATCTCACTGCAAAATAAAATAATTTAAATAAAACATTTTTAAAATATTCTGAAATAATGTATGTCTAACTTGATTGATGTTAATTTATGAATATTTTCCTGAATTTCTCGGAAACCTTAAAAATATCTTAGTATATTAGAAAGCCCCTGTTCAAAATTATGAATAATGTTAAAAACCCTTAAAAATTCCTATATAGTTATTCAAATACAGCCACTAAGAAAATATGTCTATGTACGTTTATATCATACTGTCACCTGACATTTTATAATTTCCATAAATACTCGTATATTACTAAAATAAATTTTAAAAACTTTTGATATTTGCAATTAGTTAGACAAGACAAAACACTTTGGAATTTCCCGGTTTGGTAAGCGGAAATGTTGCTTGAATAGCTTCGTCCAGACACTGCGAGGCTAGTGCACGATCCGTTCCCAACTAGCATGTAGGTCAATTAATACTTAAACATTAATGGGAAGGCCCGTATGTATATATTATTATAGTCATAATTGATTTCACACCTTTTGACTGCAAAATTATTTATTTGCTGGTTGAGAATGGTTCACGTGCGTTTTGCGGGCTGTCTGGACGAAACTATTGGGCTTAAATTTTGTTTAGTGGCCAGTAGATCTAAATCTACATAGCCAGCAGTGACGTGCGTCAACAATTTTTTAGAACACAAATATTTCACCCGGTATTTGTACTAACTTGCCTTTTTAATTACATACCTGAAATTATAATCTATCCAGTATAACATTAAAAATAAATTTAAAGGCTGGTTTAAATATTTTCTTTTATGTATATTTATGTTCTGTGTGTTTAAAATTCTAGAAGAATTTTATAAAAATCAAACAACTTACATGAAACGCGTGTTTAGAACAATTTATAATTAAAAATATTTAATTATCAGAATAAGCAAACACTTTGTGGATTGACGTGATTAATTAAATAAAAATAACACCCGTTGTTTAAATCCACTTTATTTTTGTATAAGTCAACTAGTTTTGATTCTGCTGAATCTTCATTGGGACTTAAAAATATATAATGAAATTAGAGGAATGTGCATATATATATATAATGGGGAAAATGGGGAAAAGAGAGATATAGTATTAGGAGGGAGACATAGATTGATATATTATAGATTGGGGGTGCATGAGACGCAAATGGGGGTCCACGAGAGTGGATTCCATTTAGGCAGGCCGTCACCAAAATTTTGGCTTCCCGCAAATGTAATAATCCACCTCACATATAGTATCTTACGTAATACTCTCTTATAATAGACATTAATTCCATAATTATTTTAATTATAATAATTAATATTGATTTGCTAGTACTTTTAGATTTCAAATCTCTACCGACTAGTGCTTTTTTTTCGGAGAGAAATTTTTGTTGATTTCCACTTTTCGATTCGAGATCTCTACCGACTAGTACTATTTTTTGGCGAGTTCGACTTCAATTAAAGTGTTCATCGCGAAAGGTTTATTTCAAAGAACTAGCAGTTCCTGAAGCGTTCACAAAACTTTGAAGTTTTTCCCAACGCTAAAAAAAAAGAATAACAGGAAAGCAGGGGGTCTACACAAAACAAAAAAAAAATCGGCAAGTGGTCTACGGGACAAAAAAGTTTGGGAACCTCTGAATTCTAATCCATCACTACTGCTGAATAATTCCATAATTTTGATACTTGGCCGAGCGTACTACTGAACCTAAGTAACTAAGTAGTTAAGTAAGCACCGCTTATAACCTCTCGTAGAATTAAAATCCTAGTAGAACATTAATATGGACATTCATTTTACAAATCTCCGGGAATATAGTGTACGTACTTAACTTTGCTCATTGTTATTTTTAAATGTTCTTGCTCTTATAAAGTAAACAATTTAACGGCCATCCACTCTAGCAAACCAAACTTTTGTTGATTTTGTGCTGATTCCATGATTAAATCAAAGAACTACGCTGTTATTTCCAACAAAAAAATGGAGCATATTGCTCTGCTACCCTAACATAAATACACCTTTCTGCCGATGTTTATGTTTTGATTTCTAATTTATCGTTCTTAAAAACTTACATTTTAATATTTCCCCAGCTTCCTCCATTAGCAGAGAGTATTAAGATTCATTATTAGGTATTTAGCGAATATAAATTGGCAGCTGATTCAAGGACAACGATAGAAAGGTGTGTTTATATGTGAGTCTACATTTTCGATTTTTGTTTTGTGATCTATCATGGATCTTCGATTGAATTTGGGAATTCGTAATTTTTAAAAGTAATACCGCACAAGAGTCCCAACTGTCTAGATCCAGTGAGACTACGGCATCATTAATTGGGGTATGTTGTGAAGCTGAAGGTTGTGGAGAGGGAAAAAAGACGGGAAAGAGAAATGTTGAGAAGTAACTGGCTATTTAAATCTGGAAACCAAACACGGCTAAAGCCATCGCAAGCAAAGTTTGGATACAGGGCGATACTATAATATATATACCTACTATTATTTTGTATGAATTAAATGTGAAATTACCCATTTTAATTATATCAAATTTATTTGCACACATCGGAATTGGAACCCGTGACCTCTGGATTCGTAGTCGAGCGTTTCAACCACTTGTCCACGAAGGTCGTCAAAGTTACAAGTTGGGTAGTCAAAACAAAAAAACAAAAATTACGTTTACTGTAATAGATAAATTAATAAATAGAACATATATACTTTGTTTTTAACCACTTTTTTATTTAATATTTTGTCTACCGGTTTCGGAAGTACCCTTCCATCATCAGGACAATATTAAATTAATCTTTAGATAATAACTTCATCTCTTCTGGAAGAAACATATGTGGAGATAAATTCTGTACACGATCAAAAAATGTATGTTTTGAAGTATCTGGAGAATGTATATAATAGATATATAATAGATAAATTAATAAATGAAAAAAAGCTTGAAACATTTTCAGTGACTTTAGTTTTTTACGCAGAAAAAGCTCTTCACACCGCAAGAGCTTACCATTCATGACATGTTTGATTCTTCTGACAAACGCAAGGTATTATAAAAAAACACACCCTATTTGTAGCAACCTCCTCAAAGCTTTTATGATTGGTGTCAAGATTGCCATATTCTCGGCGGAAGCAATGTTGTTTAAATTAACCAAGTACAGTCCATGTGGCATTCTACAATTTCTGCTGTTATGAAAGTTTTTCGCTAACCGAATATATAAACATCGAATAGAATCAGTGACAAGCATGTTCACTCTCTTGTCAAGACTTTATTTTTTCAGATTGATTTATCCTCTTGTTGATGATGCAAATATGTCAGAGTTTGTCAATTTGTATTGTGTGCAAATACCATAATATGATAACTTCATATTTTACTCCCGTGTGCCGTTGGTGTGTATTTTAAAGAAGACGGTTTTAAAAACGTTGTTGATATATTTTATACATCAACATCGATAAACAAACTTGCCTCGTGTAAGTAATTTTCGGCGAGAAGTTCTGGTTTAGATAGCATACCTAATACCAGATGCTTAGCTCTGCTTTGCGAATTTGTATTTTATTATTGTGCCTAACATATTTAAATAATAAAAAAGGTTTGTTATCTTTCGATATCTTACTTTGTTCTTCTATTTATCTTATTATATTGTAGTGTTACGAGTAGGTACTCATAATGCCTATTTATATACTTTGAAATATGATATAAGTTAATGCTTCTGGGTATTGTAAACGTTTTATTTTATGCTCTAGATTATAATATCCAATTACGGCACGTGTGTTTAAAATCGAAATAATATTTTTTGTTTGAATAATAGCTCTGGCAAACACAAATAAATAAATACTCACGTTTTAATATTTTCCTTGAGATTTTTGTTTTAAAAAAATATTCTTTAATATTTTCCTTTTACCTTCATAAAAGCCCATCTTGGCATAAATAAGTTATTTACAAGATGTAGCTTTCTGAAAAATGAAATGTATTGCACAAAGAATGTTTGTCTGTCACTCAACTGAACCCAGAAACTTGAATGCCTTACAAGCTGTTGATAGTAAGCTTTTACATTATTTTGGGCATTTTTCAAGTATTAAACTGCTTTTTATTAGAATAGTTACCGAACACAATAGTGACGGTTAAAAAACATTTTATTTATTTATTTATTTTATATTAGTTACTTTGTACATTCAAGTTTACAAGTAGCTAATTATTTAATTTAATTTTTAATTTATATACTCCTTATTATTTTGATTAATATGCATTTTGAATAATTTTTACATGCTATTTTGAATTTATTGAAAGGCATAATTATGATGGTTTCCGGCAGCGTATTATAAGATTTCATCCCTTTGTATAGAAAGATATTTTGTGTGTTGGCTTTATTCTTTTCTGGTAGTCTAATTTCTTTGCAACCCCTTATATAATATTTGTGAATATCAACATTGTAGATCATTTTGTCAGAAAATTATTTTGGCAACAAGTTGTTCTTCATTTTATGTATAAACATCAATGTGTTTAATATTAGCATCTGTTTTACTGTTAGGTGTATTTAGGAAGTATGTTTACGAGAGACGGAAAGGCTGATAAGGATATTAAAAGAAGGGTGAATGCAGGAAACTCCATTAATGGAGGACTGAACGCTGTTGGCGCAAATAAGAAATTGTCCAAAGAAGCGAAGCTAGCAGCCCACAATGGAGTACTTATACCAACCCTGATGTATGGCAGTGAGGCATGGAACTGGCAGAGGAAGGATGAAAGTAGACTGAATGCTGTGAAAATGAGATCTTTGAGACGTATGTGCGGTAAAACCATGTATGATCGTATTAAAAATGTGGATATCCGGAAAGAATGCAAGGCTGATGTGAGCGTAATGAATAGGATCAAGAAAGGGACGCTTAGATGGTTTGGGCATGTAGAGCGAATGAACGAAGAAAGGAGTGTGAAAAGAATATATGATGCGAAAGTGAATGGAAGAAGAAGTCGAGGACGCCCGAGAAAGACATGGCACGATCAAGTAAATCAAATACTTGAATCGGGTCATGTGAAGAGTCAGAATAACAGAAGAGTATGTATGAATGTAAATGAAGCAAGGATTGTGTGCCAAGACAGAGTTATATGGCGGTCCGTCCTCTCTGCCTACCCCTGCGGGGAAACGGCGTGATGGTTAGTTAGTTAGTTAATTAGACATTTTAGTTACTTTTGAGTATCTATTTCGCCTAAGTATAATTCTCATTGCTCCATTTTGGAGAATTTGAAACCTGTTTTGTTCTTTTCGTTACACAAGAAAAGAATCGTTGAACAGTAATAAAATTATGGAGCAATAATAAATAAACACACAGTAATCGAAATATTCTAACTTCCCGATTATGCATTTAACCATTTCACCGAGATTTTTTTCGTTAATATTTTCTGCATTTTGGCTCTACGGCATTTGAATTTCCACGAAGATATATTAACCAAGAACCTCAATTTCGGCTCTGCAAGCTTATTCCCACCCTCTACGAGAAAGTCGTGTAATTGATTAAGCCCTACTGCAACTCATTTACGAAAGTTGCCTGTTTTCGATAGTCGTTTAGTAGATTTCTGACGTATTGCGTAGATTAATATACAAACTTATACCTACCACGTACTGGAGCATCTTAGCATTTCTGGGTTCGAACCAACTATTTCAGAGAAGAAATCATTTTAGATGCTCAATATTTGCTATGGTGAATAACAGTGTTCCTGCAAATACTTAATATATTATTGAAATATGAATGTGTTTTAGATAACTTACGATTGTGATATAATGGATATGGTTGGCTGAGGAAAGACGTTTTCGGCAAAGCAGACTAGCTTTACAGAATCCGCATCTTTCTTTTCTTGTCTCAGCTGGAAATTCTTCCCCGGCGCTGTAAAGATAGAATTGTATTTAGATCAGACTTGGAGAGGGTTCATGCTCACATAGTTTACTTGATTGTAGCCTCATTTTCCTGTGGAGATTTTTCGTTCGAAATAGCTTTATAATTGGAGCTTTAACAAATTTAAGTAAATTATTTTAAGAAAGCCGAAAGACAAAATATTGATAACACTTTTAAATTTTTGAAGAATATAAATTATCCCCACTTTTAAAAATATTATTATTGCCAATACTATTACTTAAAATATGCACTGAACGAGATGAAGAGGTAAGTCATATTCTTCTCTATTCCTCTACGCACCAAAATAATTTTAAGTATAAATAGAACATATATACTTTGTTTTTAACCACTTTTTTATTTAATATTTTGTCTACCGGTTTTGGAAGTACCCTTCAATCATCAGGAAAATATTAAATTAATCTTTAGATAATAATTTCATCTCTTCTGGAAGAAACATATGTTGAGATAAATTCTGTACACGATCAAAAAATGTATGTTTTGAAGTATCTGTAGATAAGATAAGATAAGATAAGATACTTCAAAACATACATTTTTTGATCGTGTACAGAATTTATCTCAACATATGTTTCTTCCAGAAGAGATGAAGTTATTATCTAAAGATTAATTTAATATTGTCCTGATGATGGAAGGGTACTTCCAAAACCGGTAGACAAAATATTAAATAAAAAAGTGGTTAAAAACAAAGTATATATGTTCTATTTATAAATATGGCAAGCCACAAAGTTAATGCTTTTTACGAATATATAATTTTAAGTATTTTTTATTTCATTTTTGAAAATCATTTTTCTTTTAACAGATACCTAATATATAGCCTAAACAAGAAATTCTTCCTGTAAAAGCTTGAAAATAAGTACGTTGAATTAATTGTGTAAGATTGATTCACATACATGAATAGAACGATACAATTTTAATATCACTCTGAATCGTTTTGCCAATGCCATATGCCTATTTCTAATGCTAACAAACAATCATGTGTTCATTTTGCTGGCCAAACATAAGCTGTTTACTTTAAAGACACAAACCAGTCTAAATATTCAAGTTTAAAAAAACCTGCGTGTTGATAAAGCAGTTCAAATCAACACAAAACAATCATCGAGATAAAGCATCCGAATATATATTATAAAATGCTCTTATTTATACATATTCAGTTATTATTATTTTAAAACAAAAACACAGGAGCCGGCAGGTCATTCCATAGTCAAGTTTTAGGCACAATGATGAGTTGAAAAGACGACCCCTTCTCATGTCTCACTGTGTTGCAATGCTGCCGAAAGGACTAATGGTACCTTAGCTTTCCCTCATCTATGTTCGAACGATTACATTCTGTCCATTAAGATAGGGGATCTATCAGACGAAGTCTACAGGGTTCTAGACGAGAAGTGACTTCCAAACTTAACAGTGGAGTATTCTTGCTTTTGTACAAGGTCAATAGTTGTAAAGTATTATACTTAATCCAATATGCGCGGTGTACTTCGGGTAGACTTGGTGTCTATAAAACTAATTTAACGACAAATTTACTGTCAACCCGAAAGTTCATTAGTCAAAAACATCATCGATCCTGATAAAAAGGTTTGAAAAACTTTTATCATCTGAATTAAAGTTGATTTCGTCATCTTTAGATAAATGGTATTATTTAACCGATGTGTATTAAAGTTTTGCATTTGAAACCAAAGGGAAGGTAACCAATAATCACAGTTTAAATTAATTTCCTTTAGCATATATCCAGCAAACGATCCTAGTTAACAAAAACAACAAAATGTAATTATTTTGGCTAAATAACAGACATATTTTGATATAGTATAAGATCTGTTTACAATTTATAAAGGCCAACATAGTTTGGAATTTCAAAATCGTTGTTTGGTTAATTATAATGAAACAATAGCCGAATATAGAATCATTCATGCTGACAAAATGTCTCCAGAAAGACGGGGTCATAGTTGAATAGTTAAATAAAACAACAGCCAAATACATTATTTAAAGAAGACAATTTTTTGAGGTCAAAAGCAAGTCAAATATAATTGACCGGCAGAGTTTTTGATTTCATAATCATTCATGCTGACAAAAGATCTTCAGATGGATGGTGTAATTTAATTTAACCATTTCGCAAGTTTTGCGTTTGGAAACAAACACACTCGTTTAGTAGGTAAAAACAACAAGCAAGAATAAAATATAGCAAGAAATCATTATTCAAACAGTATTAATAATATTCAAGCAATTTCAAATAGAAAAACACACACATAAGAAAATGTTGAGACTCGAACTCGGAACCTCTCCTTTATCCGAGATGGATGCACCGATGAACGGTACTATTGTAACCCATTTATATAATTTAATTTTTAACACTCCAATATTTTCAACAAAAAAATATTCTTTTTAAAACAAAAATGAACTCTTATTTTATATTGTAGCTTTACGCTTCATTGTAAAATTGATTATTCAATTAATAATAACAATCTTAAAATAATATAAAAACACACAGAAAGTAAAAATATTAGGTTGTGGCCGAGACTCGACCTCTGGACCTTTACTCTATCCGGGAGCGGCGCATCTACCGTCTCTGCCATCCCAAACAAGTGATTTTTAACAATCACATACTTCTTGAAAACTGTTAATATTTATTTTATTTTAATATTTTTTCTACTATCTTTGAAATCGTGAGTAAAGTTCTATCCGAACACAATTGTAAACATAGATTGCATCATGCATAGAATTATACATTTTTTTAATTTTCGGATGATCTTCAATGTTGGCAAATCAAGAAATATTTTTTAAATAAAATAAATTCATTTTACCTTGATTGATTATTAAAATCATATTAACAATTTTCGGCGACCATGAACAAAAATTTATTTTTCGATTTTTATATTCTTTGAAGGTTGTTAATATACTTTCTAAAAATCAGTAGAAATTATTGTTGTATATATTTTATTATTATATTTATATTCACAAGAGAATATTCTATTCAAACGCAATCTCGAAGTTCGAGGAAGGTGCCTAGGAAAAACTTATGCGCGTTTTCGAGTTCGAATTTCGGTCACAACATAAACTTTTTTTAAATTCTGTATCATTTTTCAAATTGCTTTGGATTTCATAAGCATTTATGCTGACAACATAATTTCAGATAAATGAAAACATACCATTGAACCATTTTGGATTTGAAAATAAAGCAAATAGTTTATAACAACACCTAAATATTAATTAATCTATTAACAAAATCTAACAAAACTAATTACTTTGGATAAATAACAGATGTATATTGATATAATGTAATACAAGACGAACTTACTAAAGACCAGCATCGTTTTGGATTTGTCATCTTCATCATCAAACGTTGAGACGACGCAGGAGTAATTTCCTGACATGTCAGCGCCAGGCTTCAGGATCTTCAGCGCCCTGTGCGATTGGAGGGGATCCTCTGAAACAATAAGAAGCCTTCCATCATCCACTGTCTGCCGCTTCCGCTTCCGTCGCCGAAACTTCCAGCCAACAATGGCCGGAAACACTGAACAGATAACCCCTGGAAGTGTGATTTATACAGATTTTTTTTTAATGCAGTCGTTAGGACGAATATTCAACATTGACAAGATAGAGGTTTTTAACAACAATATTGTTAATTGTTTGACACTCGGCCACAAATCGCTCATGAAGTTTGACAGTTAACATCGACTAAAATATTGACTAAAGCGAAATCGGTATTTTTTAAAACTTTTTTTTATAACTTACATATATAACCCTATAGGTAGGTGAAAGTGAGTGCATATAAATATGGATAATATAAAAGCAAAACATTATATTTATACGTATTTAAGATGTTTTAAAGTTCTAAAAAACATTAAAAACATGTATATGAATAGATATAGAGCATTTTTTATAAACAAAAACAATTAAGGCAAACAATGATAGGTTTGAGATGTAGGTGATTGTATCAAAATAAAATTAGTGGTAAAAAATAAAGTACTTTTTTCACTTCATATACTATGTCAAACCACAAAGTATATAAATATTATTAGTTTATCAAACCCGTTAGAGAAGTTTTTCGATAAACATAGGTAGCAAAGAATTGCGAGGAAATCATAAATATTGAATGCTTTTTAACGACCGGAGACAGATTTTGACTTGAGGAAATGGATTTTCGACAATTATTATATTATTAGGAAATCGTGGGTCAACGGGTTAAACAGTTAGAACAGGTTAAAACAATCATCGCATCCCTAAAATAATTGAACAAATCAGTTTTCCAAAATGAACTTCTTTGAATTCAATATTTCAATACGATAAAAAAATTTCTAAGCAATCGATAAAATGTATCAGTGTTGCCATCGTAGGGCGATTTTTTCGCGAAATTCATTAAATTGTTGATACATTGAGCAAAAGTTGTTAGATAACTTTATCGAATCGATCCTAGACCTCAGACAGGCTAATAAGTTTGTTTATCTGCTAAATGTTTGATCAATTTTACAAAAAGTAAGGAAAAAATAAGCTTACTTCGCGACACGCCCATAGCACACTTTTTTCATTTTATATCTTCACTGGCCGGAAACTATTTAGGACCCGATTACTACGCGTTGGAGCTGCACAGATATAGATGTATATGACATTTGAGGTGGACTTTTATTAGTATTTGAATCTGACATAAAAATAGCATAAAACATAAACAATTATTGTCATTTTATGCAGTGGACAATTTGAAAATAATCAATTCTGCCACGACGCAATAAATGTTAGTGGAAATCACTGTTCCATGTAAACAAGGTGACTTCTATTCGTGTTTTAATATCATGGAGATTTGTACGTGACCGGAAATATTCATTTATTATTGAATAGTTTTACCATCTACCCGGCTTCGCTTGAGTTTGTTTTTTTATTATTAATTTTAATAATATAAAACAAGCAATTATATGCCGTCCCATTATATTTTTTGATAGTAAAATTATACTTTCAAAGCTCCATAGCTTACGGTGAAAATTAAGTAACTAACTCAAAATAGATAACATTTGCATTCCGGACAAAAATCTACGCTAATTCAATGACGCCACAGCTCACGGTTTGAGAGTTTTTATTGCTTCAGACGACAAAGCACACAGATATTATGGTGTGTGGTTGAGATTTTTGAAGCATTTCAACAGTTTCGATTCACTCTTTCATTTTTCTGAGCACTCCGAAGCAAATTTTATGCCTTTTACTGAGCTACAAAATGTCGTTCTCTCGACCATACGCAAATTGGTTTGTGGGTCGTCTACCAAACTTCTGACATTAAACTTTTATCAAACTAAATGAAAGATATATTTTAAAATAAATTGTGAACACGATTGGTTTCTTAGATTTTTGAGAATATCGTGTACAATTATTTCCAGACCCTGCATGTTTAACGTGAGACATGCCTTTTATTGTTCTTATTCAATGATAATTTATATAAATAACTACATACTCGTACACTTGCACCAATCAGGCTTTTTTGGAGCTACGATGCGCCCTAATTAAATATTTAACTAAATGTATAGCCATGTGTGCATGTTTATATTGCCTTTACTAAGTAGTCAACTCAAAATCACGTTCATAGTTATTAATAAAAATACTGGCTTATTATATTCAACAAAGATATAAATCTTACTATACGAGTATATCAATGCTGGAAAAAGACACATTGGTCGAAATGAGTTAAATATGCAGTTTTAATTAGATTTCCTTTCTGCATCGAAGGCTTTGACTCTCGTTTAATTCTGAAAACTTTTGTGGCCCTTCAGCCATCTAAAATATATATACCATTTGGGAGAAAGCTTGACTCAAGAAACACAAGTTTGCGACTTTTAAAAGCTTTTTGTCACTTCAGATAACTCAATGTGAGCAGTGAGATACCTGAGTCAACTTTTTTTTTAAATCCAACTTGGTACAGAAGACTTTATTGTTAATTTTTTAACCTAAAATTCCTCTGGTGTAAACTTCCGAAATGGCGCTTCTGCCTTTTTGCCTTTCCGGTTTCGATATATCTTTCTTGTCTGTTTTTATTGTTTTGGTATATTTATTTTTTCTGATACTTGGGTAAAATCGTTGTAAAGTACAAACACATTTAACATGTATTCGTAAAAAGCATTTACTTTGTGGCTTGCCAAATTTATAAATAAAACAGATAAACTTTGTTGAAAAAAACTTTTGTTTTAAAATTTTGTTCACCGGTTTCGGAAGCACCCTTCCATCTTAAGGACAATTTATTATTTTACTTGAACATACATTTTTTATTAGTTGGTATATTGCCCATCCCACTAGGCATAAGCCTGTGTTGGGATGGCAATTTGCAAAAGTGGTTTTTTAGCTACATAGTAACATATTAATATCAAAAATATAGTACATACATAATAAAAATAATATAAATAAATGACGAATTTGAAGATATAGAATCTGCATAATAAGATCTAATTAAATTTGTTTTTAAGGTGAGTAATGATATTGCTTTTAAATGAGCTTTTGGTTTGTATGTTTCTGATGGTGCTGGGCAGAGAATTGAATTGCTTAGTGGCGTTGTACTTAAAACTTTTTTGTCCGTAAGCGGTTTTATAGGCTGGGATATTAAAAAATTTTATGTGTGACTGCCTTAAGGTTCTAGAAAATTTCCTTTCTTCAAACACATGGAAGGGTGCTTCCGAAACATTCCGAAAGTCATTTAACATGGTTCAGCTTTTCTTTTATTTTTTTCTCTCCTTTTTACGACCTTAATATATGATTCCACAGAATAGACATCACTTATTTATAATATCTATCTTAAGCCTTAAATAACTTCTATATGGTAAACCCCGATTCGAGGTTAGTTTTAACTTAGAAGAGCCCCCGTTGAGATTATCTTTTACGGTGTTTATAGAATCAATTAGATTGTGGCTTACATTGGGTGTAGTACCACTAAATGACACTATATAAATGAAGTAATAATATTTTAGCAACCCTCGTCATGTGCAAGAGGAGACAAGACATAAAATATGCAAATAAAGCTACAGAAATAGCACTATTATTGTGTTCGTGCCATGAATCTATTTCCAGTTTTACAACCTTATACTTGAATCTCTGCTGGCATTCATTTGCCGTACCGCCGCTAGTTTCACAGGAACTGGGAAATATGCCGTCGTAAAACCAACTCGAGAATATCAATGACTATCGAGATCAATCTATAACTCTTCTCGTCTCAGCTCTTAAATTGTAGTTTACATAATTTGAACGAATGACACAAAAAGAAAAACAGTTTCTACAACTACAATTTCTTTGGTAAATTATGAATACTTGCGAGGACAACAATCTAAATGTAGTTGATGTTTAAAATTAAAAGCTTAGTACGACTACGACTCCCTACGACTGAAAAGATGAAATCTGCAACAGCAACAGTTTTTTTTCCATCTGTGAGTGTCATTTTTTTATCGTCACCTCCCTATTTATATATAAGTAGTAAATAAAAACTTTTTGGTGGAATGTTTCCAAAAACAACATAATTTACATAACCTTATTTTATAACAATTTTACAACCGGTTTCAACTATAAAAATATATGAAATGTAACATGTGGTCGTTAGCCCAATGGGTATGACGCTAGACTAGAAGGCAGTCGTATCGAGTTAGAACCTCACAGCAAGTATCTACTTACCCCTCTTTCCTCACAAGTTATGCTTAGTGAAAACGTATGTACCTACAATAAATCAAAAAGGTTTTTTTAAAGTTCTTTTAAAAAAACACATTTAACACACATTTTATAAACGCCTTGGCGAAGGCACGTTGGTACCAAAACCGGTTGGCATGAGGTTCTAAAATAAAATAACATGCATAAGATAGCTGTGTTTTATTTATTAGAGTTGTTGAAATTCTCTAGTAGTTGTGAAAGCATAAATAATCGTCAAATAAAATCTTAAGCCTGACTTTAAAAAAAATAACCATTTGCATTTTTCAAAAACTTTTGTATTTTATTTATATTTTTTAAGCAAAACAAAGGTTGTACTTGACTTGCAGTGAATTTCCCCAAATACGAAATTCCGAAATTAAAAATAAAAAAAACTCATTAACTTTCTATTGCATAAAAAAAGGTACTTTTTACCTTTAAAACTAACCTTCTGAACTCCCCTTATTGTGGCCTTAAAAGGAACATGCAAATATATATTTCTTATTTCAAAAACTACAGTGGATTTGAAAAACACATATTTGGAATATTTTAAAAATGAAAAAAGCTATGAATGTGTGCCAAGATTGAGTTGTTTGGCGGTCCATCCTCTCTGTCGAACCCTGCAGAGAAATGAGGTGATGGTTAATTAGTTAGGTAACTTGTTTTAGAGTGGTAGATTCTCTCAGTATCGCTCTGAAGAGAGACCACCATTCATAATCGAAACGTCAAAATGGCTGTATGAGTGTTTAGCGACCCCTAAACTCTTCGCCATCTCCGTTCCCTTCCCATTCCCATAAGTTCCAAGAGATGTCCAAAATGAGGATGCCACTATCCCACTGACTCTGGGCAATTGAGACTCTTTTACGGTTATCACATAAAAAAATCTAAATAAAATTCTGTAAAAAAATTCATCTGAAAATAACTCGATTACGTCTGTGATTTCAATACCGCTTTCGCATGGATACACAACACTGACATTGCTTTGAGAGATAATAACACGTTTAATACTTTTGCTGCTCATTAAAACGCTTCATTCAATTGATACACGGAGCGTGCTCGCTGTTTTCAATGCTTTGAGATAAAATAACGTTATTACTTATTACGGAAACGGGTTGATTGAAATATAAGGAAGTTATTTAATAACATCGTTTCCTTTGTACCTTACGGTTTTAACTTTTCAAATTTGGAATTGGTACTGATTGAAATTATCAATTTTTGTTTAAATCTTTTCAAATCTATCTACCTAACTTACTTACCTACCTAT
The DNA here is from genome assembly GCA_022651775.1 of Drusus annulatus. NCBI lineage: Eukaryota > Metazoa > Arthropoda > Insecta > Trichoptera > Limnephilidae > Drusus > Drusus annulatus. The sequence continues at coordinate 377,813 of JAGWCC010000430.1, read as the reverse complement.
TATTTGAGCAGACATCATTCTATATTTGAAATGGGCGGATTAAAGCAACTAACATTTTTTCTTGGCAATTCAAGGTACATCCCGTGATTTTTACGGGGAACAATTATCGTCGCCGGAAAGGCTAAAGGGCTGAAGCGCCATTTTGAAAAGTTTACGCCAGAGCAATTTAAGTCTTCAGTACCAGGTTGGATTTTGAAAAAAAAGTTGACTCAGGTAACTTAATACTCTCGCTGAGTTACTTGAAGTGCCAAAAAGCTAAAAAATCCCAAACTTGTGTCGCTTGAGTCAAGCGTTCTCCCAAATGGTAAATATATTTTAGATAGCTGAAGGGCCACAAAAGTCTTCAGAATCAAACGAGAGTCAGTGCATTCGACGCAGAAAAAAGATTTGATGAAAACTGCATGTTTTACTGATTTTTGACCAAAGTGTGGATTAAGCCCTTTTCCTTTCCAGCGACCATATGTTGATTACCATCCTGCTTAATAACTATTTGACTAGCTTTAAAAGTGTTTAAGGCTAGAATCCGTAATAAACAGAAGCCTGTTTTAATCAATGTTTCCACCAACATTAGGGTAATTATTTGTAAGTTTAAATAATTTACTAAGTGCCAACTGTTTCAAACGTTCACATTCATTGGTTCTCAAGTGTTTCAAATTTTCGTCACATTTGACATCGTGAAAGTTCAATGATTAGCGTAATTTTTTTATATTTTTTTAAATTTTATGTGTTCCGTCAAACGCTGATTGTCGGCCCGTTTCAGATTTTAAACAAATTGTGATCAGCTGAAAAGCATAACGGTCATGTCGTTATGCTTGTCAACTGACGACGGCTAAAACTGGCCTATAATAAACGTTTAACGGGGGCCATATGAATGTCAAAAAACAAAAATATTTAGTTTATGTAGTTAAGTTATCTGTACAGAAACACATTTGTACCTACGCAATTTTCAATTGAAGATGTTAACGTCTGAGAGGCGGAATGAACTCTCGGGAGACAAGAGTACTGATTTGTACTAAATTGTAATAATATATCTTTGTATTGGTGGGAATCAAAGTTTGTATGAAATGTTTGTTATATCATAAATGAATAAAAATAAATAATATATCGTATTTTAAAATTAGAATTTAAAGCTTTATGCTTTTTATTTTAATAATTATTATTTCATTTTCAACGCAGAAATTCTTAACGAGACAGGCACATCACTACCACCTATTTATATAATATGTAAAATAAATAAAATAAATTAAAAAAAAAAAACAAAAACTACAACGTAAATATGAAACAGAAAAAGTTAGAAACTAAAAAGAATAACGATTGTGACCAAAATGTGAACCCGGAACTTCCACTCCATCCGGAATTGTTGTTGTGTCTGTTAACTGAGCTACCGAGAACTTAATTAGAAACCGGTATTTAAATAGATCTCATTCTTCCTAGAAAATTATTAGTTTTTATATAATTTTTTTAATATTATTTCTCGATTTTATAAGAAGTCAAAGAATCTTCCGTAAATAAAAATGAATGGTTTTTCCAAGACACCATCTATGTAAACAATTTGTGCTCGGGTAGATCTTTGCATACCATACAAAGATGGCAGCCTATATCGGTAGAATTGAAGAAACTATATATATATATATATATATATATATATATATATATATATATATATATATATATATGTTGTATAATTTTTAAGGAAATATGAGATGGATCAAAATGCCGATTTCTAATAAGGTGGTATCGATAGCTCCATTGGCAGAGACGTTACCCCCGGATAGAGAAGAGTTTCCGAGCTCGAGTCTCGGTCGCGATTGCTATTATTTTTAGTCGTGCTAAATCACCAATTCTGAATATCCAAGTACTTCCCAATCCTTCATCTTTCCTATCATCGTTCCTTCTTCACTACGTTAATCCTAATAACATACCCCAATAGGGGATGCCATAGTCTCACTGATTCCGAGTAACTGGGACTCTTGTGCCATATTCATGAAAACTATATAATATAAAGTATGTGTCAATTTGCCCTCCAACAATAGTCCGAACTTTAGCTGTAAGTTGAAAAGGACGATTTTTGATTCATCATAAATAATTAACATCACAATTATTATTTTTCTCTGAAAGAATTTTTCGTCCTTCAGACGAAAATTCCGTTGAATTTAATTTCATGTAAATACCAAATATCCTTAGTGCTTTCCAAAATCAACAGCGGATCATTTTTTACATGGAAAAGCGAATAAAGCTTTACCCACGCACTTAGCAGACAAATTCCGCTCGACAGGTCCGCTAAATGAACATTCTTTGAAATCTCTTTTTCTCGTAGCTTGTGGACAAGTGAATTTACTGGGGAAATGATTTCTCTCGTTAATGGAATGTGACATTAGCCGTGGTATTTGTTTTCGATTGGTTTTGGGGAGTTGTTGATTTTTTTTCGTAAATAAATAAAATGTCGACCCTAAGAGAAATGAAACATTCGTAATTCGAGGGAACGTAATTTTTGTCAAGCATTAAAACAAAAAACATGTTTTAAATATCATAAAAAGGGTTAAAATAAAAATAAAACATCTCAGATTGAGTCTCCATCGCAAAATAATTTAGTTTCAAAACAATGGAGTCGATAAACTTTAGTTATTCGTAAAGATTTTTTTTCTTCTTTTTACTTAAGGGTCAGCACTCAATAATTACGCTGAACGTTACTTTCTAGCATAATAATAAAAACAAAACTACAAATGATTTGTCTGTAAACTTTCTACGGGTTGTTAGAAAAATATTGGAGGTTTTCAGTGAATACAATTTAGTTTGTAGTTTTAAAACCGGTACAGGCATTTTGGAACGTTTTACCTAAAATTGTATTATGTATTTCATATAGAATTCAAAATATTGAAGTAAAAGAATTTAATTCACTGTAAACTCTAGATTTTTTTCTAACTACCGGTATAGAATTAACAGATATATCATTTGTAGTATTGTTTCTACTGGAAATCCAAAAAGTGTATATTTTTGGGTGCTGACCCAAATAAATAATGTCTGTAATAATAAATTTCTGTAATTTTTTCCTTATAAAAAAATGAAAGTGCTCACAAACTAGCATATAGGTACAACTGCCCGTGACAAGTGATTTTTTAATGAAAAATGGTATGTCAGATGAAATATTAAAGTAATCGTATTAATAAAAGTTACATGCTAATTTTACAAACACTTTGTTTAACAGTTTTTCACAGTAAATTCTACTGTTTTAGTTTAATTAAGAATCCTTTCAAACGTTACTAAAAATATCTCTTACTTATAATTTCGAAAGGGCCAACTATGAAAGCATTCTGTGAAATCGCGTTCACATGAATATAAAACGTATCTCTCAGCATTAAATGTTCAATGTTGGATTTGGGTGGATAATTTATCGAATACTTAGTAAAACAATCAGTTCATCTTGTCTTAGGATAACTTCTGCTTTACATTTGTAAAGCTTTTTTAATTCCATGAACTTCCAATTGACATGAAGTAAATTCATAATTATTCACCCCAATTAACTTTATTATTTGTATTGATGTCAGCGCTATTGATCTTCTCCCGGTGTTCCCTTTCCCCCCGGAATACCCCACATCAGCTGTGGTAAATATTGATAAGCCATACTTTAGTAACACGGAAAGCAAAACAGAGAAATTCAATTTATTCCGAGGATGACAACATTGACGCAATCTTGTTTCATAACAGTGGCGTGTCGTGACGTAACTTTTAATTCAGCGGATTAAATACGACTCTTACTGGTGTTTTCATGGTCACTAAGATTTTAATTCAAATTACTTCTTTGTGTTTCTTTCAGGAAAGAGTTTTCAGTGCGTCTTTTTCCAATACGAGAAAATATCTATGAATAATCAGGTATAATATTAATCTTGGGTTGTGGTATTTTGTTCTTCTATTTCGGCGTTAACATGCTCTTTAAGCGTGTTGACGATTATTAGAGTAAATCACCAACCAGGTTTCGCTTTTCTCAAGCTTCTTCAGGGCTTTTAAATCAACTAAACAACATTTCATACAGACAGGAAATATATAGGAATTATTTTTTGTTTCCCTGCCCACCTGTCCATGTTATCTTAAAGATTCAAAGATCATTGAACATACTATTTTAATTGACCTCCTCTACAAAATCCTATTGCTTGCTTACCGTACTCATAAAGTGGTTGATTAAAGTTTAATTATATTTAAAAATTCCTGGTTAGCTGCACGACCGAGATGCATTTACTTTTGCTTTAATTAAAACGGTTAAAAGGTTTGCTGACGGCAGCTCCGGCCAAAACCACCATAATTTGTTTAAGAAAATAAACAGGTGAAACTATATAAAGGCAACGCCTCAGGATGGTTTCATCAATATTAGATAGGTATTTTTTACATTAGTCGGAGCATAATACTTTCATTATTTTACTATTTTCATGAAAAGAAAACTTTTTTATTTTTACATTTTCGTAAAAAGCAATCACTTTGTGGTTTGACATATTTAAAGAAATGAAAAAATAACTTTGTATAAGACCTGAATATTATTTTAATTTTTACGGCCGACCGGTTTCATTTTTCACCGGGGTACAAAATTAAAGTAAATAAATAAATAAAAATGTGCGGTTAAATATATACACAGAGGGAAAAGAATAACAAAACAATCAGAAAACAATAGTATGCATTTTTATTGAACTAAAATATATATTGTTTATTAATTGAGCCGGAATGAGTTTTTTTTAACTCCTTGGGAATCATGTACCAAGAAATATATTTGAGTAAATGTATTTTCATACTGTATTATTAAAACATCTTAATAAATTGTAATATAAAAATATATTTTTTTTACATATATTTTACAAAATAATTCTTCAAAGTCATGTATTACTAACTTATCAGAAAAGAGAAGTTCTTGCGTTGATAAGAAAAACACGAGTATTACTTTGGTTGATACATAATATTTAATTTTTTACCATTTATTAAATGTTTCGTAAAAATATATGCGAATATAAGTTTTTTTCGGATAAAGTTTTTGAAAAATGTTCTGGTTGATCATTAATACGGCAAAATTGAATAGGGAGGTTATTGTATTTTTTATGGCTTGATTGTTTAAATAAAAAATAAAATGTTTGGTTATAAATTGTTTTCCAGTTTTTACAACTTTGCAGTTTTCCTGATTTTTATCTTTACACAAAGTTTAAATAGATACTTTGGTGTGCTTGTTCAATACTATAAGAATTCAAACAAAAAATGTTTTTGACTTTATGAGTGTCTTTTGATTCCTTATTTTATAAGGAGTCAGAAAACACCTTTTTTGACTTATTATAGTATTGAACTAACACAGCGATTTGCTTAAATTTGTAATGCAGGTAATTTTTTTAATTTGTCTGAAAAATCTAATTTGAGCATAGCTTGATTTTTTTACTTACTAAGGTTACGCACGTCAATCGTATTAACTAGTGTTCACGAAATTTCTATAAGGTGTCCTTTTTTACGACTCTCTGTCAATACAACTCAAATAAAAAGTAACCTTACTTTATTTTTGTTGGTGAACACAACATTGTAATTTTCCATGATTTTTTACGAATAATCACCCCTTGACATTTCACCTTGAGCCCTTGTCAAACATTATCTTGCTTCAATTTTGATTTATTTTTCCTCCTGATACAAAGTTAACAATTTGATCACTTCTATCTGAAAAATGTACTGAAGTCTTTCATTTATCATAATCTAAACTAAAAATAACCACATAGAACTTCTCGACATTAACCCAAATGTAAAACTACCTGCCAAGGGTATAATTAACTATTCGGTGCGTGATCGCTTTTCTTATTAATTAACCTATTCATTAATCCGCCTTTGTGTTTATGATAATAACTGGAACGATTTAATAGTTAAAGTACCAACTGGCAGACATGATATCCAACAGATATTCATAAAATATTGTTTTGAAAATTACTTTGCATTTGAAGATTTCATAAAAAATACCTATTCATATTACATGTTACATAATACGAGTGCATAACTTGTATTAAAGAGGAGTTATCACTGTATGAAACACGAAATGTCTACATTAATATTTATTTATGTTAATCAAGGTTATGTTTTACAGTGAAAAGCTTTTGACGGTGAAGTCGTCAATAAATCGTCGATGTTAATTGAATCAGTAAATAATGCTACAGTACAATGTTAACTAAGTAAACAATTAGTCACACTCTATGTATTTTGCATTATTATAGTTCAGGAAAAGGTTGTTATGGTAAAAAAAATAAAACTTTATTCGATTACGGTGCGTACAAAAATATGCGTTTTAAATTCCTTCGTTTGTCTGAAACACCAAAAAACTCTCGAGTGGTGAGCTCTAGATTCATGAATTTTATTTTTTAGTACGCTACGTCATTTTCATCATGAGAAGTCTGTACAAAAGATAAATTATTTTAAAAGATGTTAAATTTTGAAATATAAGTTTATTGTAATATTTTACATATTCGTAAAAAGCATTTACTTTTTGGCTTGCCATATTTATAAATAAAACACATACACTTTGTTTATAACCACTTTCTAATTTAATATCACGTCTACCGGTTTCGAAAGTACTCTTTCATCATCAGGACAATATTAAAATTAAATTTTAACAATTAAAATTTTAATATTGTCCTGATGATGAAAGGGTACTTTTGAAACCGGTAGACGTGATATTAAATAATAAAGTGGTTATAAACAAAGCTTATTTGTTTTATTTATATTATAATATTTTAATTTTATTCACAGTCCTCCTCAATACGGATTCCTGTTCTGAGTCGGACTGTAGGTTGTTGTGTTAGTGTTACCGATTCTTATGTTGTCTTCATAATTTTTATGATTTACTTATCTTCATGTTTATAGCCATATTTTGATGTTTTTTTTAAACTTTTGTATCTCCGTGGTATTTTTAACATCATTTGGAAGAGCATTATATAATTTGGTAGCATAGAATTAATGGTTTTCTGGCCAAAAGATGTATTTAATCTTGGAGTGTCAATTAGTTAGTTTTTGTCCTTGTAGTTGTAGTTGTAAGTGTGTTGGTACGTAAGATACTCAGTTTTTTTTTTAAATCGAGTACAGCATTTTTTAGTAATGTTTTATTTTACTGAGAACATTAAAGTTTTTAAATATTTCTTTTGACGGAGGTACCTTCTAAAACACTTTTTATAACACTTTTTGTGGTTTCATGAGCTGCTTTGTGTGGGTGTTTACGGCTCCCCACCCAATAATTTCATATTCTATACCCAATTTTCAAAGAGCATAGTAGACTTACAGATAATTTTTAATGAGTATATTGCATTTGTTTCTAAAGAAGAACATGAGCTTGGTGATTTTTTTGTAATTCTTTTTATGTGGGAATCCCATCGAAAATTTTCGTCGATTTCAATGCCAAGATATATTGCCCTTCTAGAGTATGTTAATAGTAAGGCAGTGATATGAGTGTGCTAAGCTGTTTCCTTGACACTCATAAAATTTGAGACTATAATCTTCATTTGGCTGTCCTCTGGACGTTTTCGAAAAAGTATTTGGTTTCGTTTAAATTAAGTGGGAGTGAGTTTTTTTTACTATTTTTTTGCAGAAGGACAAGCCCACGTTTAGTTATGTGGTTTCGTCAATCGCTTTCATTGAATAAAATTACCTTGTCGTCGGAAAAACTAATGGTTTTTCCTTTGGTGTGTTAAGTGTGGTAAGTTACATTTTTGGATAGGGTTTTCACACCATATTCTTGGAAAAAATTAAACAGATAGCCATGTTGCTTGTTTGATATTATTAGCTATTTGCAGCAGCTGAATTCAAATGTAAAAGCTTATCATTTAAAAATCTAAAAGTCAAATAAAATTTTTAAATAATGCAATTGTTGAAACATTGCAATAGGTGAAATAAAGATAATAAAACAAATACCGTAAGACCATAAAAAATACGGAGTATTGAAAATTAATATAAGAATTTCTCAGATTTTTTTTTGTTATAAAATCTATTAATATGAACATCTACCATACTAGCCAATTAAACATCCGTGTACCTACGAGTACGTGATAATTTGTAGCATAATTTGGTTAGAATCTAACTCCGTGCAACAATGTGATGTAGAGTCCGCATTTCCTTTCTCCATAAAATGTCACAGGCAATATCACTGGTCAATATCAATCTCAGGCATTCATAGATCAATGATGTTTACACAACGTTGTGGGTGTTGTACAAAATGTCTGGACACGTATAATGTGATTAGTTTTATGGTTTACCCGTCGATCTCAATCTTGTCTAGCAGTGACATTTTTTCACATGTATTGGTTCAGTAAGACGGTCAAGGATACTAACGACCTTTTAGAACGTACTATTTTCCTTGCGAATTGTTAACATGCATTCTCTCTCAAATGGTGAAGTTATTTAAATGCATAATCTACATTATTTTCAAAGAATTGTGTTTATATAAAATCATGCAACGTTTGGTCTAGTTTTTTGACACATTTGACATCATCACAAGTCGGCACAAATTAACGGCCCAGTTAATTATCTATTCTCAGTCAGGGTTAGAAAAACGGTAATCAAAAGGGGCCCCTATTTGAAATAACATAATATGTGATATTAAAATATATTTTTTAATAAAAACCACACTTTATTCAGAATTTACCAATTAAATTTTCAACTCTTCTTCCATCATCGAATATGGTGCTTTGAATTATCCAAAAATAATTATTTAGAAATAAAGCTCCATTTTGTTTGTTCCATATTTTTCAAATATTCAATGTGAGAAAAGAGTACTGAAGCTCGAGCGAAACCGGAGAATAAGTACTAACTTCATTTAAACAGACTTACGTGATGCCTTATAGCCAAGATCCAACTTTCCCTTGAACATGCCGAGGTCCTGTGGCTTATTCGGCGGGATCCACTGGTAGACCAGGTTGCTCTTCTTGTTGAAGAACCACTTGATGACCAGCCCCAGGCTGTTGTCCAGGGTGTACTCGCAGTCCAACACCACGGCCTCCTGGCTGCCCAGCTCTACTAGCGGTGGCACGTCCAGCCGCTTTATGTGCACGGTGGAGCATACTGGAAAAACGAAAAAAAATGTTTAGGAAAATAATTGGTTAGGGATAATAATTGGTTGGAGAAAGTCATTTTTGTAAAGAAAAATGGTAATGGAAAATTGTTGGTTAGATAAAATAATTTGACAGCCTACATGGTCGAGTGGTCAATCCAAAGGTCGCGGGTTCAAACCCGGCGTGCGCCAATAACTTTTATTTAATTAATATGTGTCAAAACACATTTAATTCATATAAATATAATTTTAAAAAGTATATTTGCGGCACCTTCCAGAGTGGTAGATACTCTTAGTATCGCCCTGGTGATGTTGCTTGAAATGGCTTTAGCCGTGTTTGGTGACTAGATCTGAATAGCCAGGTACTTCCCAACCTTCCTCTTCCCAATCTCCTTCCCCTCCCCACTACCTTCAGCCTAGCCGTCTAGAGCCAGTAATGCCATAGTATTACTGGATCTAGACGGTTGGGAGCAGTTGAGACTCTTGTGCGGTATTCATATAAAAAAAAATAAAAAAATTTATTGATTATGAAAAATAATTGGTTAGAGATAATTATGGGCTGTGGGAAATGAGAAAAAAATTGATTTGGGAAAATAATTAATAACTGAAATAATACCAGGAGTTAATAATTGATATGAAAAAAAAATGTGAAAAAAAAATTCACCCTCTGGCAGCGATTTTCGGGATTTCAAGATTAAATATCCTGCATTATTGGCGAATATTTTTATTGAATGTCAAAACATAATTTACTTAACATTAAGTGTTTTTTTATAAGAGACTTGTTATTTTGCATTGCGAAAAAGATTGGAAAAACACGTGTTTGCCGTGGTTAATGCGCACTTTCTAAAAATAAACAGATTTTCTTTAGATTCCTTTTAAAACAATCATGTCAAAAGACGCACAATATTTGATTATTTTCGTTTTCATTTTCGATGGCTATGAAAATATACGAAAGGAAATAATGAGATCACAGCTTCTGTTGAGAATAAAGGACACCAAATGAGAAACGTGTTATTCTTTTACAGTATAAGTGACTAAATTTACGGGGTGACGAACATATTTCAAAATACATATCTAATTTTGTAAACATTTCAATATATTCATTCTTTATTTATCCGGCCTTTTCAAGAATGGAAGAGAAAATGTCTGATTCCCTAGGAGAGACGATAGGCCAATAATCCCACCGGAAATCAGTAAAATGCGATATATCTGCTACATATACAATAATGTAGTCACAAAACATACATGCATGTACTAGCACAACAACACGACCTCATGAGAACAGCGATACGGTGTAGTTACGATGACATAACAGGTTTTAGCGTTAGTGCAATCGTGCAGAATATATTTATGTGCACAAGAATGGTTTTATTTAGATAGTGAAAAGCAGTTGTATATTTATATAGTTGTTAGTAGAGAATTCGGTCCGAGAATCAAAATCTTGATTAAAAACGTTTTAACATTGTTTCACTATTTTTAATTTTAATATTCTGATACAAACATGTATGTGTAAGCCCATAATTCATCAATGAACACCATTTTGATTTTTTAACGCTTATATGGCCCCTGTTAAATGCTTATTCTTGGCCCGTTTCAGCTTTTTATCAAATCGTCATTAGCTGAAAAGCATAACAGCATGAGCGTTGTACTTGATGGCCGATGACAAATTGACTAAAAGTTGAAACGGGTCTCGAAAAATCTCGAACAGACAAAATGGCGGTTATCTATAAATTGTGACGAGAGATTAAGGCAACTTAATCTTAATGGGAGTTATATCGGTCCGTTATAAAATAAATAAGTGAAATAAAGCAACATTTTTCAAAACCACAATATTTCATTCCAACTTTGACAAGAATTGTGCTTTAAAATAGGCATTTTAGATCCTTGGCTTTTTGGCTTTCTAGTACAAGCAATACTAAAAATGATTTATCTGTTAATTCTATATGCATAGTTAGAAAAATGTCTGAGGTTTCCAGGGAATACAATTATTAAACAGTAATCTTTTAAATTTTTCATGAAAAGCATACTTGAATTTTAAATAAAATGCTCAAAAATGCCTTTTCTGGTTTCGAAACTGCACGTTTTACTATGTTTTTCGTAGAATTTAAAAAATACTGTTGTAATATTGTATTCACTAGAAACCTCAGACAGTTTTCTAACTACTCATACAAAATTTCCCGATAAATCATTTGTAGTATTGCCTCTGTTAGAAAGCTACAAAGTAACGTCTTACGTAATCTTGAGTGCTGACCCTTAAGGGTCAGCAACCAAAAATACACACTTTTTGGCTTTCTAATACAAGCAACACCAAAAATGATTCATCTGTTGATTGTATGCGGGTAGTTTGGCATATGTCTAAGTTTTTCAGTGAATACAATTTTTAAACAGTCATCTTAAAAAATATTCATGAAATGCATACCGTAATTTTAGGTATAACTTTCTAAAATGGCTGCACTGGTTTTTGAACTGTACCTACATTTTACCGACATTTTTGTATATTTTTCATAAAATTTAAAAGATTACAGCCTATAATTAATTTATGTATCACTGGAAACCTTAGACATTTTTCCAAGTTACTATGCAGAATATACAGATAAATCAGATGCAGTATTGTTTGTACTAAAATGCTACAAAGTGACTTTCAGCGCCGTTTTGGGTGCTGAGCCTTGAAATGTTGTAGACAAAAAGAGTACAATTAAATAATAATAATATTTTTTTAATAATTTATATTAATTTCAGAAATGTCTGTGATATTCTTCCTCTTAATATTTTCTACACTATAAGTGTAAAAGGAGTTTGACGCACAAGGGAGTACAATAAGTAGTGGAATTTTAACAGGCATGTACGTTGTTTACTGTAAATACTTCAAATGTTGTAACCTAGAACTCCGAACGCTGTTACAAAGCTTTGGAATTAATAAGGAATCTCTTCAATTCATGTTTTTTTTATAAAATAAAAGGAATGCTTCGTCGGAACGAGAACGTTGGCCGTTTTATTTCAACCGGAAAACGGTTAATCGTCAAATTTGTAATAACTGTTTCAGCCGACCGTTTTGGCATACGTCGATGAAGTCATGGGAATACCAATACACCGAGCTTAAATATTATTTTGGGAAGCGTCGTTAAATCGCTTTTGCCGCAGTGCAAGTCACAAGGATATTATTTTTTGGCATTTGAAAGAAGACTCTTTGAAGCATCACCCCGATTTAATTCAACCGGCCGGTAGCAGAGTGGACGAACGCGTCCGATTCCAACCCGGGCGTCGTGGGTTAAATTCCTCCAGCTAAGTCCTCTATCATTGTACAAGCAACATCTTCCGCTTATTATGATGGCGGTAAGTGTTTTTTTTAATATTGTCAGGTTATCCGGGATTGATTTAATGTAATTCGTGCATTAAAAAAATTAAATTAAATTATTTTTAATCAAGATTTAATGACTCGGTACTTTCTATTCTAACCCCACAGAAAAAAAAATTCAACATGCCGCCTTTAATTTTATCTCTACCCTTCAACAGCAGTGGCGGCTCGTGACTTTTTAGTGTGCTAGAGTGCTAAGATTGAAAAAAAAACGTCATGATTGATGTTGTTGTGGCCGAAAATGAATTTAAAAAAATACATATTTAAATATATATTGTGTGAAGATTTTCAAGATTTTTCAGTTTAGGGGGGTCATTGACCCACCAAAACTGAAAAATCTTCATACAAAATATGTATTTTTTTAAATTTAATAAAAATCATTTTCGTCTATAACAACATCAAAAACGTCGTATTTTTCAATATCAGCACTCTAGCAACCTAAAAAGTCACGAGCCGCCCCTGTTCAACAGTATATATACAAGGGCGAATATGTGGCAGCTATATTTGTAGATCTGAAAAAAGCCTTTGATACGATAGATCATGAAATACTCCCACAGAAATTACAACATTTGGATATAGTTGTGACCTTGAAGTTCAAATGAACGAAGACGTAGTAAAGTGAGCAAAATAACTGCGAATAAATAAAATAAGCCTCAATATAAAAAAATACTACACTATCTAACTTTCGGGAAAATAAAAACATGTCCATGAATATCACTCTTAAAAGTGAAAAGCTTTAAATTATGCAAGTAACGAAATACTTAGGGTTACACATAGACTTTAAGCTCTCGTGGAACTCCCATATTGAACATGCGAAATTGAAAATTCCTATCGGTTCCAAGGCTTTATTTTTGCATCTTTACCCTGCACCACATATTATTCTATGATCCACTCCCATCTGAGTAATCTAGGTAGTATATGGGGCACCATTACCAAGAAACAAATATCAGATGCACAAGTTATCCAAAATATGGCATACTCATGTCAAAGATATACTAACATATACAAATTCTTCCTTTAACGATTCTGTCAAAATATAACATTACAATCACCATATTACAAATAATTTAACACTCGTCATACACTAATACTAAACCAGCATTTAATTCCGACATACACTAGCACAAAATCAAATACACATATCGTCATCTACCCACACAACTAAATTTATAATTAACTCCTTATAATACATTACATATACGCAATACAACCTATTACCCAAAGAATTAAAACTCCCAGTTGCAAACAAATAAATATTGGCAAAAGCACTTGAAGGATATTTTCTTGACAATTTAATTAATCAGAGGTATATATCCTATCTGTAAAACCTCTGTGTGTGTGAATATCTTTCTTATTGTATTTATGATGTTTACGTAAGTAGTCTCTACTCCTATGAGTCTTTTTTATGTATTTTTCACTAGTTCCCTCTTCTTGTGTACTTCCTTTTTTAAATTTGTATGTCTCTGTGAAAATATTATTCCTTTTAATTTTATGATTTTGCCCTTCCCGAGTGTGTTTTTCAGTTGATTGTCAAACGCAAGTGTCCCCTCCCCGCACTACATACCTCCCCGAACTATATAAAACACGGTTTCAAGTCTCCGTTTGTAAAGCTGACTACACTCTTGTGAATGCTTTTATGTAGGGAAAATAGTTTTTTTTTAATTTAAAAACATGTAGAGAGCTTATCTTTAAAGTACGAGTATCAATAATAAATGAGCTAATGCTTTTATTATAAAAGTATCTACTTTTAGAAAAAAATACACTCTAACGATTAAATAGTAAATTACAACAATAGTCCACTAAAATAAAAACTATTTTAGAAGAACACAAATTTATCCTTTTAAATTCTTTCAGTATATTGCGTGGGTAAAGAAAACAGTCATCACTCGGAAAACAGAGACAGTTTTATTATTCAAGAAGTTTATTTCTTCATTTGACAATGCTTTTAAGGCTATAATTTTTAACATTGCGAAACAAAAGAGACAAAGAGAAGCTTTTCCAAACATGTTTTGTACAAAACCTTTGCGTATAAATATTTTCTTGGACAACCCTTAATTTTCACCCAAAAGCCTTTGCCCGTGTCTTTAGGCAAGTTATCCAAGATCAAATAATTATTCTCTGACATTCTCGAAATATTTTTACTTCGAAAGCAACAAAATTCTTTGAAGTTCCAATTATTACTCGTACATTCATATTTAATTATTTTATTTATTCAAAAGACTGGATGGGGTTGTAACTAATTCAAAGAGTTTTAGGACGCAAATATTTGTTATCTAAAAATAACCTTAAATGAATGTAAAAATTGACGGAACTATTTTTGGCACAATTTAATACGGCCTTTTACAGCTTTTGATATGTTTTTCAGTAATATGTGTTTTTTTTATGAAAATGCACAATGTCAGTTAACCATTTAAATATCCCGACCTTAGAGAAGAAATCGTATTATAAAAAGCACCAATAATATTTGATATAAGCAACGTTAAAAAAAATCATCGCGTCATCCTTCATTTTTCGTTAAATATATTATGTTGATGTTGCCATACTTAAATTAAAAACTACTGTTAGCTTCTCATGTTTGCCTGGAATTTCTGTATTATTATACTGAACGTTTGAAAACTATGTAACAAACACGACGGCGTTATTAATTTGTTTAAACTAAATTAATTTTTAAAAGTTCCATAGCTCTTTTTGAAATGAAATCATGGTGCAAGCAAACAAAAGTTGCATTTTTTTCTAGAAATTCCAGACAAAAATGTCTTGATATATTTCTTTATTTTTTTTATTTTAGTGGGACATGCAAACGAATATACCGCTTTTTGTTACAATTTAAAATACACATATTACATAATATTTATAGTTTTCATTGTAACGTAATAGATTATTTACGTTAAGGTCTATAGCGATTTCTAATTACTAAACATTTTAAAGATCATTCAATTTTAAATGTGGTTGGCAATCTAATTCCAAAGGGGTGTGGCATTTCTTTATTTTGGGAGCATTTTATATGACAACATTCAACAACCCACGCGTCGCCGAGAGACATGACTATGCCGCATTAGACAATCTCCCAATATAGCATGGAACCGAACGTCTCTGAATATGTTCAAAGAGTGAAACGCATCAAACCATTTACTTTTACTGGCTATTCCATGTCTTGAAAAGTAAATAAACAACCGAATATTTTTTTAAACAAAAAAGGAAATGGTACATTCTTTATTATTTCTAATTTTGAAACTGTTAATTCGTGGTGGAATTCCATTTTAATGATTTAATAAAACAAATTTGTAACTTTATTCCACTTTTATTATTTTGACTGGACCGGTTTCAGCCTATGACGGCCATCTTCAGACTAGTAGAAGATGGCCGTCATAGGCCGAAACCGGTCCAGTCAAAATAATAAAAGTGGAATAAAGTTACAAATTTGTTTTATTAAATCATCGGCACATTCTTTGTTCAAAAAAGTTAATGAAGAATCCGACAGAATAAAAGAAAGGAATGTATGTCGGTATAAATTTGTTCAGCTCATTTAAAATGTTGTGCTATGGGGATTGTATATTTGATGACGGTAGGCGCCAAGAGAACCACTAAACAAAGAGGGAAAATATTTATTTTTATACTTGGCAGGAAATTTCAAGATATTTCGTAGAAAAAAGATAACATTTGAATTAGTGTAACGAATTGTTTGCAATGGTATTAGAGAGGTTAATTTTATGTTCGTGTTAAAGAAAACATATAGTGTAAACAATTCTGACTCGTTTGACAAAACAGTATACGCTTGTACTACCATATTATATTCATGGGTTAAGAAGGGAAAATCTTTTTTTTTTATTTTATGCCTCGCTCTTAGCTTACGAAGGGCATAAAAAAATCTTCTTTGAATTTGCCGGAACACTGTTGAATATTTTAAAGTCTTTGGGGTATGTTCTACTTTGTGTACATGCCAAGCTAGTGCTTTGGAAATTTAAAATCCGAACATTCTCTCGTACGTACGTACGGTATATGAGAAAACGTTTCTGTGAAGGCATATTTTATTTGGTATGCAATTCATTTAAAATCGTCACCCGGGCCATGCATCACAAAACAACGCTATTTTGAATCTTGTATCGTTTTTTTTATTATTATTTAGCTTTTTTATTAATTCATTCGAATGGTACATTACTTATATGATAATATTCTGTCATCTGTGACGCCGGGATTCGAACCCTTAACCTCTGGATTCATACCTGAAGATCTTAACCAGTCAGCCACAGAAGTTGCCTTTGCCATTGTGTACCTATTGAATGTATTAAGATTCATTACATTAAAATATATATATAAAACAGTGAACTTACATACCTCAGTTTTGTGATATTACACCTCAAGTGCACTTCATACTAAATTAATTATGCTAATAAGACTAACTTACAAGGAGGAAATAATATGTATACAAATTTAAACTATTTAAAATCATGATCGTTATCATAAATCATGAGAGAAAAAGGTTCAGATATGGATAAAACAGTGCATGTGTCCACCAACAGATCAAAAAAACAATTCACCAGAACCCAAGGGTATAAAAATCTAGATAAAACTTAAGAATTAAATATATAGAAATAGTTTTTCTAGCCCTTTTTCCTTCTTTCCACACCCTTACCAATTTATGTTTTCATACCTGTGTTTACTTATTAATATCAACATTCTAACGAATTTCATTATTAATTATCAAATAAGCTGTTCAAGTTAATAACCAGCATTAAACCGTTTAACGTTAAGTTTGATTTGAGGGCTGATATAGACAAGGTGGTATTATTTAGTGTTCCGAGTGTCAGAATACCACATGTGCAAGATGTCTGTGACGATTTATTACCCAGCTTCATGCTGTTTCCCGGTACCGTATTATTAATTGAATTGATTTTCTAGGCACGGGGTTGGAATATATTGCTTAAAACTGTCAAATTGTTTATGAAAACTATAAATTATCAGTCTTAGAGAAATTGTTCTAAACAATAGTTACTGTCATGCGAAATCATGCTAATTAGGAAAAAAATTTATGTCTGTTTTGAAGTATTTATTTTTCTTCTTTTTTAGCGGTAAAATACATGTAAAAGTATGTCGAAATATATGTTTTAATCGAAGTTTTAAGCTTTAAAGCCTGATTCACACCAACGTCCGGTTCCGCTCAGTGCCGAAATTGTTCCGCAAGAAAACTTATTGATATGGTATGAATGTCAATCAAGGAGTATGTGCCAAGACAAATTTGTGTGGCAGTATATCCTTCTGCCCACCCTTGTAATATTTAACTACTTATTTAGTTAAATAATTATTTTGAAGTGTAAAAATACTTACAACGCAGATTTTTTTTTTTAAACCATTTTTTTATCACTAAATAATATTTTTAATAATTAATAATTAATAAAAATATCATTTAGCGATAAAAAAATGGTTTTTAATAAAAAAAAATCTGCGATGTTAGTATTTTTACACTTCAAAATAATTATTTAACTAAATAAGTAGTTAAATATCACAAGGGTGGGCAGAAGGATAAACTGCCACACAAATTTGTCTTGGCACATACTCCTTGATTGATATTCATACCATATCAATAAGTTTTCTTGCGGAAAAATATCTGCACTGAGCGGAACCGGACGTTGGTGTGAATCAGGCTTAAATCGCAAAGAAAAATTGAACTCACTTCTGCCACAATACCATTTTAACTTCATAGTATTGTTTCATCAAATCCCTACTTGAATTACTTAAAATTATCTAAATCGGGAAAGCAAACGTTCCTTTGTTGTGATTTTTTTTTTACGAATACGGCGCTGTAAAAAACAGCCAATTTTTACTATTAACAGTTGGAGGCCGCTTGAACCACTTGTGCTGTTAACGGGGAAAACTCCATCGAACTGCTAGCAACACAAAAGTGGTTATTCAAAAGACCGTTTGATTATTGGTGAATTTTATTCCACGTTTTCTCTATTATATGGTTTAATTATAAAACGCTACCAACTCATGCATCAATTAATATCGCTCTAAAATTCTAATTCATATTGAAATAAAATGAGTATACCTCGTAAGATTGGGGTAAGTAATAAGAAATATTCTTCGTGTTTGAAGTCTTGAATAAAATTTTCTGAGTAGGCTCCTAGTATTACTCAGTCAATTTTCTGGAACGAGCCGTTCTTTTTTATATCACTTCGACGCCAACCAATAATAAACACAATTTAGTATATTAAAGCGTCGCGGCGCGTCGTTGTTTCTATGGATTAAGAGCTTTTTTAACGCCGTCGATCGCCGTTATTACCTACCAAATGTTCCATTATAAACACAAATAAAATGTAAAGCACGCCCATTTTCACCCGCTTCTGATTCTCAGGTCAAAAATGTGGTTTAAAAAAAAATAACACCAACTGAATTAAAGGTCTGAAACCTCAGATAAATTATTCCGCTTCTCTCTCATTTTCCGTATTAATTTTTTTCTCAAATTATTTATTACATGAAAATTAAGGTTGTGAAATTATTTTTAGTATTTTTTCGCACACCATGCTAGGAATGTCTTTGTATTATGTCATGTATATTAATTATTTACACTGAAGTATTTTTTTCCCAAAACAAAGAAAGAAAATGAGATATTATTTATTTTTAAATACATATTCTTGTAGGAAAATTGAAAACGCTTTCTTGTTTTACGTGGTTGGTAACACAGTCAAATTTAACACTGTGAGTCGTAGTTGGCTGAATCAATACACTTTAAATATTTTTGTAATCAACGAGAAATAATTTTTTTTTTAGAATAGTGGTTTCAGATTCACGTTATTTTCGAAAGTGTTATTTTTGGTAATTTTAGAATGTGTAAAATGACACAATGATAACTGGCCCAGGAAAATTGTTTTCGCAAAATTCTTCGAATAGATTTTTTTTATTTGCATTTAAAAATCATGAATTTCCATAGATTATTTTATAATTCTCCGTGTCTGTTTCGTGTACACACACCTTAAATAAGTTTTATGTCTTATAAATTATGTGTTTAGGGGTATGATTGTATCTTGCCTAAACAATGTGTGTAAACGTAGATACTCAGTTATATTATTAGACTGTATCATTACATTTTGTTCTTTATTTAATATGCCAATACAATAATTTTATTTCACATTGATGCTTCGATTTTTTTTTATTTATTAGTATGATATTAATTTTGTTTTACAACACAACACAAAACAATAAAAAAAAATTACGGCAAAACATTTTTAGGTAGGAAGAATTTATTTTTTTAAAGAAAGACATTCTTGGGTTACGAATAACTTGTCTACATTTAAAAAAATCCTACTGCCATCACAAAAAGCGGAAAATATTGCTTGTTTAATGATAGAGAACTTAACCAGCAGAGGAATTAAACATACGGCGCCCGGGTGGGAATCCGTCGCGTTTGTCCACTCAGCTACCGACCGGTCAAAATAATCTTAATGTGGATCGTTTTTCCGGCAATTTTTCGCTAAAATTGTAATAAGTTAGTTTCCTCTCTATTATTTCTTTTAGACAAAGAATGTTCCTGACTCATTATTTTGATAATAATCAAATAATAAACAAAATCTTAAAAAACGTAAAATAACATGTAATAACCACGAATTAGTTAATCCAACAAAGTGTTTTGAGTAGAAACAGTGCATTATAAGAATGAAACAATTAAACAACCGAGAATAAGCACCGTTATATACACTTGTATATTAAGTACTAAAACTTAATTTATCTTTTATTATTACGCAAATAAACCAATATATTATTATTAACCTCTTATTTTACCTGCTATTAAATTACATAATATGAAAGATTAATTCTCTGGATAATCGTAATGCTTAAAATACTCTTTGACCAACTTCATAATAACAATTTGCCATCGATTCTAGCGCCAAAAACCACGTCAAAGTGAAATATGCAGGTAACTTAATTCAACCCAGGCGCACTGGGAAGAGTTAAGTGACGGATTATGAAGGGAATTGCAATTTTAATACAGTTATTATTCATTGAATGATTCTATTGTTCTGTCTGGATTACGTCTACAAATAATTATTATCAATGGAATATTGGCGAATGTGTATTGTGTAAATATGGAGTTCAAACTAAATTTAGACAAATGAAATGAAAATGTGAACATTGGGCATTTGAACATTTTATTTGTTTGTAGTGACATACCCACTATAATACTTCCTTACAAATCTTCATAGCAAAAACTTTGTTTTTTCCGGTTTTAACCTCTAGTGTGTCGGAGAGTCCTATAGGACCCGGCCATTCATCATTATCTATTCAGAAGTTTTAATCCTTTAAAACCCGTTGTTAGAATATTTAAATGAAACTATTATCGCTTGTCAACAAAATAATCAATTCATAAAGATATTTTGAATTGCGTTGAGTTCGGTACTAGTGGAGTAATAAGTATTTGAAGTTGGCTTACGTCAGTACGGCTGAAAAAAAAAAAGATTTTCAAATTGACATTATTGTTTTTATTTACAGAAAAACTTCATGCAATTTTATACAAATAGATTGGAAAAATATGTATTCAACCATCTGAAAATATAATAAAACAACAAACAAATCTTCACATTTCGTAATCAAACTTTTTTTAGTGACATGAAGAAGAAGAACCCAATTCTTGGAATATAAGTAACTAATCTATACATAAAAATATAAAACCATTTATTCGATTAACATAAAATTTGAAAAAATAGACATCACATTATCTGAAAAGATCACAAAAAAAACATAATTTTGTGAAACACAAGTGAGTTATTACGAAATTACAGTCAGAAGTTGTACCTTCAGGGAATCCGGCATTCCAAAGGTTAATGGGTGCTTTGATTTGATTGCAATTTTTTGTAGGGACGGATACTTTTGGAAATTTTGATTACTTTATTTTATTCGCCATGCATTTAATAAATTATTTTTAACGCGACTTTGATATTACTTCATCTTCTGCACTTGTAAATATGCTGAATTATTTACCTTAAATAATAACAATTATTATAAAATAATAGTTATAAATATAAACTTAGATATTTATACCTAATTCTTATCACAAATAAATATTATATCAACCATTACGTTTTTACGCTTTTCGAAAAAAAAACTGTAACTTTTTTTTTAAACTATCATAAATTCCCAACCGAAATCTCTTTATTGTATCAAATGCAAACGATTTTCGGAGCAGTGTAAATTTGCACAAAAAAATTGAAGCATTAAATGGCATTTTCTAAACTTAATTAAGGAATTCCTTGTTTCATAATATGGCGCGCTTGTTTATTTATATAAAGTAGAATTTTGAATTAGAGCACAATCTATTCTCATTGAACAAAATAAAAGCGAACCTTCCGCAATCCAAATGAAATCATCCTATTTTAATCGGAATCTATTTGTGAGGAAATGTCCTCGCCTTATTTTCCCAAACGTTAGCAAGCAGGCAACATGGTCCACAATAGTTGCGCAATAATACAGAATAGTTGCGCAATAATATGTCGGTTCGGACTGTTTATTTTAATGCCATTAGGATAAACGCAGCCATCCGTTAGTTGCGTGGAACGCATAATCCATTTACAAAGACTTTGGACTCAGGGGCAGCCGGGAAATTAATATGCCAAAATCTATCTTTGAGTCATTTGATATAATTTCTTTTTACAAATGCATACAGATAGCAATGTGAAGTTGCGATTTAAAATGCAATGTTTATTTATAAAGACATATTCTATTGAAAATGTGTGTATCAACAATCTGATATTGAACAGTAAGTAAAGTTTGTATACAACTCTAAAGTTACTAGACGTTACTTTGTAGTATTTTAATACAAGCAATACTACAAATGATTTATTTTCAAAGTTTCTATGAATAGTTAAAAATGTTTGAGGTTTCCAGTGAATACAATTTTACATCTGAAATCCTTTAAATTCAATGAAAAACATACTAAAATGTCACTAAAAAGTACATTTTTCAAATCAGAAAAGGCATTTTTGAACGTTTTATCTAAAATCCTTGTATGCTTTTCATAAAGAATTAAAAAATATGACTGTTTAAAAATTGCATTCACTGGAAACCTCAGACATTTTTTGTAAGTATCCATATAGAATTAACGAATAAATCATTTGTAGTATTGGTTGTATTCAAAAACCAAAAAGTGTGTATTTTTGGGTGCCGACCGTTAAGTAGAATATCTGAAAAAATAAATTAAAAATTGTGTTCGCCCTGCTTTCAGAAGGGTTTTATTTCTCTTACATATTGTATATCTTCTGGATGACAATTATATAAATTACCCTCTTCGTAACTAATGCTATGCTTGCATTATCGTGTCTTTTGTGTGGTGTTGAGATGTGTTATCATGTTGACATGTAAATTATTTATTGTAAAATTAAAAAATCTATTCGTTTATCTCATCAAAAACTCTCGAACGTTGGTCTCTGACGTCCCGAAATTAGCACAGCTTTTTGTTTGTTTTTTTTTTCTTTTTTTATATTAAACTGCTCCCAACCGCCTTAAGCCAGTGAGACTATAGCAACCCCAATTTGGGTATGTTGTGAGGCTGAAGGTAGGAGGCAAAGAAGATGGGAAAAAGGAAAGTGAGGAAGTACTTGGCTATTCAGATCCGATCAACGAACCCGGCTAAGCCATGTCAAGCAACGTTTCGATTTTGAATAGTGTTCTTTCACGAGGGCGATGCTTAGAGTATCTACAACTCGGTACGTGCCGCAAACATACTATATGTATAATTTTATATGAGTGAAATGAGTGATACATATTTATTAAATAAAAAATATTTTTGCGCACGCCGAGTTTGAACCCGTGACCTCTCGATTCGTAGTCGAGCGTCCTTCCATTCGACCACGGGGGCCGTCTTGGTTAACGCCAGTTCAGCATTCAACGTCAGTTCCAACAAGAACTGGGAAGCTGTGCATGGGCGCCCGCAGAAAATTTTCTAGGGGGGGGCAAAATATTTCCTTCTTTATGCTAACTCAAAGTGATTTAAAATCAAAGTAACTTTATTTGACTATTTTCAATCAATCCAGGGGGGGGGCAAGTGCCCCCTCCTTGCCCTCCCCCCGCCTGCGGGCGCCCATGAAGCTGTAAAATATTCACTGGGGTAATTAAAAAAAAAACTAAGGCAAGACATCATATTGTTTATTCTATGCTTTTCGGTTGTGCAACAAAAAACAACTGATGTTGAGATCTCGGGCAATCCGGTAGAAAAACCAGTTGAATATATTATTAAAAAAAGTATTGAAACTTGAATTGTACCTATCGGTCAATCAACATTTTACGCAAAGCACCGATAGTTTGGGCCAGTCCAACCCTGATTGGAACCGATCCGGCGATAGCTTTATTTTCGTGGATTTAGTAAATTTATCCCAAGGCTGACTATTACCGATATGCGGTCAGGTCTATAAATGACGAAGAGAAATATGTTGGTATACCGGTATAGATATCGGTTTAGCGTTAATTGAGCCGAACTTTTTACCGATTAACTAGATGCCATGATCGGCTTTGCTAGGTATCTCTGTTGTATGGATTCTCTTTTAAGTAACGAGCGCGTTTAATCCGTATTAAAATAATAAATTTTCCAGAACCTCTCGTTAAATCATTTTTTAATGATGGTTTAAAATATTACTTACTCAGCGTTATTTGATTACTACGTTGCGGTTCATATTTTACAAGGAAAGATTTTAATATTTTTTTTATTTAAAAAAGAAAAACTCTCTGGTTACGAATAATACGACATTTTTTTTAAAACTGCTACTGACATCATAATAAGCGAAAGATGTTGTTTGTGCAATGGTGGAGGACTTAGCTAGCAGAAGAACTGAACTCACGACGCCCGGGTGGGAACCTGACGCGTTTGTCCACTCAGCTACTAACCGGTTATTACAGTAAACAACTGTAAGGGAAGAGGAAGGTCAGAAAGTACGAGGCTGTTCAAATGCGGATATTAATTAGGACAGTAAAACCCATTTCATGCAGTGTTTATATTCTGAATAGCGTTTTCTCACCAAGGCGATACAGATCGTATATTCCTCTCTGGAACTAGGTTAAATATATTAGGCGTTTTTTTTTATCTGTGTGAACTATGTTATGTTTAACCTGCGGCCTTTGGGTCCAGATTCAAAGATCTTACCGCTTCAAATGATTTTTTTTTAAATGAAAAAATTTATGAATAAGATTTTTTTATTGTATTCTTGCATAATAGCGTACAGTCTATCTTACATTTACGCAATAAAACTGGATTTACACCAACGTCCGGATCCGCTCAGTGACGATATTGTTCCGCATGAGAGATTATTGATATGGTATGAATATCAATCAAGGAGTATGTGACAAGACAAAGTTGTGTGGCAGTAGATCCTTCTGCCCGCCCTTGTGATATTTAACTACTTAGTTAGTTAAATAATTATTTTGATGTGTAAAAATACTTACATCGTAGATTTTTTTTTCTAATTATTAAAAACCATTTTTTTATCACCAAATAATATTTTTTATAATTATTGATTAATTAAAATATTATTTTGTGATAAAAAAATGGTTTTTAATAATTAGAAAAAAAATCTACAATGTAAGTATTTTTACACATCAAAATAATTATTTAACTAACTGCGCGCGATAGTTAATCTAATTTAATAAAATTGTATAAAATAATATTAAAATACAAAGTTGTTGTTACCTACTTCAAAAGTTAGTATTCAAAGACTTGCCAAAATCTGTACAGAACCTTATAAATTATATCTTCACACACTGATAGTCTATTAAAAGCTTCCTTACATAAATGCTTCTTGGGTAACACCTTCGGGGTAGTGATTTTCGGAAGTTGTACATTATATTTATATGTCTTGGCTTGTTGCCTAAAGTTTTAAGTAAAAGAAAAATAATAATATTAATCCGGCCTATTTTATTCCGTGGCATTTGGCCAAATTATCGAAATATTACTGTAGACAGCCTTGATAATAGTTTATGATTATTTTGTATTGTGTGATTTACTAGTAATGAATATTATCAATACATTTCGGTGTTCGAAATATCTGTTTCCACAACATTAGTTTCGAATCATTCGCTCGGATATAGACAACGTTAGTTTGAATGTTGAAGAAAACTGCGATGCTACATTTTGTTCTCTTAAAAATAAAATTTTTCGACACGGCCCTATTTTCCAACTGAGTTGTACGACTAAGTTATCTCAAGGCACTCACTGAGTTACCTAAAGCGACAAAGAGCTTTAAAGCTTGAGTTAAGCCTTTTCCCAAATGGTAAATATATTTTAGATGGCTAAAAAGATACAAAAGTCTTCAGAATCAAACGAGAGTCAGAGTATTCGATGCAGAAAAAAAAACTAATCAGAAGTGCATATTTAACTAATTTTTGACCAAGTGTTGCTAAACCCTTTCAGACACGCAATTCAAATCTTTTGATTTTCAAAAAAAACTGAATTTGTATCTGAAGAAAAGAATAATAAGAGAAAAAAAAGTTGAATTTTCAAAAAGTTTACCTTTTATATTGCTAGATAGCAGCGTAACTAACACGAGTAGAGGTGTATAAGTCGGGCAAACACATTGAATAACCCACAATAAATTAATGCAAAGGTATTTGCAGTGTGCAAACACATCGTCAGAAAGGGTTGAGCCCTTTTGCATTTCCAGCGACGATATGCTCTTTAAAATGGGATAGAGAAGAATACTTAACCTCAAAACTATCTGATTTTAAGCTGTGTAATCGATTCAATCGAAGCCAGAACATTGGGAATCAATCGCAATCATGCGGAATAATATAATATTATCGATCAGCTTACGTAATTTGTTTTATTAAATAAATAAATTATTATTGCGAAAATACTGCGAAGTTAAAACTCAACCGAATATTACGTACATGCTCCCATTTAAACCGGAAGAGACGTTTATTTTTACATTCGAAGTACACCATTTAGCCGCCAGACATGCCTCAACCGGAAGCATGGAAGCTTTGGCGGAAACGCTTGTAAGGGATCAGATAACAAAGTCCGGAGTCGCAAACACAAGCCGTCCGGGGCGTCCCAGGCTCTACGGGCAAACAGAACGAGGCACGAACCGCTGTTGACAAATAACAGCTAATTGTGGCCGAGGATTTAGACTACGACTCTCCCCGGAACGATGGAATGGCCACCGCGTATCAATATTGATGACACCCGATAATAATAATGGTTGGACTGTTTACTGGAAGTCTGGAGAGGCAAGGTATTATTAGCTGCAAGATTCACTTCTAATGACAACAATCCTATTTCGCGAGATTAAAGATTGAGAAGAAGAGAGTAAACATGAGAAGCTGTTTTTTTTAATAACAATCCTTGGCTCAGCTGTTAAAGCTTGCAAGAATTATCATTTTTTCAAATTATTATTCGTGCTGAAACTTTTTGGATCCTTGTTGAAGTATTTCTTTCAAATTATTTTAATTTGATACACTCAGAATGGTAGATACTCTCTGTATCACCCTGGTAGAAGGCCACTATTGAGAATCGAAACATTGCTTGAAATAGCTTTTGCCGTGTTTAGTGACCAGATCCGAAAAGCCAGGCTCTTCTTAACTGTGATCTTCTCTATCACTTTCTACTTCCTTGATTTCCATAAAATACCCCATTTGGGGAGGCCATAGTCCCACTGGAACAGGGCAGTTTTTTTATTTCTTATTTATTTATAGTTAATACCGCACAATAGTCTTAACTACTCCCAACCATCTGGAGCCAGTGGACTTTGGCATCCTCAATTGGGGTATGTTGTGAGGCTGGTTGGGGTAGGTAGTAGGGAGGGGGAGAATATGGGTAAACGGAAGGTCGGGAAGTATCTGGCTATTAAGATCTGGTCACCAAATACGGCTAAAGCCATTTCAAGCAACGTTTCGATTCTGAATGGTGGTTTTCACCAGGGCGATACTGAGAGTATCTACCACACTGGAACATGCCGCAAAAATACAAATGTATGTAAATATATATGTGTATTAATTCATTGTGTCATGACACATATTAATTGAATAAAACTATTTGTGCACGCCGGGTTCAAACCCGCAACCTCTGGGTTCGTGGTTGAGCGTCTTACCACTGGACCACGGAAGCCGTCAAATATGGAGAACTCGCCCAGTTGCTCATGTACGGTAATAATTTTTTACAATCGTAAATCTTTTTTTTTTAACTGTTCTTCTTATGTGTTGGCATAACGTTGGCATGGATTGTATTAATTATGTTTTTCTGTTGGTTATTTTCTAAAAACGCAAAATTTTGTAAAGTAATCTGCTTCCTAGAAAAGTAATCTCCAGACAGCTTTTTCATGTTATAATTTAATATTTAAGCCTACCTTATTTTTCCTTCTAAAAATAACAAAAAATATTTCAACACCTCACAACAATGATACAAAGAAAACTTTATGTTTTTTTGAGGACTATGTTAATGGTTGTATAAAAAAAATATATATAATGATCATTTTTTATAAAAGTTTCATTTCAAAACTGCATTTATTTGGACACTTATTTAAACACGATAAAACACTTATCGCACGTCAACACATGTCTGGTAGCAGTTGAGTATGCAAATTGGTTTTATGAATTTAATGGGTTGTCAAAATATTTGGTAATAATAGGCCATATTGTTAGCAACGATTAATCCAGATTATACTATGCGTAAAATCAGTTAGAGGAATATATCTGCTACATATTAATGACTATGCTAATTGTGAATAAAATGTTATAAAGAGGATTTTTGTTTATATCACTAGAAGTGTTAATATCACTAGAAGAAGAAAAATATATTTATATTACTTAATCATCTGTTTTTATTGTGAACTTTGGGATACGGGTGCAGAAAACATAGTTAATGGGTCATCAGGATTTATAGAAAAGTATTGATATCGTAATTGTATCGTCGGTCGAATTTAATTTATTATTATTAATTTGATGATATTAAAAGTTTACATTAAGATGATGTGTCGTTAGGCTCCTAGAGACATTTTTCGTATGGAGGTAAAACAACAGCAAATTATTCCAAATAAAGTTTAGTTTGAAAACGTTACTCTTGGCAAACAAAAAATAGATAAAAAACGAAAAGAATAACTAATTTTAAAAGTATCATTGTAAATGTATAACAGAAAAAAAAAACAAAAATTAAGTGTTTTTTTATAAGTAAAGTATTAACGCTTATTTTTTTATCATATTACAACAAAGATAACAACAGCCTCACACTTACAACAAACTCCTACCACAGACTGTAGCCATCACCAATATGTATTCCTTTAATCAAAACATCACTAAATGGCTAATGAGTAAGGACCGCAAGGAAATTGAAGACCTCCTAAAATAGCACTTGAAATTCTTCACTCATTCTATGACAAACTAGAGCAGCTTTGTAAAATGCTCGACCCTTAAAAATTACATTCCTCTTACATAATAACACGATATTATAATAAAAATATTGCACCCTAACTCTATAATAATTCTTTTAAGTTCACTGTTATTATATAGTACTTTAAATTAGCATTTTTTTGTTTTTTCTTTAGATATAAAATTGTAATGTGTTCACTGTAAACAATTGTAGGATTGTTACGATGTAAAATGTATGTAGATTTGTATCGTATCCACTGTCTTTAATTATACGATTTAGTGCCTTGCAACTTTACCTACTATCAAAGTATCTTATATAGTATCAAGAGAGTTGTACGGTCAGTATCTGTTGCATCTTCTAACATTGTGTAACAAATATCATCATTTTTTTTAAATATTATTCTACTTGTACTCACTGTCACTTACCTCAGAACAGGTTCTTATGACCTAGTGAGGTAGGTAATGTAAAAAAATAATGTAAGAAACAAAAAGTTAATAAATAAATATTCAAATTTACTAATAGCAAAATATTAACTTAAAGAAACAAAAACAGTTAAAAACAATAACTGACTTAAAAATGTTGAAAAATATCATAACATTAAATTTGTTCAGTGAACCGCAAAATATAATATTATGTTAAAACTTTTCTCGAAAATTCTCATCTTATATTTTCTTTTTTAGAAATGATTTATTGCTCTTTAAGTTACTTTTTACGACAATATTGCAACATTTTTACGATATTCCGTGGAGTGAAAACGTATCAGCAACGTATCACAGCACATTGAACGAACAGACTATAAATGGGAAGCTTAAAGTTTTAACTTTATCACAACATCAAGTTATTAGACTAACTTGAAATTTCTTGCTGGAGCAGATATGTGCCACATTATGTCTGTAGGGCACTCTGAAGTAGTATTCGGAGATCGCATTTAAGTTTGCTTAAGTTTTAGTGCCTCGAAAACACTGTCAGAAAGACGATTAGGAGCTACTTGTTGACTTAACGATTTTACTTATTGCTTCTGTTTGATTAAAATCAAAATGCACAAAGTTATAATTTTTTTATAGCTTTAAATAACATTCGAAAAATGCTTTAGAAAAATCTAGAAACGTTAAATGATAACAGATGCCATTTGGAATTCCATATCATTAACATAACACATGATTTAAACAGTGTTACTACCTATTGTCAACAAAGGCAATAATATATATAAATAAAACTGATAAACTTTGATTAAAACCACTTCTATTTTCACTTTTATTTGCAAGATGGAAGGGTGCTTCCGAAACCGGTCGACAAAATATTGAAAATAAAAGTGGTTTTAACAAAGCTTATCTGTTTTATTTATTAATATGGCAAGCCACAAAGTAAATGCTTTTTACAAATATGCAATAATATATTTCCGTGGAAAGCAATCACTTTGTGGTTTGACATATTTAATGAAATAGAAAAAATAACTTTGTTTAAGACCAAAGATTTTATTTTAATTTTACGACCGATCGGTTTCGCTTAGCCGAAACATCATCAGGGTACAAAATTAAACTAAACAAAAATTACAAAATGTGTGGTTATATATACATTCAGAGATTTGTTTTTTCACTGTTATCTTGTTTTATTTTACATTGTGTTCTCCCTCTATATGTATATACGATTACAACCTCACACTTTGTATTTTTTGTTACGTATATATTATTATGTGGTCGATAGCCGGTGGGTGGGATGCTCAACTAGTAATCGGAGGGGCCGAGTTAAATATCTTCAGCCCGTAACCAACTTACTCCGTTTTCGATTTAAGTTATGCATAGTGAAATTATTATAAATCTAGAAGTTCATCATTTAAAAAAAAACATATTTCTATTGCTCAGATCTCAAATCGCACATGTATTGTTACTTAACACAGCTTAATTTCGTTTAATTTATAGTGGAGCCCCAGTGTCGTTGGTGTGTTGATGAAATGTCGTATGTTTTAAAACCTATTTTGAAGTGGCTTAAAACCAGAACAATGCTCAAATGTTTGGAACTCACGCTAGGATAAATTTAGATATTTATATAATCAAACACCTTTAATATGACAAATATATTAAACTTTTGTGTCTTTTACTAATAAAAGCTATCCTGCAAAGAGGGAGTTTTTGTTTCTAGAAAGCAGAACATTCAGCATACCTCAATTTTGTAATTACAACAACGATAAACTTGTACAAATGTCCTGCCATAGCACTTCACATGAGAGTTATATTAAATAATAAAAAAATTGTGTCATTTTTTTTATTCTTTGGAAACCCAACCCTTTTCCTATCCTCTGAGCAGACGTCCCTAGTCCCCAAAATACAGTGCCCTATCTTACCGTCGCATGGGGACAGGAGCTCTCCTAACTGGGAGTACCAATCGTAACTTTATACTAATAAATAAAATTGTTCATGAGCACAAAAACCAGCAGATTTATTTAAAAAAACATGAAAGAGTGATGAAATCAAATCGTGTACTTTTTTTTTTAAATGTTATAAATTCAATGTGAAAGCAAATTATTACAAACATAAACACATATTAAAGAAATACACATTGACTAAACGATGTACGCATTTATAGCATTTCAAATTAAAATAACAATTTTTATGGGTATTTTCATATTGCATATTGTCGCCTGAGTAATATAGTGAGACATCTAAAAAAACCATTTTTTGGTTATCAGCTCAAAAAAATCGTTATTTTTAATAGTGTTCAGTGATGTTATCAGATTTTTGGTCTTATTTGTAAAGTTTCTTTAAATGATACATATACCACTATAGCATTGAACAAAAAATCCTATTATTTTCTTAATTTCAGATTTTTCTATAGATGTTAAAAATGTTGCCAAATGCCTTCAAATTATCCCTAAATGTTGCTTTTACAAATATGTTATAAAAGGTGATTAATATATTAATTTTACAGTGAATTTAAAAATAAAAAATCTTAAAACCTCAATATCTCAGAACTGTGTTTTGTGAGATGTCTCACTACAGTTTGCAAGCGGCAATATTATATTTATTATTCTGTTTTTTTTATGTTACGAATTCACATTATTTTATGATTTAACCTTTTCTAAAATGAGTTTATTCGAACTCATTAGGTTTCTGACTATGCAGGTCCCAAAGACTGCAATGCATATCACATCGACACATAAGCTACATATTCCTTTTTAACACACTCAAAATCCACAACCACTAACAGAAGGAAAAAAACTGATTTAACTTTTTTGTTCATGATAATTCACTCCGAATTCGACTGTTGCGAACTCCTGCATCTTCAAAGTAACTCCGCGAGCAACTCGGCAAAACATATTATTCTGTAACAATAATTTCCATACCAACTACCACATGCATGCACCCATTCCTCTTCTACCCACACTCGAAAACGAATAAACCTCAAATATTGACATCTTTCACATTAACTCTCCAAAATTTAAAAGACATTTAAATGCAATATTTATTCGTCACTAATGTATGGGAACTATTATTTCATTTTTGTTTGATGTTCATTTTTCAAAACGTTTTACCTTTTACTGTATTATTTCATGTATGTCTTTTTTAAACTCTATTATTTGCTGTATTCATGCACTTACGTATGTTAATTTATTATGTAAAAGTCAATCAGGGCGTTAATAAATAAATAAATATTATATTGATCAAATACTAGATATAGTAGATATTTCTTTTGACTAGGGGAGTCTGTATAAGTTAGTATCAATACAGTTGTAAAATCACTGTTTTAACATAGCAGCAAAGATCTGTTCATCTCCCACCCTTCGTTAAACCACAAACGGTAGTTTAATAACCCTTCCAACAATGTTCAAAGATTATGAATATCTATTTACGTCGTTTTAAAAATAAAATGGTGCAACGCGCTCGAAAATGTTTAGTTTATTGTGTGATTTGTGAATAGAAAAAAACGAAACACATTGCAGTATTGTTTCACAGCGGCTTTGTTTGGAAATATTCCCCTTAATGCGCCGGCGTTTTTAGATTTAACATAAATAATGGGTTGTTTGTTTGTTTTATAAATAAAACGATTGTGTACACTGCCCGAGCAATGTGTGAAGGAAGGCATGGAGGAAGAAAGGATTTATAGTGGCAGACAATGTGGAGGTTAAAGTGTTATGAATGTGATAGCCTGGTGTATTGACGCTGGATTAGTGATCGGGTGATTTTGAAAGTAAGAACCGGATCCATTAAAAAAAATATTGAACATTCTTCTCAGATGTTAGGTTCGGATTTGCGGAATAAACTGTCGAGAATGAAGATAAAGCTGGGAAAATGCGTTTGATTAATTATTTTAATCAATATATGCGTATGACGAGTATCAGTAAACTCTCGAATGGTAAGTTCTGTCATAAAAAGCATACAACTTTATCGAAATAGCATTAATAGGTCAACGATACTGGTTTAAGCTTGCAACATCATTTCCATCATGAGCAAGGTACTTCTGAAGTCCAAATTTATTTTCAAAAAAAATAAGCGGAGACGCAATAGTGTTTGTTTTATATTTTCCATTTGCTCTATAAAAAAATAATACCAGAGGTATTCATTGATAAACAATAACGTTACCAAATTAAAAATAAAAAATACTTTTTCATAAATATCTATATATCTTGAAATGATTTTCATAAATATTTCCTGTAATTGAGACTTTGAGAGAGTTATAAGTATGTAGCCGTGCTTACTTAAAAGTAAATAGCGATTATTTTAATTGCGTTCAAATTTCATATTTTGTTATTTTGATTAAAATCCCGGTCAAACAACGAATATTAATGTTTAGTGAATAATACAAGAATGGGTTAAGTGTCTAGTGATCGACACAATCGAAACATTGTTATAACCGAATTAATCGCTACGCAAAAATATGTTGTAATAAGTTGCAGATTTCTTCCAATGTAAAACCTAATAAATAGGTCATCAAATTTGTCCAGAAACACTTTCTGAGGAAGGAATAATAAAATTAGCATTTTCGACGTTAGCACGCAATTTGTAGATTGGATATTGCCTGCAGATTACTTTAGTGCGGGAAAAATACTTGATTAAGTTTTCTGTAAATTGAATAATGCGAGCATTCCAAAGATTTAGTCACCAACGACAGCTGTTGGCGATGGACTGGGCCATTGTAAAAAATAAACAACAATGTGTTAAGGCTCGAACGTTTTCACCACATATTTAACTCTTATTAAATGTATGTAAGAAAATATTGACAGAGTGCCGATTTGACTCTTGTCAGCATATTGACATCCAATTACCGTTTTTTTTAATAGTGAATACCGCACAAGAATCCCAATTTTCTAGAGCCAGTGAGTCTATGGCATTACCAAACGGTGTATGTTGTGAGGTTGAAGGTAGCGGGGAGGGAAAGGATATTGGGAAGAGTAAGGTCGGGATGTACCCGGCTATTCAGATCCGGTGACGGCTAAAGCCATTTCAAACAATGTTTCAATTCTTAATGGTGTTTTTTTACCAGGGCGATAACATCTTTCACTTTTTGCTCGATTAATTTGAAACATCATTCGATAGTGATAATGTCTGGAATTTTCGACTACCAATTGTAGAATTTAGTTAGTCTGATTGTTAAACTTTCCATCTCACCAATTTACAGGAGAATGCCAAACTCTCCATTCAGTTTGATGGAAAAAGTATATATACCTAGACCCCACAGACGATATCTTGGAGTTACATCAGAAAGAAATTTTAAATTTTTTTACAGTGTAACCGCCCAATTGCTCCCAACCGTCTAGAGCCAGAGAGACTATGACATCCCCTGTTGGGGTGTGTTGTGAGTCTGAAGTTACTGAGGAGGGGAAGGAGATGGAGAAGAGGAAGGTTGGGTAGTACTTGGCTATTCAGATCAAGTCACTAAACACGGCTAAAGCCATTTCAAGTAACGTTTCGACCCTGAATGATAGTCTTTCGCCAGGGTGATTCTTAGAGTATCTACCACTCTACCAACAGCATATGGAAACAGTTGGGACAATACCAGGACAAGGCTCAACATAGTTAGTCAGCTGAAACTAACTAAGGATGCGACGTCAACACGCTCAGAACGGCAAACGTTGCCCTAGTTTTCTCAATAGCTAAAAACTGTGATAACTATTGCAAGCACCCACGGTTGATGTTGAGCTTAATGCCACAACGCAGAACATCAGTAGGACCAATCAACTTCTTTTCCTCGACTTTCCGCACTTGCGAAAATAACCCCGTCAAATATCAGGCGAGAAATTACAACACTCAAGAAATATAAGACGCCACAAAATAAAGCAATACCCTTATATCACCCTACAAGCCGCCTGAACTCCCGAAAAACCCTTCTGATTGGAAGAGGAAATAATCCTTCGGTTAGCTCTCATTCGATGACGTAAAAAATGCCCATCTCATTCCTGACCCCACTGAGAAACAGCCTGGGTTTTCACTGCCCCGGAAATTCTGGTTCTCCATCAATAGAACAAGGTGCTTTCACACCCGTTGTACCCACATGATGCATAGGTGGGGCCTTGTGAATTAAAAAAGTTGTCCATGAGTAAATGCGGCGCGGTGCAGACCACCAAACATGTGGTCAACGAATGCCCACTTTGTTAATTCTCCGGAGGAATTGATGAGGTCTACAGGGTGACACCTGAAGCCTTAGACTGAGTTTCAGACCTGAATATTCTCCTCTGATCCCTTCTCCCTATCATATGAAAGTTCTATTGTTAACCGTCTTTATACCACCCCTATACCTAGCACCGGTGACATCCTGACTTCCATCATCAACACCCTCAGTGTATGGGTCATGTCCCCGGCAACACATAGTCCAGTAGAAAAAATCTCATCCTACTGCCATCATTCAAGGATGCTTATGCTAAGAGGATTGTTATTTAGATGGGCAAATTATTTCGATCCTGTTGTCATGTTATTATAGGATGTTGTTCAACTTGACATCCCCGGACTGACTTGATAGTAATAATTCTTTTTTGCTATTTCACTCGTGTTATTTAACTGTAATATATGTCTTCCTTCAATTTTAAAATTTATATAATGTGGAACTTTATAAAACAAAAACACAAAAAAATATGCTATACTCGTACATTGGTGTCTGAACATTATTTCATTCGAATTCATTTGAATTAAATATTCTATTAATGAAAAATAAAAAATAACTTTGTATGAGACTACAGATTGTATTTTATTTTTTATGACCGTCCGGTTTCGCTCCGCCTAAGCGTCATTAGGGTACAAAATCACACTGTTGAAATTAAAGTTTAATTTTGTCCCCTGACTTAGGCTAAGCGAAACCGGTCGGTAATAAAATTTAAATTAAATCTGTGGTCTTATACATCATTATTTTTTTCTTTTTATTAAATATGTTAAATGTCAAATATTTTTAATAACAAGAAGTGAAATCAAGCTTTACTTTGGTATTTGTGTTTCAGAAAAGGAACATTTATATCAATCTATTTATATTTTTTTTGTTTTAATGATATTCACGTCTTGCGAGTTTGTGCTAACGAGATAAACCTGTATATATCTACAAACTTAGAATGAGTAAGTAAGTAATCGACTTTGCAATACACTTGACAATCTCGCATGTAGTTCGTAGAACACTCTTACGCACATTTGCAAACGTAATGGATTTTAACAGCCTTAAAAGACTAAAAGGCTTTCAAGTGAAATGTTTCATGAGTACCTGAAAGTGGATACCTTCCTACTAAGGCTTTTCATATCAAACAAGGTTCTGGTGAGTTTAATTTTATTATTCGTCTTCCAGTTTTCTACTGCAAAGACGCAATAATATTTTATTTTATTTTATTATGAAACAAAATAAGTTTTGGATCCTTATTGTTTACTAATAATATTAAAAAATCCATATTATTACCGCTATGACAACAATCAATTAATATAAATAGTACATCTTCACTGGTGTGATAAAAATCATGCGTGTACCCAATAAAATCTTAATAAATTCAGCAAAATCTTCAGTAAAAAATAATACCTATTGAATTATGGATACGTGTTGCGTCTAATTCTATAAATAAATAAAACTGATAATTTATTTGTTACAAAGGTAATTTGAACGTTGAAGGGATCAAAAATTTTAATTTTTATGATTGGTTAACATTATTATTAATAATATTATACACGTATCAAACATGTAATAACATTTATCAATTATTTTTCAAATACGAGAATTCGTAAATGTACTAGTTTAATATGTATATTCTTAAATAGCACAAAACCTGTATTTTTCAACATTATGGAACATTATAGTTTATTTTGAGTAAACTAAATAGATGAAATTCGAAAAGCAATTACAAAATAATTAACAACAAATAATTTCCTTTGTGAGTACGTACGTACAAGTGTAAACTTTTCAATGGAACCACATATATTGTATGTTAACAGACATTATTCTGTATTTGAAATGGGTGGATTAAAGTCAAGTTACATCCCGTGATTTTTCACAGGTGTAACTATTATGAAATAACACTATGGTGTCATTTTTATTACAAACATATAATGACAATAAAAATATGTTTTTAAATTACCAAATATACTAAAATTCGTACATATATTTATAAATAATACTGTAAATACGTGAAACATTATGTAAAAGCATTGTATTTTTTAGATAGACCAATCAGCTAACATTATAAAGTAATATCCATATTATATTAAAATAACACTCTAATAATACATATATGGTTTACAAATAATATATTGATGAATTCGTTCTTCCATTTAAGTTTTCTCATATTTCAACTAAAGAATTGAAGATCATCGTAACCTATAAGAGTTAACATGTAACATAGACAAACGAAATAAATGATAAACATAGTATTAATATACTTCTCGCATAATATGACTTTTCCAAGTACCAAAGCCAAATAAGCCAGAACCACGTTTTACCAAATAAAATATGTCGCAGACGAGATTAAGCTTTCTCGAGTTTATTTGGGTAGAAAAAATAAATCCTCATTTTCCATCCCACCCGTACGTCTACAGACGTAGAGGGATCAACAAGTAGAGGCAGCCGCTTCTCCAAAGTCGCTCTAAGAAGTGACGGAGCGCACATATTATACTTTTAGTTTCTTTCGATTCGGATCTTCCTCGGAGTACTCGTTCATACCAAATGATGAATAAATAATAATACCGTGGGCTGTATGGGAATTATTTCATTGGATTAAAGCCAGGACATCGGTTCCTCTGAGAAATGCCCGAACATTTGGTAACGTTTATTATTAGAAGCTTCTGCCGTACTAAATCTCATTTCATAAACGATGTGCCCCATCTGACGAAATTCCGCTATTAGAGTGCAAAAAACACACGAACACAACATTGAAGTCAAGTCTTTTAATTCGTGCCCATATGGTTTTAGTGATTTCTTATCGCTTTTTGTCAGGCAAAAAAAACATAAAAATCATGCTTAAAACACGTGTTATTGTGGTAAATATTCTAAAAATATGTCTTGTACTTATATCAATCAACAACATATTTCTAATGAGGTCAGATGAAACATATCTTATTGCCTTGTTTTCACACAATTCCATGTGAGTGTGTTTTTCTGCACACAACTAATAATATTAGATATTGAAATAAACCATAAATTAATGAAAAAACACACTAGTACAAAGTCTACACATGCAATTTGTGACTTTTGTTTAACTTTCAAATAATTTGTCAGGTGTTTTTTAACAGTCGGTACCCTCCTAATTCTATAAATGAAGTCAAATATTTGGGTTGGCAAATTCAAATGATTTCACGTTTATTTTTGGCTCACCTGTCATAAAAGAAGCTGCCGTGATAACAAACAAAACAAATCGACTCCAATCCATGGCCAGCATAGTTCCTGCCCGCATGGGTGAAGTCCTACATTAACAAAAACCGACGAATTCCCCGAAAAGAGTCACCACCAATCGCCCGATTCACCACCAACCATAAACAGAATTCAAAAATAAACAGAACACGCGCCAGAACCGGAGAGATCACCCCGCATCTCAAGACAGAGTTGTAGTGTCAAGTTCGCAGATCGGAGACGTCGGGCTGTGGGAGAGCTTCCGGGCGTCGCGTCAAGAACCGACGGCGGGCGAGCGCAGACTGAGCCGGTGCGGAGTTCGCCGTCGTGACGCGGCCGCTTTCAGTGCCCAACTTTCAGACAGTTCGGAATTAATGACGCAACCGACCTGCTCCCGCAACAAATATAGCGAAGATAGCGTATGAAGAAAAATCAACAGGTTTGGGCGTTTTCCGTGTTGCTCCTGCCTCAGCCGCGTGACGGTCTCTTGTATTTATTTTAACAATTTTAATATTATTTGTTAATAATTGTTATTATTAATTTGACAAACATTTATTTGACTATCCTAACACAAAAAAATCTTCCTTGTTGGACAGTCAAAACCTTTCTTTAACATTTGACACATATGTTTTCCTACCTAGTAAATAAAACATAAAAATTGTTATTATAGTAATTTTTTTACTAGTATTTTCATTATCCACATCAGATAATTTTCATAAATATTTATTTAACATACGTATGTTTGCTATTTTTATCAACAGTTTTACTTTATTGAATCTTTTTTTATAAAAAACACCGTCTGGTTGAGTTTGGGGGTTTCATTCCCACCGCGTTAAAAAAAATATATCATTACAGATTCAAAAAAATATTTTAGTCTCGATATATCTATTTTTTAGACTTCCTCAATATTTGGAGAGTTGTCGTCTCACTGTCTCAGGGCAGTTAGAATTCTAGTGTAGCCTTAACCCCTTTCCTCCGGGTGGACAAATCAACGTAATCATCATCAGGGGAGGGGGAGACATCAATTTCGAAACAAAAGAGTATCTTTCGAAACATTTTAACTGCATCATTTCAATAAATATCAATCGATTTTCTAGAAAAATACAGAAAAACTCCAGACATCACTTTTTATTAACACGAGTCACGTTTCATACACGTGTAAATGTCTTGCATTGCCTTCCTCGACGTTCGCCTTGCCTTTTGGTTATTTTAGGCACCTTTTTGCGGCAGTGCGGTGGTCGATGGGAGCAAAACATTTACCCGATGATAAATAAAGGCTGGAAAAATAATTCCGCATCTCACAAGACTCTCGTGGAGCTTATATTTAGGTGTCGGTGATTTCGATCCGCAAATAGACGCCGGAAATTCTAGTTCAAGCATGTGCCGCATTAATAACAGATATTGTGTCATTATAACATCAGCGTTTAAAAATTATAGTTTGTGAAAATATTATCTTTTGTTGGAGTATTTATAATATCAATGGAAATTTTTGTCTTTCACGTTTTGGTAACAAATAAATATTTGCATTTGAGTTAATTTTTACAGGTTTACGAAATCCACTTTTCGAATAAGGCGTTTTCCACCTTGCTATGGCAGTGTTCACCTTCAGGCGGGTTATGACAGGAGTACACATATTTATTTATTTATTTTCATATTTTAAAAAATGTTATTACACAGATAAAATTTGACGTGAATATATTTTTTACTTACACATGTATAAATCACTCCACATAGAATACGCGTAATTTTACTAAAAGTCAATCGATGTAAACAAAAAAAGGATGCCAAACTTACATAATTCTACTTTACATAATATATCTTTCATAATGAGATGTGGTAAATTATGAAACAATTGTAAAAAGCTCAATCTCAAAGCACTCTCAAAAAAATATACATTTAAATGTTTAAAATAAGCGAACACGTTTTGATCTGACAAAATAATTTAAATAATATAGTAAATTTAGTTTTAAATCACTTTATTATATATATATATATATTGAAAATTGCCTGGTATCATACCCGCATCGTTTCTTTTGCCCCGCTCTCCTCACCCTGCGAACATTTCTTGTTTTGTGAAAGGTAAACATTATTATCTGAGTATACCTATTTCATAAGCACTTCGTAAATTTATTTGCAAAACACGAATTGAAGAGGAATATTTTTATCTTATTTTGATAACCTCCGGCCCCTATAAAATATATCTAATTTGCGGGAAATTGCGAATCAATGGTTCGCACTGCGGGAGTATATTTAAAAAAATCTTAAATCACATATAAATTGAGCTTTCACTTTCCGGCTTTTGCAAGAAGTGTTTTTTTTTACTCGTGGGACGTTATCAATATATTGTATTCCGATACACTCGGTTGTCTGTCTAGAAGTTTCATATGCAAGAAAGAGACAGATCCGTAGGACCACTTTACGCTAGACAGACATGCAAGTACGTTTGGTCAGTACACCAATCTGTTTTCCGTCATGCTTTATTAATATACGTTCAAAATTGAAAATGATCTCTAACGACATGTACATAAACACAAAATAGCTTACTCTCTCGAAAGTATCGCATGCGACTTAACAGTGTCGTGGAAAAAAAATCTTATTTTATTTTTGACTCAATTGTGATCAATAGAATCATAAAACTAATATACCATAATGCTGGGAGTAACCCAATAATTAGAAAATTATGTTGTACATCTGGACATCACAATTGAGATGGGAAAACCTAAAGTAAACTCATTAACAATCAGTATTCACCAACCTTTCATTATATAAATACATTGTCAATTCATATTTATAGAAATGCAACTGTAACCCATCTTAAATATCAAATAAAATAAATAAATATTCCAGATAGATATATAAAATAGTAATACCAATAAATTAAAAGTAACTTTTACCCTGTAACTATTAAAATCATGCAACAATACTGATGAATATAATTAAAGTAAAATCATTGTTTACTACCCCTAACATCCCCAAAAATAGTATATAAGCCGTAGGTTAACAAACATTTGTACTAGTCTGAAGATGGCCGTCATAGGCTGAAACCGGTCCAGTCAAAATAATAATGGTGGAGGACGTTGCTAACAGAGGAATTGAATACACTACGCCCGGGTTGGAATCCGACGCGTTTGTCCACTCAGCTACTAACCGTTTGCATATCTATATCCTACTTTAACTCCTTTCTTCCCTCATCCGCTCTACATTTCAAAACTATCTAAGCGTCCCTTACCCAATCTTATTGATTACGCTTACATCAGCCATGTATTCTTTCTTAACACGGTCATACGTGGTTTTATCACATATACCCCTCGGATATC
Organism: Drusus annulatus; assembly: GCA_022651775.1. NCBI lineage: Eukaryota > Metazoa > Arthropoda > Insecta > Trichoptera > Limnephilidae > Drusus > Drusus annulatus. The sequence continues at coordinate 335,979 of JAGWCC010000430.1, read as the reverse complement.
TTATTTCTACAGCATTCAGTCTACTTTCATCTTTCCTCTGCTAGTTCTATGCTTCACTGTCATACATCAGAGTTGGAATTAGCACCCCATTGTAGACTGCTAGCCTCACGTCTATTGTCATTTTTTTGTAATTTTTATCACTTACGCATTTATTTACACTGTGCATATTTTGGGTTGGAGTAGTCTTGCATTGGTAACTTCATAATCTTGAGGCTTAAAGCTTTTTTCCTTTATAAATTAGAAAATAATCCGGCGCGATTTGTACCCGTTTCATCACTAATATAAAAACAATCATTTAACGGCGGTGTGAAGTGACGTGTCCAATTGACCCCGGCTGACTCGTTGTAGACAAGTAGTCTAAATCAGACTAGAAATAATATGAATTATTATATTGATAATATCCGGTGCATGCCATATAGATGAAGACGTGTGGCTGTCTCCGGGATGCTGGAGAGAGGATGAGAACTCGGCGACGCGCGTTTATAGCGAACACCGCTTTTTGAAAAATTTTGGAATTTTTTTTTAATCACCCAAATCGTATTTATTACAAAAAATTGAACAGGAGGTGTCTAATATAAACCAAAATATTAATAAAATATAAATACGATAGATTAAAAATATCAATAAGTTTTGTACATGCATGTGGAAGTTTTCACCCTTTTAGCAGGATACAGTCAGGTACTTCCCAACGTTTTCCTTTCCCATTCATACTTGCGCGAGTCGCTCAACACACCTTAAATTGGACAAATTTACGCAGAAAGCATCCAACCCCAAAAAGATGAAACCGAGAAAAAGGCGTTTGAAAACATGACGATACGAAACCATTAATACGCATATCGGCATTGTAAAGTGAATATCAGTGTTTTTTTTTTTCTTTTTGAGAATTATTATAAATATGTAATTTTTTATCAATAAATGCATTTATTTAAAAAAAAAAGTATTTTCTACAGTTACCCTACAACGTTTTACCTTTTTAAGTTCAAATATCCACAATGTGCGTTTGCAAAAAATCGAATTACCAAAAATCTATTACATTTGGAGCTCGCATATTTTCATCCGATAGAAATCCTGTATTTATCTATAAAAAAACATGTAAAACTCAATTTTGGCAAATTGTGGGTTGGACTCTTTCTGCATAACTACGTTCAATGGTGAATGTTTGGAACACTGTGCTCTGAGTATTTGGGACACTTACGCGGTAATCACATATTTATTTATGAACACTTCATAATTTACATTTAATTACATAGGACTGTATTAAAGGCGGAATTATTGCCAGGTGGCAATTTCTTCCAAACAACCTAAACCTAAATAAATAATGAGAAGTATGAGTTTGTTAAGAATGATGGGGATGAATTGGTTGGTTAGTGCGCTACACCCGGATAGAGTAGAGGTCTCGAGTTCAAATCTCGGTCACAAAATAATCTTTTTGTTTTCTGCGTGCATATAATTGTTTGTAGGTACACAGTGGCGGCTCGTAACTTATTAGTGTGCTAGAGTGCTAATATTGAAAAATACGACATTATTGATGTTGTTGTAGCCAAAAATGATTTATTTTTTTCAGGTTTGGTAGTTCACTGTACGCTTGCTGAAAAATTTTCGTACAAAAAATATATCAATCGTTTTCGGCTACAAGATCAATAATTTTTTTTTCAATATCAGCACTCTAACACACTAAAAAGGCACGAGCCGCCACTGGGTATAGCTATGGAACTCTCGTGATGTAGTAGGTGCCCAACACATATCTTTGTTTTAACTTTTCTTACTGAATATACCGATATATAATACGGTATGTGGCCTCATCTAAAATTGCCTCCCCTCCATTCAACATTCAATCTCTTCTAAATCTGAACTCGTTTCCAATTTTTTTTATATTATTTTGAAATTTCTCCATTCAAATAATATTCATTTATAAATTTGCTTTTCCTTTCTCCACATATTGAAGTCCAAGAGCACCCTCGAAGGTTGAAAGTCAGAAACGTTGGAAAAAAATACGATATGTGGAATATGAATTTGGCATGCCCCAATACACAGTAAATTCTAGGCGGGCCGGGCTTGCCCTCAGTGTGTCCAGTCATGTATGGTGCCCGAATTGACAAGTCATTTTGGCCTAACAAAGTGTACTTCTCTCGCGATAACTCCGTGTCCGTGGGCGCCACCAGGCCACAACTCAATAACGCTGCGAGGAGATACATGGAAACACTATCACAGCTTGTCAGCGTCGAAGGTTGGGCGGTGGGAGATGTGGTGTGTGGGAGTTGAAGGGATTTCTAGTTAGTCATCATTAAAATGAGTCACGCTCTTGACCCAACCCTTTGTGGTTATTTTAACTAAGGAATAAAAGTCATTTTTTAACAATATGCAGACTAAGTAGAATGCAAGCATTGTTTTAAAGCACGTTTTCATAGTAAAATATAAATATTTTTTTTATAGTAAGACAAACATTCCCGGGTTACGAATAACCTGACAATATTTGAAAAACCCCTACTGCCATCATTTGCGGAAGATGTTGCTTGTGCAATGACGGAGGACTTAGCTAGCAGAGGAATTGAACGCACGACGCCCGGGTGGGAATCCGACGCGTTTGTCCACTCAGCTACCGACCGGTCGATATAGGTAAAAAAGGTTCATTTTGAAGTGTTAGTGGCGCAAAGGCATTTTGCTAACGATGCGAAAAACTTCAAAGTTTTGTAAATGCATCACGAACTAAAAGTTCATTAAAGTGAACCCTTCACGGTGAACACTTCAATCCTGCACTGAGAACTGCAACCGGTTCCTCGCCAAAAAAATGTTTGTGGGGGGGGCGTTATTAGGGATATGCTAGCACTACACGATCGTCCAACCGTCCAACTCCGAACCGGGTACGAAGTTGGTCGATTGGACGATCGCAATCGTTAGTGCTAGCATAATACGAATTGGGCGAACTCGTTCAAACTTCTTTGAGGTGGTGTTGTTTACCGCCACTAGAGCGATCCCCCGAACTCGAGCCAACGCGCACGAACTACCCCTCTACACGATCGTCCAACTGTTGGGAGTTGGAAGGTTGGACGATCGTGTAGTGCTAGCAATATTCTGAAACAAAAAGAACTGGAACTGGAACCGGTTCCTCGCCAAAAAAAATAATTCATGGGGGGGGTTGCTAGGTTCAATTGAAGTATTCACACACTGAGAAATGTGTAAAGTGTGAACTGCCGCAAAATGAAGTAGTTCGCACAGAGCTGTCACAACGCTAGATTTTGCATCATATCATGCCACAGAGTAGTAAAGCGTTAGCGATGGCGTCCCGGACGTTATTTCGAACAACGTACCAATGCCGGAGCGTTTAGATTTATTAATTTTAATGTTTTTTCCAAGATCGATAATTTATTTGTACAAATAACCTAGTATAATCACTTTTCAATTCTCTCACCATCGTCAATTAACAAGTGGTAAACCAGAATCTAAAGAAATCAACACAAATCAAAATAAAGTTAAGTAAGATCATTTAGGGTAAATGCGTCAATAGGGCGGTTAGACGTCAGAGGTCAATTCAAACTTCTTCGTTCATTCTATAAAATAATTGTAAAAAGTAATTTAAAGAAAGAGCGTACTTTTGTAAAAGTTCCATCTACAAAGTAATCCTTAGAATTATTTTATAGAATGAAATAAGCAATTTGAATTGATTAGCTGACCAATTGACGCATTTACCTCAACTTATCAAATAAACGCTAAATACTTTTAGGATCTCCAGCAAAATTACAGTGTCTGAATAATCGTCAAAAATTACACCATACTTATTTTATTATATTGTTTAAAAAATAACGGGAAAATATGTTTTTTACATTTTTTTTAATGCGCACGGATTGAACCCACAACCTCTGGATTCTTAGTCGACGATCTTATCCGCTCGACCACGGAGACAGTCTTACTCATTTCGAATCAGAATCCGAATAAATGAAATAGGTAATATAAAGCAACCCTCGAGGTCAGGCGCGGCGTACAGTATAATATAACATGGTGATCCACTTGGCCGCTGTTTCATTATTCTATTCACAGGAGTAATCCCTATTTTTAAAGCGTATCCTTCCTCCATCGGGTTACTTACTGGGATCCTTGCCTTTGTGTCGTGTCTAACCCCGCGGTGAGAGGGTTCTGGGTTCTGGGGCACAATTTTACATTTCTGGCTGTCGCTGGCCAACAATTCTTTTAGATTTACATGCACAAGCGGGCCTGACTTGTTTTTATTATTTTCGTCTAATCCGATTGCGGTACCCAGCAGCGTAGGCTTTTGCATCAGGAAACCCAAAATTATAATTTATAAATTACAATAAAGAAAATTCTACTTTTGCGTTCGTATTGTAAAGAAAGAATATCCCCATACACTGAACAGAGAATTCCAAGAAGTGTGATCTATAACTACCGATTTGAAATCAAACTGAAGTCGCCAAATTTCATCAGACAGGCAAAAACATCAGTGAACATCATTATCTGTTCAGGAAAGGACTTCGATTTTTTGAAATGTTTCATCAATCGAATACTGGAATTAATTAAGGCTTTAGAGCCTTACCAAACGACGTACAAAAAAATTAAAAACTATCATTTTTATAGAAACGTATTCTTTGTACCGATGCCAATAACGTTAAATAGGATTTAAGTGTCTAAGTCAGTCCAAAAAAATATGAACAGTAAATTAAATCTGACTGAATTACCAGTTATACATCGCTATCCAAAAGTTATCGACACCTTTTATTTAATTTGTTTGTTAATTTTGCTTTCACTTTGTTTTTATCGCGAACAGAAAACTGATTATTTTTTCTCAATTTGATATTAATTCAATCACACATTTTTGTTATTGTTGTAGAAAGGTGCCTACCTTGAAGGAACAATATATGGAGGGATAGCTAATTTGTTTTACCCAACCCATCCGAAATTGTAATAAATCACTGTTTCCGTGTTTTTACATCGTACACCATGAGAGAGAAAGAGACAACAAATTTCTTGGACGGCTTCTATATACTGTCGTAATGTTCTTAAGCTGGTTATTTTCGCTGGTTAACGGCGGGACTCCGCCCACATTTTTTATTTTTCCACTAAACTTGACACAACTAAACGGTTTTTTAGGTTAGATGCTATATTTTTGTTGATAAAAATACTGTGAAAAAGTGGCTATACGAATACACAAAAACATTATGTCGATATGTGATATGAATGGATGTATAAATACCGTAGCCTTAGTCTTAGCCACGCCCATTTGCGCCGAGTTAAAATCATCAAAAACAAGTCCAAAACTGACTTCACTGGCTTTGGCTTGGGCTACCTCTTGTATACTCTAAGGTGCCTACTTGTGAAACGTTTTATTATTTTTAAAATCTTTTTTTGGGTTTTGTGAAAGGGTACGTGATACTTTGTAACATTTGATTTTTATTATTATCTACATTATATTTTTAAAAAATTCAGATAAATTTAATAAGAAATGTTATTTTGTTTTATTAACATGCACATCTTTATTCCCCATGTGATGGTGTGTGTACTTATATCAGCCAGCGTCCCTGAGTTAACACTTAGAGCCTTTTTTAAGTTACTAGCCGTGGTGTTTACACCGTAACCGTGGCTGTCTGTTTTAAACATTAATTTTATAGAAATGTAAAATAAATTAAAGTTTCCATCGAGATTGCTCCAAACTATAAAGTAACATTTTTTTAAGGGTATGCTACATATAATTTTACTTGTCAAATTGGTATTTTGTTACTACAAACAGTTCTAGTTTTTGGTACTTAGAGCCTTTATTAATTCCAGTATTCAATTTATTAACAATACAAGAACCTAAGAAATACCTTACTCCGGGCAAACGGACACGCCCACAACCCACTTCTATCAACTAATCTCTTCAGTGTTCCCATAGAGTCAAATGCTTATTTATTGGGGTAAGGGTGTTAGACAACATGAGAAAGTTATGGAGTGAGATATATCTTCTAATCGGTGATCGGTGAAAACAGTTACATTATTTTGATCGGTTAGTAGCTGAGTAGATAAACGCGTCGGATTCCTACTCAAGCGTCATAGGTTCAATTCTTCTGCTAGCTAAGTCCTCCATCACTGCACAAGCAGCATCTTCCGCTTTTTATGATGGCAGTAGGAGTTTTTCAAATATTTATTTATTTATTTATTAACGCCCTAGTGGGCTTTTACAACAAATTTGTACAGTGTATTGATGTTGACTGGTAAAGTATTTTATGATAGTACATGATACATTAAAAAATAAAACAAAAAAGTACATGCTTCTTGGAAAAATCAAAATAAATATATAACCAGTGGTAAATACAAAATGCAGTATAAAAAATTACAATAATACATATAAAAACATGGAAAAGAAAAATATATATTCACTATTGTCTGGTAGACTCGTATATTTCAGTGAAGTATTTGTGAAGAGTAGTATTGTCAGGTTATTTGTAACCGGGGAATGTTTGTCTTTCTTTTTGAAAAATAAAATAAATAATGTAAAAAATTGTAGAGTAAAAGCGCGTTTTGTCTAAAATTAGGTTTTTTCTTAGGTTGGGACGTTTTAAACTTTCGTCACATTGATTTTTGTCATTCGCGACATCGTCATTCGTGACATCGTCATTCGTGACATCGTCATTCGTGACATCGTCATTCGTGACATCATCACATTTGACATCGCCACAATTTAACGATCAGCGCCATTTTGTTTTTATTTTACATTTTAATGGTCCTCGTTGAACGTCGATTCTGGGCCCGTTTCAAGTTTCATCAAAATGTGATCAGTCGCCAAGCATTACAACATGACCGCAATGCTTTTCAGCTGATCACGCTTTGTTCAAAAGCCGAAACGGACCGATAATCGGCGTTCAACGACAATCCTTCAACAGTAACGAAATGGGGCCAAAACAAAAAGAAACAGAACTTTTTTTTTGTTTTACGTGAATACCTCACAAAAGTCTCAACTGCTCACAACTGTCTAGAGCCAGTGAGACTCTAGACGGTGGTGGCATCCCCAAAAGGGGTATGTTGTGAGGCTAAAGGTACTGAGAACGGAAAGGAGATGAGGAAGGGGAAGGTTGGAAAGTACCTGGCTATTCAGATCTGGTTACCAAACACGGCTAAAGCCATTTCAAGCAACGTTTCAATTCTAAATGGTGGTCTTTCACCAGGGCGATACTAAGAGCATCTACCACTCTGGAACGTGCCGCAAAATATACTTTATATTTTTTTATTTCAATTAAATGTGAATTGTTATATCATGACACATTTTTTTTTTTTTTATCTGTCCGACCATAGGGTATTCTGAACATTGCATGATTTCTACTGCGACGGTATTTTTCTGGTACGAATAAGCAGTAGCATGCCAAGAGGTATGGACAGTCGATTAAGTGATTTATAATTTTAAAACCTATTGTCATGAGACCAGCATTGCGCCTAGTCTCTAAGCTTTGATAATGTGTCTCCTCACGTAGTTCCATGTGATGCATGAACATAGGGTATGTTCCGTGCAAACGCATGTACACATACCTGAGGATTTTTTTTTTAATCTGTTCTTACATATTTATGTATTTGGTTTGATGTGGAGCCCAGACAGTGCTAGCGTACTCCAACTTGCTTCTGATCACTCCATTGAAGAGGACTGTCATCGCATTTGTGTTATTAAACTCTTTGCACCTTCTGATTACAAAACCAAGAAGTTTATAACAATTTGAATCAAGCTGCACTATATGACTCGAAAACGTTAGCCAGGTATCAAAAACCACCCCGAGATCTTTGATGGTAAATACGCGGGTTAAAATTTCACTATTCACAATATATTTGAATAAAAAGGAATTTTAGATCGGCTATATGTCATAATGACGCATTTTTTAATATTAAAATTTAAAATTATTGTTTCTCGACCAGTTCGAAATTGCATCTAGGTCGGCTTGAAGTTTGTCAAAATCTTCATCCGATTCAATCTCCGTTAAGAGTTTGAGATCGTCCGCAAACAATAAGCACGATCTGTGACGTATGCAATCCTGGATGTCGTCTATCAGGATAAGGAACAACATACTAATTAAATAAAAATTATTTGCGCACGCCGGTTTCGAACCCGCGACCTCTGGATTCGTAGTCGAGCGTCTTACCACTCGACCATGCAGGCCATACATAGAACATAAATAAAAATCGACTATTTTTTTTAAAGACAGGTACAGCATCCGTATAGAATGGTGGTCTGCTGAAAGCACTTACAAACCTTGAAATCACAACGAGATCACGTCCTTCTTGCGCCGGTAGCGATAAGGTTAAATTCGCTACTTAACGCCGCCGCCGCCCGTTATGTTTATGCAAAAGCGTCGCTAAAAAAGCTTTATTTTATTTTGTGAAGCTCGGGCGCAAATAATATTAAGATATTTTCCATCCGCACTCTAAAAAACTTAATTTGCCAGATTGCACAACAAAAGCCAATCCGAATAAGGTTCGTAAGTAGAAGATTGTAATACTTCAAAGCATTTTTACAGGGCGGAAACATTTTTAAAGACTCGTTAAAAAATGCCCCTTTAAAACAAAGGGCGAGATGTGTTCTACTCGCAGCATCTCCTTATATAATTTCTAGGCGATCAAATTTTCAAACCAAAAATACATGATTTTGCTTTATTTTGGAACGCATCGCCTTAATTGTACGTAGTTATCCAAAAAGATTAACTTGAGAAAAAGGCGTTTGAAAACTTGACGACACAAAAGCATATTACAGCATTTGTTAAGTAAAGATCAGTGTTTTTTCTTTATATGAATTATTATAAATAGAAAATTTATAATAAATCAATGTATTTATTAAATTATTATTATAAATAGGTGATTTAAAATAAATCAATGTATTTATTGAAGACTAATTATAAATAGATAATTTATAATAAATCAAAGTTTTTATTAAAAATAATATTTTAATCTCGCATGTTATCCTACATTTAAATGTTTTTAATCTTTAATTTAAGTAAAATATCTGCAATGCGGGTTACTAATAAATTGAATTACTAACAATCTATTGCATTTAGAGCTTGGATGTTTTCAGCGTATAGAAATCTCGTATTTATCTATAGGAAAACATATATTATAAAACTCGATTTTGGCAAATTGTGGGTTGGACGCTTTCTGCTTAACTGTGTCCAATTCAAATTTACATTTCTGCAGAATGGAGATGTGAATAGAATACATTTAATTTAATTTTGCTAACAAGGAAAATAATATTTTCACTTAATCCAGAAATGCATTTGACAGCTTAATGGTAGATTCACACCAACGTCCGGTTCCGCTCAGTGCCGATATTGTTCCGCAAGAGAGCTTATTGATATGGTATGAATATCGATCAAGGAGTATGTGCCAAGACAAAGTTGTGTGGCAGTATATCCTTCTGCCCACCCTTGTGATATTTAACTACTTAGTTAGTTAAATAATTATTTTTAATTCTAAAAATACTAGCATCGCAGATTTTTTTTTATCAAAAACCATTTTTTATCACTAAATAATATTATTATTAATTAATTATCAAAAATATTATTTAGTGATAAAAAAAATGGTTTAAAAAAAAAAGCGTTGTAAGTATTTTTACACTTCAAAATAATTATTTAACTAAATAAGTAGTCAAATATCACAAGGGTGGGCAGAAGGATATACTGCCATAGAACCTTAGAGTGTACTAGAGGTAGCCCAAGCCAAGGCAGCGAAGTCAGTTTTGGACTTGTTTTTGATGATTTTAACATGACTCGGCGCAAATGGGCGTGGCTAAGACTAAGGCTACGGTATTTATACATCCATTCATATCACATATCGACATAATGTTTTTGTGTATTCGTATAGCCACTTTTTCACAGTATTTTTATCAACAAAAATATGGCATCTAACCTAAAAAACCGTTTAGTTGTGTCAAGTTTAGTGGAAAAATAAAAAATGTGGGCGGAGTCCCGCCGTTAACCAGCGAAGATAGCCAGCTTAAGATCTTTGCGACAGTACATAGAAGCGGTCCAAGAAATTTGTTGTCTCTTTCTCTCTCATAATGTACGATGTAAAAACTCGGAAAAAGTGATTTATTACAATTTCGGATGGGTTGGGTAAAACAAATTAGCTATCCCTCCATATATTGTTACTTCAAGCATACAACTTTGTCTTGGCACATACTCCTTGATTGATATTCATACCATATCAATAAGCTCTCTTGCGGAACAATATCGGCACTGAGCGGAACCGGACGTTGGTGTGAATCAGCCTTTATTGATATGGTATGAATATCAATCAAGGAGTATATACCAAGAAAAATTTGTATGGCAATATATCCTTCTGCCCACCCTTGTGATATTTAACTACTTAGTTAGTTAAATAATTATTTTGAAGTGTAAAAATACTTACATCGCAGATTTTTTTTATTAAAAATCTTTTTTTTTATCACTAAATAATATTTTTATTAATTATTAATTATTAAAAATATTATTTAGTGATAAAAAAATGGTTTTTAAAAAAAAAAATCTGCGTTGTAAATATTTTTACACTTCAAAATAATTATTTAACTAAATAAGTAGTTAAATATCACAAGGGTGGGCAGAAGGATATGCTGCCACACAAATTTGTCTTGGCACATACTCCTTGATTGATATTCATACCATATCAATAAGCTCTCTTGCGGAACAATATCGTCACTGAGCGGATCCGGACGTTGGTGTGAATCGACACTAAAGCTGTATTTTTTATACCTGTTTATTTCAGAACACTAATTAAATGTTTATCTTTAACGTAATTTGTCGTTGAGCGCTCTCAGATGTGTCTATGTTTGCCGCTGATTATCACAGATGTATCTTGAATTTCGACAATTTTCCAGTGGAATTTCGAGTATCCAAGTATTGAATAATTTAATTTTACAACTTTTACGTAGAATTACACATGCTTAGTATTATTACTAAATTTTGCCTGCACGAGAGTCTCAACTGTCCGGAACCAGTGGGATTATTGCAACCCAGATTGGCGTATGTTGTGGGGCTGAAGAGAGTGGGGAAATGAAGAGGAAGGTTGGGAAGTACCTGGCTATTAAGATCTGTTCACCAAACACAACTAGAACAATTTCAAGGAACATTTTGATTCTGGGTGGTGGATCGTAATATTGTGTAAGATGTAAAAAAAGTAAATTATAACCCCACATATACATATATTTAATTTAGGAAGTTTCGACTTTCACCAAAAGAATTTCATATTTTACTACAAAAATGCAGTTTTCAATCAATCAATCGTTAGATCCATTTGATTAACTACAAACGTATTTTCGATTCGGGAGAAGGCTTGACTCAAGCGACACTAGTTTGGGACTTTTTTTAGCTTTTTGTCGCTTCAGGTAACTCAGTGAGAGCATCAAGTTACCAGAGTCAACTTTTTTTTAAACTTTAAAGTACTCTGGTGTAAATTTCCCAAAATGGCGCTTCAGCCCTTTCTGGCGATGATATTAAATTAAGAATGTTAGTAGCCCAAAAATATTAATTTTAAAAAATAGTTTTTGTTTTCATTTCAGACGACTCGACTGTAATTGTGACACTAATTTTTTTTTTTGCAAAAATTGAAGAACGTTAAATCTGTTTTTGAGAAAATATAAAGGTAATATTTTTTGTAATATAATAAAATGAAGAACCTACCTTCAAAGTGCTGACTTGCGTCGCTTAAACCATAGGTAGGTACAGATTGAAAAACCAGGGTGGAAACTCGTAACACGCCCCTGAAATCGAAAATAAATATATTTTTCAAAATAAGGGTGAAACTACCTATCTACGTAAAATCTGATTATTATTGCCATCTACCAACACAAATTAAAAACTTCAGACCTTCGCTATAGCAACAACGGCCCAGTTTCGCACCGAAACAAATATGAAAAAGGTAATCTGTTTGATGGGGCTATTCGCAAATGCAAGAAATGTTGGATTTTACACATTTATAAAAAAAACCGTAATTTGGAAAGAATGTTATAATTTATAACAAAGGAAAATGATAATTTTTTTATAATTTATTGCAAATTGCGAAAATTCTCATTAAAATAAAAAATATCCTTTTTTTCTTCCTTCACATGTCTCTTATAGGAAGGTAGTTTTAAGTCATTCAACATATTGTCTAGATGGACCTCTGAACAAACAATCCCTAGAAGTGTGATCCATACCAAACCAACTTGAAAGAAAACGGTTGTCGCCAAAATACCTTTTGACTCCTAGGCCCCAGACAGGCCAGTGAAATAAGTTATATGTTCAATGGAGAATTTCGATATTTGAAAATGTTTCATCAATTTCACTAGTAGTAAGGAAAATTGTAGCTTACTTCGGGCACATGGACACGCCCACAACACATTTCTAACGGTTTATCTCTTCAGTGTTTGAAAAGCATTCTTCATTTTTCAAATTTACTGTAAGCTGCTAAATTTCTCATAAAAATAACCCTTCTTCTTAATTCAATTGATTATTGACACAGTATTAACTACTCCATCATGACATGTATCGACAGTCCGGTCCTGTCTCCTTTCCATGTATACCATATTATCATATATTATCTAGTGTGTATTATGTAGTTACCTATTATTGGCTTCTCCTGTATCGTTGATTCTCATTGCTTGGGGCTTACTTCATAAGCTTAATGTTAGGCACCAATATAATTTATTTGAAACCTAACAAAAGCTTATTTTATTGAAGTACTTCACAGATTATTACGCATGGGTGTTTACAATGATTACCAAACTTAATCAAATCTATTGAAAATGTACAAGTTACAGAAGGAAATGAGTACTTACTTACACACAGACATGTTGTTAACCCTTAACTGGTATACATGGGTCAAAAAAGACCCGGACTAACCTTTGATCCATCGTAACCTGATAGCTGTTCGATATTCACACATCCCGCAACATATGGTAAGCTAACACACGTCAGTTGTCAATACTCGCAACTTTTCTCTCAGGTCAAATTTGACCTATAAGTGTAATTGTTTTTGCAAGGGCGAAATTTGAAAATGGCGGAAATTGAAAGGAAAATTTAATGCAGTGATTTGCAGAGTGTAACAGCAACATGGTAAAATTTTATGTAGCGTAAATTTCCAATAATATTTTCTAATGCAAGAATATTTCTGTTTTTTTCAATACAAAAATTGTTACAAAGGAAGGATGTTTTTTATTTTGGTATATAATAAGAAAAGTAAGAAATTAATGATAAAAAATACCTTAATTTTAACTTGGTAGAGGATTTATTTTGTGTTTAAAAGTTTTTGATGCAAAAAATATACATATACATAATTTATAAGTCCATTTTTTTAACAAAAAGTGACTTCTCTTGAACATCAGTATTTTATTGTATGAATAGCCTAATTACTAAACCATTCGAATACAACGTTTTATGCTGTAATAAAATCAATGAAAGTACATATTTTTTTAAAACACTTAAAAAGTTTCTAATTAAAATTCATACATTACATAATATACCTTGGGTATAATTTGACCCACGTATACGTTTACGTGGTTGGAGATATGTTTACCAGTTAAGTGTTAATACAACAAACATTGGATTTAGAAACCTCTGAAATACATACAGGCCTCTGATGTTCCTATTGTGTTTTCATGATAAGATTAATTTGATCGCCAATTTTCAGGATTACACAGACCAAGTCAAAGTAGAAGAAATTATTCAAACCATCTACCTATCGAAAATCAGTCAGAATTTAAACGTTGTTACATTACAATACACTTGTACCACCTTAACCAGAAGTACTCCTGTCCTGATGCAACCTGTACACCACGGAGCGCTGCATTTTGGGGATTTGAAATTTGGAGACAATATAGGGTCGTGGGAGAGACAGGAATCGAGGGATTGCCCTTCCGCCTCACTAAAATAAATTTGTCAAAAATTATTTGCTTGTGTTTCTCGATATTTATTAGAAGAAAAAAAATCTCAAAAAAACAAATAATAATATAAGTTTTATTCATCAGCAATAAAATACGATAAAATTATTATTTACAGTAAAAATGTAATTTATATAGGATACAATGCAGTAATTAAGGAACGAGATTGGTTCCGTAAAACTTGAATTGAACTCTCAACTTCAGCATTCAAGGTCATATTCAGTACACCTTAGTAAGTGCACCAAGTAAAGTATATTAAAACTTTACACCTCAGTAAATGAACCAAAGTAAAGTGTATTAAAACACTACACCTCATTAAGTAAACCAAAATAAAGTGTATTAAACCCTGCATCCGCATCAAGTGAACCAGAGTAAAGTGTAATATACACTGCACCTCAGCAAATGAACCAAGGACATGCACATATTAAACACTCTGCCTTAGCAAACAAGACATTGTGTCTACCGAATATTGCAATATAAAGGTCCAATCTCGTTCCTTAGTTACCGCACAGTGTTCAACGAGCATCGCAAATTATAAAGTGAAGTGTGAAAGTAGTCTATCATTGAACACAATTTGATTAAAAATGCTGTTTTGTGGGGGAGGACGGCTTCCCTTGTTTGCGTTGACGATGTAGGTGACTCGTTCCTTGATCTCGTTGCGCGGGATGTCTCCGCGGAGGCTTAGCAGCCGAATAAGATGGTCCTCCGTTATGTCAGGACACTTGTCATGCAGTTTGTGCAGGTCTAAAGATAACATGTCGATGTCTTCGCATTTGAGGACCTAGGAGAGTAAAAGAAATGTGATTATCTTTATTCATATGTATTGACCATTTATGTAATCCCAATATATCTGAGCAAACACTCTTTTTAACAGACTTGCAAATTATTTTCAAACAAACACATAAATATTTGCATGTAATACATGAACCAAAGTTACGGTTTACTAGCACATACACAATAACACTTGAATATAATAATAGGTTAAAATTTGTAATGTTGACTGAAGTTATGTCACATGGATTAGTGATATCATGTCAGTGCACTAAAACCTCTCTTCACGTCACTTAGCAATTACTTTTCCTAAGATCACTTCATATAACATCTAGCTCTAAATCTAGTGAAAATAAAGAAAAAGGAAATAACCTCAGCCAGCATATTGATGATTTCGAATGGCCACTCCATGTTGTTAACTTCAGGTGCAATCCTCAAGAAAAAGGCTTTAATCTGGTTATTCTCTTTCAATATCTTTGTGACGGCAGTCTGGTTTTCATCCACAGTTTTGAAAGTCAAACGTCTAGACAACATTGCAGTGATGTACTTTTTGCAGACTAGATTTTGGGCTTCGGTGATGACGTATTCAAAGTTCTTAGACGTCAGGTGATTGTAGTCTTGGAAGTAGTCTTCTAGAGTCACGGTGATGGTATCTACTGGTATGGAAGATTGCATCCATTTTAAGGTGAACAAGTCTTCAAAGTGGGTATCCAGATCTAAGAAAGCCTCTTCTAATAAATATTTGACAGCTTCCTTGCGTAGATCCTAGGAAACAGAAAAACAAATCAAATTCTGTGTAAAGATGTGAAGGAGTCCAAGACTAAAAATATTATTGCAAATTGCGCATTATTTTTGTAAATTCTGATGTAAGGTTTTGTAAATGTTTTTAAAAACCCTAAAAGAAACGTATTCTATGGAAGTTTGAAATCTCAATGTCTTGTGAGCTATTACAAAAGCAAACTTCAAATATTTAGTACTCGACTTGTCCGGAACTGAACGCAGTGCAAAATATCTCTATGGATTAATAATTTTGTTGACAAGCAATTATGGTTCATTTAAATATGCGAACAACAGGTTTTGAAGGATTAAAACTCCTGAAAAGATAATGATGAATGTCCGGGTCCCATAGGACTCTCCGGCATCTAGAGGTTAAGCAAAATGAATACCTCGAAAGTGTTCAGCAGTGCCTCCACTTTGGCATCGGCTCCGGCATGGTGCTCTCCTCGGGGCCAGTACCTCCGCTCGGTCTGCCGGGCCAGCTCCTGCATCTGGCGGCAGTTGTTCACCACCGTGATGATGTGCTGCGTGAAGTACGGCAGCAGGCTGCGGTCCTTGAAGTGCTTGTTCTGGAGGTAACAATAACTCAATCAAATACTTTTAAAAACCTTATTTGCACTCTCAAAAACATGAACATTAAACGAATTTATTTATTTTTATTTTAACGGACCATTGCCCAATTACATAAAATTCACAACACGAAATGAGAAAAACAAGGGCAACAGAAAAAAAAGAACAGCACATACTTGAATATATACACAACACGTGAATGAAGAAATGAAAAAAATATTTATTTAAGAGAACATTCAAGCCAAAGCCTAAAAACAAGGTTTTGGCAAGGTATTTTAATTCAACCATTTTGCGTTTTGTAAGTACAGATCAGCAAGAACTGAGAGTGAAATACTTAGTTAAGCTACCTTGAACTCAATAATGGCAGCCCGATACATCTGGCCGTATCTTGTAACTTGGTCGATGCTCATCAGCAAAGCTTTGAAAGTCAGTTGCTTGCTTATTGTGGTGGTCACCTAAAATCAAATTAAAAACATTTTAAAATCATTATTTTTTTTCTCTCATATTTGAGGCCACCTGGGCTAACCGGATGGCTTTATTTTGAAATATTCATAATATTTTTAAGTGTTTTTTAGAAGCATAGGTTGCATAGTTGAGTAGGTCATATGTATTATGATATTAAAACAGTGTTCAACCACATAGCAACAACTACTATGTTCAAACCATAGTTAAAATAACTATGCACATACCTGTAGGTTTTGATCTATCATCTGAAAGACAATAATGGGGGCGTGGGTGTGGAAGGCGGAGGTGTGGGGCTCCTGCTCTAAGGGGCCTCCGGCCACCCACTCAGTCTGTTCAGAAACCAGAGTCTTTTCCATCCACTCCATACAGTTCTTCTCCATACGCTAAACAGAGAAAGAATAACAATTAGTACTAATCTAAACCTATTATATACATATACTTTATATTTACTTTAGTAGCCCATCAGATGAAATATTGTCCATACTAATTGCCAAAGTTTCACCACTCATTTTTCATCAACCATAATTGAAAAATATGAAACACATAGTATTCTCGTACCCTGGGCCGAAAATATGTTAGTAAAATCTCTTCACATTTAAAATTGAATGAATTGTCATCCTTCGGTCCAAAAATAGCTAATCGGCTTATAATAGAATAAGGTAGGATAAATTCAGAAAAATTATTAAAAATGTCATCTGATAATTAATTAGGAGTACAATGCATACGCATAACTTGGTTGCATTACCTACCGATTATGCAACCTTTTTACATCTACATTTTAATTAACTTCTCTTATATATTGTTCTCTTCGTTTTTATTATTTATTCTATTCAAATGTATGATATTAACTTTATTCAAATAATTGTCAAAAAAATTTTACAACTTGTCACGGCATGATGAGTTTCTTAGAACAGTTATCTGCCTAGTTGTAAACTAATGTTGACTGGACCATAGTGTATTCACACTTGTATTGCAGCTTAACCTCGACACACTTATGCGCCTTATTTTTGAAAAATTATATAATCGTATCTTATGTATTAAATAAATAAATACAATACGGAAAGTCATCTTTTGGGAGATAAATGAATGTTTCAAAGCTCAAGGCTCCATCATGAGATGGAAATGATATGGTGAGTTGAAAATTTTAGTGATACTTAATATCTCACTGTACTAGATTTTTTTAGTGACAGGTTATCTTTTTTATATTTAGGAATTTTTCAACGATTCAAATGACATATTTTATCATGTTAATTACCTGAAGGTATTGATCCTGCATCTCATTCAAAGTTTTGTCACTGAGCAGAGGCTGAAATCCAGACAGATTAATGTTCAGCTCGGAATTCTGCATCAAGTCCGGTCCAGGATATGTATTTAATATCCAAGATAGTAATGACACATATTCATTGCCTTCAATTCCACTGGAAACCAGCTCTTGCAACTAGAAAAATTATACAAATATTATTAATCTTCTAAGAAGAAGACTGGTGCCCTCTTTTATGGGAGTTTGAGCGTCATCAGAGCAATATTTTCTGGGATGATAATTACTATAGAGTATACCGTCGTGGTTTCCCATTGTTTTCCACATCAGTCTCGCAGTCATACCGTTGTCACAACTCTGTCTGAGGGTGTCTTTCTAGAGCTTTGCCGATGTTAATCATATTCAGCTTCAAATTATTACTGGTAGGTGACTATTGCTTCCAATGGAATATTCTGTTTGTAATGCCAATCGTAATTTATGGCAGTGAAGCGTGGAACTGGCAGAAAAAGGACGAAAGCAGACTGAACTTAAGTGTATCCATGGTAAAACTATGAACAACCACATTACGAACGTGCCGATTCGAAAAGAACGCAAGGCTGATGTAAACGTAATCAACAAGTTAAAGAAATAAACGTTCAAATGGTTTGAACATGTAGAGCAGATCAACTGGAAAAAGGAGTATCAGTCGAATATATGACGCACGCAAGAAGATAATGACACTGCCAGGTGAATCAAAAACTTGGTCACCTCAAGAGTCCATATAATAATAAGAGTATCTATGGGACGATGTATGAATGTGAATGAGACTAAACTGAGGCGGTTGATAGCCGGGATAGGTCAAGGTCCAAACTCATAGCGAGTACTGGAATTACTTCCTTTTCAACGCGAGTTACGCTAGTGAAAAGGTCTGGCATTTTTTTTTATTATAAATAATTCTTTTAAATTGTACTTACGCTGGTGGAAAGGCACGTGTGGTACATTTGTACATACTGATTGACAATATCGTAATGAGGTGGAAAGCAAGGCACGCAAAGAGTCTTCACAACTCTCAAGTCTTCCAGGATAAGTTGTCGCGTGAGCTCCAGGTATCTCACAAGCCACATCTTATTGTCTTCTCTTTCATCGACTCGAGTCCCTTCAATGCGAGTCGCCACCGATAGCTCTAACACTTCAAATGCCTTCTTACGCCAGTTTTTGGGCCTTCCAGGAGGCATGAAACCACTCTGTTTGTCTTGCTGGAAAAAAAAAAACAAAATACTGTCAAAAAACCATTCATTTGATAATTTAACAAACCGACACTATATATTTATTATTTTCCGTAAGAGTGAAAAATAAGATTTTTAAATAAGAGGGGAATTTCTAGGTTAGCACAAGTATTTTAAGCTATCAACGACATTTTTATCATGAGCTATTGAACTTTGGAATATTTATTTAACTATCAAAAAATAAGACAAGATGCCATATTGTTTGTTGCAATTTTTTCAATAAAAAGAGTTTTTTTTAAACTCAGACAAAGCCAAGTAAGGCTCAAGACATTCATAACATGTAATAAAAAATAAAAAATTAAAAGTTTTTATTTCAGATTTTAAATGTGTGTTTTTTTTTAAATTTAGATGAAAATTTTCTGTCTTTATAATTATTGGTGACAATTAAAGCCATTCTTCCAAACCTAGTTACAAAAAATTATAAGAATAATGGAATGCCCAATGAATATTTTATAAAAGTTATATGATTAATACAATTGGAATGAGTCGATAAGCGTAAAACCATTGAAAAATAAACCGATAGAAATGTGTTGTGGGCGTGTCTGTGTGCCAGAAGTAAGCTCAATATTACCTCACTTCAGGTTCAATTGATCAAACATTTTCAAATACCAAAATATTTTCATGAACAGAAAATCAATTTCACTGATCAGTTTGGGCCTAGGAGTCAAAAAGTCTTATGTAAATTGGCGACATTATTTTTTATTTTAATTGGTATAAATCACACTTCTAGGGATTATCTGTTTAGTGGTAAAAAACCATTATATATTATAATGTATTGTACATATCGTCGCCGGAAAGGCAAAAGGGCTGAAGTGCCATTTTGGGAAGTTTATGTATAAAATTCAGAAGTCTTCAGTACCTGGTTGGATTTTTAAAAAAAGTTAACTCTGGAAACTCACTGAGTTACCTGAAGCGACAAAAAACTAAAAAAAAAGTCCCAAACTTGTGTCGCTTGAGTCAAGCCTTCTCCCAAATGGTAAATATATTTTAGATGGCTGAAGGGCCACAAAAGTCTTCAGAATCAAACGAGAGTCAAAGCATTCAATGCAGAAAAAAAAATGATCAAAACTGCATATTTAACTCATTTTTGACCCAAGTGTCTCTTAAGCCCTTTTACCTTTTCAGCGACGATATGTGTACATTGACATTTTATATTTTACTTTATACGATTAACAATCAATGCAAAATTACGGTTTGCAAAAGGCCTTAAGTTAACTGTCCCCTTTATTAATATATATATATTTTTTTTTAAAGAAAGACAAACATTCCTGGGTTACGAATAACCTGACAATATTTGAAAAACTCCTACTGCCATTATAAGAAGCGGAAGATATTGCTTGTGCAATGATGAAGGACTTAGCCAGCAGAGGAATTGAACGCACGACGCCCGGGTGAGAATCCGACGCGTTTGTCCACTCAGCTACCGACCGGTCATTATACATACATATATATATTTATTGAATGTCTCTAGTGAGTTAATTCATTAGTATTATTAGTTATTACCTGAATTGCAAGAAGGTCCCTTTTTTCCTCTCTTTCAATGAGTCTAAGTGCCGTGACTATGACGGTGGGTTCTTTCCTCACGGTGTTCAAGGTTCTACCCAGGATGAGCCTGATCTGCTTGTCCAGCAGGTTAGACAAGGTTTCCACGTCTTCGAAATAGGCCTTCAGCATTATCTTATCGTGATTGGACTGGTTCGGTAGCTTGTGGAGTTCGTACAACAAATCGTCTCGAGAGTTTTCCAAATCTGTCAAGCACTGGAAAAAAAAGAGAAAATAAAATGTTTCCAATTAAATAAGGCAATCAAAGACATACAAAAAAAATAGATCAATATGTTATTGAATAGGAACTTTAAAAAATGTTTTACTCGTGGACACCTTTTAAATGAGCACCAATTTGTTTAAAATAATTTTAAAAATCGGTTCTAAAATGTAATCATTTAAAATAATCTCGGTTATGCACCGTAAAATATGAATTTTACACTAGAATGTAATCCTTTGCATTATGTTAATAAGTTAGATTAGATTACTCTGATTCTTTGCTACAATATAACTTAATAAATAAACCAACAATATTTTGCTCATAATTTACAGCTAGAATATAATTTTTTTGGGAATATATTTGTATTGAATGAGCAACCTAAGGTCCAGTTTATCAAAATATTTTTTTTGAGGAATTTTTATAACCCATATAATGCTTCCAAACTATTAGTGCACAAATATTACTTTGAGAAGAAATTACTATTAATTTAGTGCTCGGTTAAACACAAGCCGTTTCAGTTAGATCTGTCAACAGGCGGTCTGTGTGAACCTAGTCCTATGTTTATAGCAGGGCATAACAGGACAAACAACTGTCAATCTTTATTTACTCTATGACTGGTGTTTATGTTAAGTTATCGGTAACCTATAAATTAAACTCAATGGAAAAAGGCAGAGATTTAGACATCAAATCATTGGTAATCAAAAACAAGTCATTACTAATTACCTGGTGAGCATGCAATAACTTCCCCTCGCTAATCCACTGTTTGGTTTTCTCAACACTTTCGGGTACAGTGAAGATGTGCTTGAGGCTGTCCATGGCCGTTACGTACTGGGAGTGGCGCATGTTCTCCTCACGCACTGCCTGCAGGGACCCACACAGCGGGGCCACGGTGCTCAGCGATACCTCCAAGGAATTCAATCTAAAATCATTTGATTTATTTAATATGGAAAAGTAGGTATTATAGTCAAACTTAATTATAACAAGATCAATACTATAACCTAAATGGTTCCCAAGAAGCCCCAATTGTTTAATTTAAGCAAAGCGAGAGCATCGACTACACTCTTGCCAATAGTGTAGAGAAGGCATAAAATATGAATCACTAATTCCTGATACTTTTTCAACTAATGGCAATTTTAAATCAATCAATGTCAGGCCGCTCCTTCTGTCCTCCAAGAATTCCGGCTCTTTATTTCACAGTATGTCCACGTTCAACAATCTGAACAAGATGGCTTATCTAAAGAATTGAGTATATTCATGAACATACCTTAAACTGACATCTTGAATATCATCCAGGCATTCCCGGAGGTGATTTAGTCCAACTCTTACACCATCCAATTGACTTTGCATCGCTGATTTTAGCTGAGCTTCAACTGATGCCTTTTTATGAGAAATTCTTCGCTTATATTGTTCAATCTAATAAATACAAAGTTTAGATTACATTTCAGGCAAATAATACACTTAATAATACTCCATACTATAGATAAAACAGATAAACTAACACATATTGTATTGGTAGGTTAAGAATTTATTGATTGTCCAACACATAACAATTTAATAATATTATTAAGTAACCTTTTCTAGTTGTCCCGGCCTCTGCATCATGTTGACAACCATTTTTAAAGCAGCTTCTTGGGCTTCTTTCTCTATTTCTTCCATTTTTGTCAATTACTTGGTTATATTCCTACTTTTATAAAACATGAACGTAATTTGTGGGAGTTTGTAATGTACCGTGCACTATTTGAGAATTGTGTCAAACTGACGTTTACGCCCGTTGTTCAGTATTGCCAACAATAATAAATAATATTTTTAAATACTTCGTAATAAGTGTGAGCAAAATATTATGAAAAGGCCGCAGAATTTGAAATCTTTAATTTTATCAAATTATTAGTAGTTAATATAATATTTAAAATCACATAAATGTGTCAAGATTTTAATTTAAAAAAACACTACAAATGTTTATATTTATTTTGGAAAGTACGAGACTTATCAATTTCGCCATGAATCATTATTATACTATAATTATTCTGAATATGCCACTTTTTTATATATCTTATTTTATAAAAACAAAACGTTATTTTATTTGCCCACCAGTTTCATCAGTATCCGTGTCAAATTATTTTTCAAAAACAACAGCTTTAACTAGTATTACAAATAGACAGTTATTGAAACATTATCAAATTTATGTTTTATTTGTTGAAAGTAGTAAATATGTAAAAAGGGCAATTAGTTATTTTTTTCAAACAAAAACGTAAAAGCAATTCATCGAAAGAAAAGCTGTTTCAATGAAAAATTTGATGGTCGACAAAGTTGTTTTAATTGGATTTTAAATGTCTTTTTGCAAATTTAAACATGGACCTTGACATAATGTGTACATTATGGCTTGTTTGATTAAATAAAATACTCAATAGATTAAAAAATGTGAATAGAAAAACACATTTTCTTATTGATACTGAGAATCTCTGCAAGGGGCAAATCTATCGCAATTCATAGCATCGGTAATAAAAATAAACCTTTTTCTTTCTCGTTGGTGAACATTGTGATTTTAATACATGGGGTCACTTGAGCCAGATGGATAAACGAAGCTTCGGCGAGTTCTTCAATGTCCTTCCAAACGGTAACCATGTTAACCATAACCATTATTTGGAAAATGATGTACAGATATTATTGCGTGACGCCCAATAGGAAAATCTCGTAGATTTTATAAAGAGCTGGGTTGTTGTCTTTTCTCCAAAGATCTAATAGGTGCATCACTATTAATGAAAACTTTAAAAAAAAAAAAAACTATATCTACGAGGTCTACAAATTTGGGACGCTCCATCTTTCACAGTTTTTCCGACTTTAATGACTTTGAATTTACGATGCAGAAGAAATTGGCATTTGGTGTCCACTCTCAGGTGGTTTGCAATACATCATTTGGTGGCTCTAATACATGGGCGGTGCATGGCGCACTAAGTTTATAAATATTTATATATATATATATATATATATATTTTAACTAAAGACAGACAAATTTTCTGACAGTATTTTTAAAATCCTACCACCACGTATAATACGAGTACGTGGAATATGTTCCTTGTGCAATTATTGAGGACTTAGCTAGCAGAGGAATTGAACCCATTTGTATATTTTTCTAGTGTATTTGTTAACTCGGCTACTAACGAATCGGCGTTATCAAAAAACAAGGTTAACGAACAATGATGTGCATTATTTTATCACTGAAAATATGTTATTGCCCTGATATATAGAGACGAAGGGAGGGTGCAAGGAACGCAAACCAAACACAATGTTTTATTGGGTTCCGATGTCAACCATAAACCAAATTACTCATACATGTACATGGGCGAAATTTTGGATGTTTGAAAAGTATGCTATTAAAAAATGCATTATGGTTATTGCGTTTTTATTTAGAATTTGTCTCGCCACCACTGAAGAAAAACAAACAACGCAAATAATTATTTATTTATTAATATACACGTATATTCGTGCAAACTAAATATTAGGAAATTTAAAGTTTTTAGTAAATTATTCAAACCTCGAATAACAGTTATTTCTGATAATCCTAAGATTTTAATTTATTCAGCTAACAATTTTACAACTTTCGATAGAAAATTCTTGGGTAGCCAATATGAAGCGGTATGATTTTTATATTGTGATATTATATTTTCACTATTTTTGGGATAGCACTAATTTACCCATGCATGTTCCTTCAAAGCTAGGAAAATTAAATAATCCGCAGAAAGGTTTATAGTATGTATAATGGTACCGTACTCGATAATTTGAAAACTTTAATATAATTTATTCATGTCTATGCTAGTGGGCGTGGCTGGAAATCCTTGGGGTATTATTGGTCAACTTTTGTAGTTAACCAAACTGCAACTGTGAGTACTTGAACTTTGATTTTGCCATAGATTTCAAAAAGGTTAGTTTTGATAACCAAGGCTTAGTAAAGTTGAAAGTCCAAGATTGGGATGCCAGGGCTGGATTTTCATAAGTGTAGATGAAACGTGTAACATGTACGAAAAAAGAACAATCATAATCCTAAGGTTAGGTCAGGTTTATTATGCATTTACATTTAAGAATGTGAGTGCTTAGTATAAATAACTTAGAAGGAACATTTTGAACCACTGAAATGTATAACATACCTATATTTCAATCTGTTTGATGTTCATACAGAAAATATGGTAAAATCATAATTAAATTATCAAATCCCGGATCTGTTCCTCCTTTTTTTAATAAGACATACTGCCTGACAAGGATGACTTGCTAATTTAAAGTGTTGGGAATACTTCAATTTATAACGAAAATTAAATAATAACTTTTTTTTCTCAAGAAGTAATCACATGGTTAGACATTGTATTAATAATAAAAGAATACTTTGTTTTAAAACCACAAAATTTATTATAATGAAGGCCAACCGGTTCCGCTTGGATCAAGCTTCGTCAGGGCACATATAATAACTAATAAGTTATCGGTCAGTAGCTGAGTGGACAAACGCGTCGGATTCCCACCCGGGAGTCGTGCGTTCAATTCCTCTGCTGGCTAAGTCCTCCATCATTACACAAGCAACATCTTCCGCTTCTTATGATGGCAGTAGTAGTTTTTCAAATATTGTCAGGTTATTCGTAACCCGGGAATGTTCATCTTTCTTTTTAAAAATAAAAAATAAAAATATTATATGTGCCCTGACGAAGCTTGATGCAAGCGAAACCGGTTGGCCTTCATTATAATAAATTTTGTGGTATTAAAACAAAGTATTCTTTTATTATTGAAATAATAACTTTTTACAAGACCACAGATTTTGCGTAGTATGGTAAATTAAATATGGTGAAATGTTTTTTTACCTTATTAAGACAAAATATGTGCGTGAGTTTCTTTGTGATTTTTTTCGCATTTCTGAGAATTAAGTGAAAGTTTTAAATTCAAACATATAATTATAAGGAAGTACTCTTTGTAAATTATATATTTTATAAAATAATTAATTTTGTGAGGGCACTAAACAGTATAATGTATTGTTAGTACCAACAACTGGGATAAACTTGAGTTAAAACATTATATATGGCACTGACGTTATGTTATATTAATACTACAAAAGTGAAATAATAATAAATTATAGATTACTATCACTTCCATCAATAGCTTAGGCTAGAAAAACTCCACGGAGCAAGATTCGTAAACTTTATTGAATACACCATGGTCCTGTAGCCGAGAGCTCCGTTGAATTTATTTTTCATTGTTCAACTGCTGGAGAAGAGCAAAATACGAGTATGATGATCGAAGAATCTGAAATTTTTAAAAAATAATGTACTATAGGTGACGCAATTAGAGTTGATGCTAACAACACATACTTGGAATTGTGTGTATTGGTGCATATACAAGTATATACACTTCCCACAGCGATGTCCTTAAGAAAACTCACTAAAAACAGTATTTTGTCTCGCTTACGGCTACTTACTTTTATTAGCGAAAAACGAACAACAATTGAATGCATTTTTATTGTGTTATTTTAATTCATTGGTTTGATTAAAACTAAAAAAACTAAAAATTTTATTCTTTCATAAAACTGAACTTTTTTAAAAAAATCACTGGAATTTTCTACTCTGACGTCTAGAAACATGTTTGAAACATGCTATATGCAAGCTATGAACCTGCTACTATTACGAAATATTAACATCCATTTTCCGACTCGTATCTATTTAAATAATTCAAGAAAGAAAAACTCGTAGTTCTTACCGAAACAAAAGTTTGTAAAGACAGTGGGAAGAAGTATCCTGCCCTGGTGACGATGGGCCGCTTTAGCCTCTCCATGAAAACCAAGAGTGACGTGTTGAATGTTTTTTTGCGTTCAATCCAGGGGGAATGGTAAGCAGCTTCACTCACTTCTCCACTCTTATTTTTTTATAAAATATTTTAAAAATTGTTAAGATGTAAGAAAATATATCATTTTTTAAAGTCAAGGTAGATGGAGAATCAAATAATAAAGATGATTGGTAGAAGTAACATTTTTAGAAAGTATTATTCTTAGTATTCTAATTAAAATATTAGCTCAAACTTATTTTAAGGGGAAACATACAGTACATAGCATAACTTGTAGACTTACTATCACGGAAATATCATTGCCAATCCTGCAAATGAAAAATATTTGTGCCAACATCGCTATCAAGTACAGTATCTTTGTGGCGAATTTTAGGCTGGATGGATTTATCTAGAAAAAAAACCTTTATATTCATTTGTAATTCAAAATGTTATTATTTGTTTCTGAATTCTTTCACTCCCTGCAATTTGGTAATAGCTATTACACTGCTTAATTAAGCTTTTTTTCATCAATGATTCATATTTCAGCCATTTTCTTTTTCAAGGTGAGCTTAAGGGTCAGCACCCAAAAATGACACTCAACGCTACATTCTAGCATTCTAATACAAGCACTCCTACAAACAATTTATCTGAAAATTTTCTATGGATAGTTAGAAAAATGTCCTATGTTTCCAGTGAATACAATTTTTACTACTTTAATCCTTTAAATTCTACAAAAAACATACTAAAATGTCAGTTAAAGGTGCAGTTTTGAAACCAGAAAATGCTTTTTTGAAAATCTTACATTAAATATTAGTATGTTTTTCATAAAATAATTTAAAATATTACTGTTTAATAATTGTATTTACTAGAAATCTCAGACATTATCCTAACTACTCATATAGAATTAAGAGGTGAATTATTTGTAATATTGCTTGTACTAGAAAGGTGAAAAGTATCTATTTTTGGTTGCTGATCCTTAACACGTGATCTTTAAAACTTTGCAACCATTGTATATCCACACGCCCCCTTCTACTACTCTTTTTAATGCTTATTTATTTGCATATTTTGGCATTTTTAGGGCATATAATTCGATTTCCAATAATAACATTATTTCTTATTTTTTGCCAAGATATTATATATTTTGACTATTCTTTCAAACGTGACTGTTTTTCGTCAATTTATCGGAACCCGGACCCACTACTTTAAACACTTTTTTTTTAAATAATAGAGAACTAAACATGGGATGATTTTAAAGAGCAGGGTCGAACAGTCCATAGATTGTACCTAGTCTCACTTCTTTGGCAGGGACTACTAAAATACAAGATCCATGGAATACAGGATGTTTTACTTTACTCACCAACGTTATTTGTAATCCAGTGATGCAAATTATCGCAACACTGGCCGCAAACTGCGCCAATATTCCCCAGTGATAGCATTCTTCCATTTCGCGAATAAATCTACAAATGTTAGAAAAAAACAAGTATATTAACATTAACTGAAAATTTAGAGCTGTTGGTGTTGTTAATTTAAACAGTAGAATTTTCCTACTTGACAATATGTTGGTGGTGCAAAATGCTTTTGACGAGGCCTGTTTGAATCAGATGATCGATACTGGGTTTCCTTTGAGAAAGGTATTTTTCTTCATATATGTTCATTTCTCTTGCAAAACTCAATTTTCCCTCGAGCTGCGATTTTCCAATTTCCTTGGAGCTTATTTCTTCGATATGTCTTAAGTCTTCTTGGGCGTAGGCTTTAATCTAAATTTAAAAAAAAAGTAATTAACTATTTTACTTGATCACATCTTTTTTGAATTACCTATTTATTAAATGCTTTAATAATTATTATTATCTGTGTTTCGAACACTCGTTCATTCAATCATGTGTAACTATACTTTTATCCAGAGGCGTGAGGTCCATATAATGTAGATAGATAATTTGTTCAATAATATTTCAACGTGATGAACAGTGAGACTATGGCATTCTCAATTGAACGTAGTTATGCAGAAAGCGTCCAACCCACAATTTGTCGTAATCGAGTTTTACATAATTTCTCATAGATAAATATGGGATTTCTAGAGCTCCAAATTTAATAGATTTTTGGTAACTCATTTTTAAATTTGTAATTTTACAAACGCATATTGTAAACATTTGACTTAAATTAAAGTTTAAAAACATTAAAATGTAGGGTAACATATGAACTACTGTTTGTTTTAATAAATACATTTAAATACTATAAATTACAAACTAATAATAATTCACGTTAAGAAAAAAACACTGATATTGACTTTACAAATGCCAATTACGCATATTAATGCTTTTGTATCGTCATATTTTCAAACGCCTTTTTCTCGGTTTCATCTTTTTGGGGTTGAATGCTTTCTGCATAACTATGTCCAATTAAGGTAAATTGTGAGGTTGGAAATAGTAGAGATGGGAAGAAGATGGGGAAGAGGGTGGTTGGTAAGTACCTGGCTATTCAGATTTGGTCACCAAACACGGCTAAAGCCATTTTTAAGCAACATTTCAATTCTGAGTGGTGGTTTTTTACTAGAGCGATACTTAGTATCTACCACTTTGGAACGTGCCGTAAATAAAGTTTATATTATTTTATATGAATTGTGTGACACATATTAATTAAATAGAAGTTATTTGTGCACGCTGGGTTTGAACCCGCGACCTTTGGATTCGTGGTTAAACGTCTCACCACTCAACTGAACACTGAGGGTATCTACACAAAAAATAAATAAATTTATCAGTGGATAAAAATTATGACATTGATAAGGTTGTCCTTCAGCATATGAAGCTGGGCACAGCCAAGAGCTGTCATGCTGGTGGAGAGCCTGTCGATGCTGACGTTAATCATCGCACTGAAACAGATCCCCGCTATCTGGTAGAAGTATAACAGCTCGTAGTAGGGCGTCTGGTCGGCCGGGAAAGGATACCTGCAAATATTGCTATTTGTAATAATAATAATAACAGTAAACTTGTTTAGCGCATTTTTGTGATATTTCACCTCAAGTGGGCTTCATACTAAATTAATTGTGCTAATAAGACTAACTAACATGGAGAAAATAATAAAAAATACACAAATTAAAACAATCTAAAATCGTGACGGTTATCATAAATCACGAGAGAAAAAGGTTCAGATATAGGTATAAGAGTGCATCGGTATATCAACAGATTTCAAAAAACAATTTACCAGAAGCTAAGGGTATAAAAATCCAGATTAAACGAATGAATTCATGTTAACATGTTTGTTAAATCAAAAAAAAGGAAATCAGATTGAGGACAGTTAACATCTTGATACCTAAAAACATTAATATTTAAGTATTATAAGAAAACGATTCGAAAAATTCGAACAGTGTTAACATAACAAGTAACAAAAGAACAATAAATATTTTATGACAACGAGTATATGGTTTTCAGGAGACAGTAAAGACATTGAGTTGCAAGGATACAAGGATAAGGAGAAAACAAATACGAGTATTTTTCACGGAATCATTTTGCAAAAAAAACAATTCGCTTTACAGGTCATAAAAGGAGATTAACGGTTGAACGGTTCTCTGAAAGCATTTAGCACTCAATAATGACGTTAAACGTCACTTTGTAACATTCTATAATACAAGCAATACTATAAATGATTTATCAGAAAATTTTCCACAAGTAATTATGAAAATATCTAAGGTTTCCAGTAAATACACTTTTTAAACTTTAATCCTTAAAATTCTACGCAAGACATCCTTAAATGTCCAGTTAAAGGTGCAGTTTGAAAACCAGTAAAGGCATTTTTGAACGTTTTGCAAGAAATTTCAGTATGGATTGCATAAAGAATTTAAAAGATTACTGTTTAAGAATTGTATTTACTGGAAGCCTTAGACATATTTCTAAATACCCGTATATAATTAACAGATACATAATTTGTAGATTTGCTTTTACTAAAAAGCCAAAAAGTGTGTTTTATTGGGTGCTGACCCTTAAGCTCACAAACTTTGCCGTCGA
This sequence comes from Drusus annulatus, assembly GCA_022651775.1. Lineage (NCBI taxonomy): Eukaryota > Metazoa > Arthropoda > Insecta > Trichoptera > Limnephilidae > Drusus > Drusus annulatus. The sequence continues at coordinate 305,447 of JAGWCC010000430.1, read as the reverse complement.
ATATTGTTGCATTTTTGATCGGTAATTTAAAACAAAAATTTAATATTTCAGTGAGGTATTTACTTTGACGTGGAGGTGGTCGATATTAAAAAGGGTTCTACAACAATTTTATTATTTCCGACCCGGTGACAATACTTTTTTAAAGTTTTTTGTTGTTAGTTGCGCCTATTTTTAGATTTCCTAACAAAAGTATGGATAAAATAGATGGTGTAAAGAAGAAATTAAGTTTTTTTCAACAAAATGATAAAATACGTAGACACGTGAAAATTTGTATTAAAAATCCACAGATATTAACAAAGACAGTCGATAACTAATATTTTCAGATGATAATAGCGGGCATCATTGGGATGGAACTGAAGTTCCGCCAACATCCAATAGGCCATTTAATTTAGAGCTTATTGAAACTTCAGGATGTAATTATCAACGATATTATATTTAAAAAAACCTAGTGAAATTTTACTAAAAATCGAAATCATACTTTTTTTAAATTAAATTTTGTTTGAAAGTTGTCTAAAACTTGAATTGTGGTCGTAGCTTTACAATAGATCAATCGTTTATTACTGCGTCGCTAACATCTGATGGGAGTAGGTACCCGTCTAAGAACGAAAAATAGCTCTTAGTCATTAGGTTACGGTCGGTCGAACAGATTTCGCATTTAGTTCTTAAAATTCAATTACCAGGCTTTGAAGGGGAGAACTCTCTCCTCGGGCGCTGCATCGATCAGGGGGAAAGTAGCCCAAAGACAAATTGTGAATCCACTCATAAAAAGAAATATAAAATACTCCGCAACTTGAATCGAAGCAATTTTATTGAGAATCCTAAAAAGCGACAAAATATAAACACATATTAGTAATAAAAATAATTTTAAAGATATTTTAATGTCACTTTCGTACGCTTTGGATATTTCAGAAACCAGTTTCTTAGGCGTCGCTTCGTTTAACTTTCTGTATCTGAAAATAAAAATTAAACGTACGATCCTAAAGGGGGTGACTTAGTTAGACATCGTAATCTTAGGTGGGCAAAAGGTTTTTAGTAATACCTAGAGAAAAGTGTATTCATGATATTTCAGTAATCTTTATCTAAGATATCGCACAAAACTCTCGTTCGGGGTGTCATTAGAACCCCTTTTCGGAACGGGAGTGTTAAAAGCAACTCGAGGGTACTTGCGCAACTACAAGTGGCCAAATAAACCAAACGAATTTCAAATTACGAAATTCAATTGATTGCTTTGAGGAAAACCCCTACCTAAACTTTAAGGCCTTAAAATTTTGTCTGGAATTCGATTGTTGGTTTCTCTTTTGGCCACCTGTCATAATGTATATTGTTTAATATTAAAGTTGTGTGTTCATTGGCTTGAAATAATTCTTTGTTACTGAATATGCTTAAAAAAACATGATTATTAATACATTTTCTTACGGTAAGTGCGTTGGTCGACTTGGCGCAAACGTATTGCAATTCATAACTTTGGACAGGTGAATAGTTTTGTCTTTCTTCGCCATAAAAAATATGATTTTTACACAAAGGGTCGCTTGCGTCAGTAGTAGAAACGAGGCCTCAGCTATTTTTTCTATATCCCCCCAAACGTTGACCATATAGATGATTTGAAAAATGGCGTACAGGTATTGCGTAGAGATCAAAAAAATGACAGAATACATAAAATAAATAATAGGGTTGCTTTCTTTCCTCCAAAGGCCACATACGTGCAACACGATTAAAGGCAACCTAATGTATTTTTCTACCAGGTTTACCGACTTGGGGTGCTCCATCTTTCAGAGATGTCCTTACACTGATCAGTTCTCCGCGAGTAATGGGACTTTAGTGTACATCTTCATGTGATTGGCAATTGAATAATCTTAATCACCTCAATTAGTTGATGGCTAAAATTTAAAGACGGCGCGTGAGGGGCTAAACTGATATTTTTTCTGTTATTATAATATGTTTGAATTTTTAGTAATTGGCTCGAATGCATTTGATTTTTAAAAGATAAACTTTATGGCGTATTCGAGAATATCACTGCGCTGTTGTCTATTTTATTTCATCAACGGACATATCTGTGTGCAAAATGAAGACCGAAATAAGTAAAAAAATCATAAGTTAAGTATGCAGAATTGACCCTTAGATACATATACGGCAAGGAAAAATGAAATTAGTAATAATGTGCTATTATTTTTTTTTTTAAGATATGTGACATATGATATGATTGCATAAAAAAAAATTCTATTTTATTTTTTTGCTATCCTGAACATCTGCGTTTATTGACTCACTCCGTTCTTCCTTGCGCACACAAAATTATCCGGCCCAGGTGCTAATCTTTAAGGCTGATTCACACCAACGTCCGGTTCCGCTCAATGCCGATATTGTTCCGCAAGAAAACTTATTGATATGGTATGAAAATCAATCAAGGAGTATGTGCCAAGACAAATTTGTGTGGCAGTATATCCTTCTGCCCACCCTTGTGATATTTAACTACTTATTTAGTTGAATAATTATTTTGAAGTGTAAAAATGGTTTACAAAAAATCTGAATTTTTTAAACCATTTTTTATCACTAAATAATATTTTTTAATTATTAATTTAATTAAAAGGGTGGGCAGATTTATTTAGTGATTAAAATTTGTTTAAAATCACATACTCCTTTTTTTTACTTGATATTCATACCATATCAATAAGTTTTCTTGCGGAACAATATCGGCACTGAGCGGAACCGGACGTTGGTGTGAATCAGCCTTTAATAAACTTACTTGCACGACTTGTTTAAAGGCTTTATTGGTGGTAATTTAGGTACAAATTCGATCTAGAATAATGGAGGCTTCTTGAACCTAACCTAAACCAATTACTGCCAAAAGTTCAAGTAATTAGACCTGCATTACGATGTTAACTGGTCATGGGTTTATTTCTTGCACAACGAAAAAGTCATAAGAAACGTGGGTTTTCTGATAAAATTATGTTGTGTGCTAGCGGGCAGCTTGGCGGTTAGATGCAACAACGTAGGCTACAATTGTTATTGTATCTGTATAAATGCGAACCCGCTGAAGGCATTTGTCAGAGGGCTGAAGGTGTGATGAAAAAAAACTTGTTTTTGAAAAATATACATTTTCCGCCACCACAGACGTAAACCAAATAACACAGGTAAAATTACTATAGATGGTATAATCAAACATATATTGGGCAATTACAGTGGTTTAATAGTTTTTAGTCAATTATCTCCAAACCCCAATTAAACGTAATTTATATAACAGCCCTTTGATTTTAATAGCTCGGATTTCATTGAGAACATTGTGGATGTGGAAGGAACATTTGGTATTCAATAATTTCATTACTTTGTAATATTTGTTTCCTATCATGTAGGTGTAACACTTATTTTCCAACGAAGGTTAATATTAGATTAGTATAATAAAAAAATAATATCCAACATTTTCTAGTAGTTTGATGATACTGCTTATTATCATGGAGAATTTCTCCCATATTGACAATAAGTTTGTTAATAATGTTTAATTCTTTATGTATATTATTATTTTGTTGGGAAATTTTATGAGGAAATAGTGCTATCGGAGTTTCCTTAGTATAATCAAATTTAAGTGTCGGCCGGGAACATTTTTTTAGGAAAATTTAACGATTTGGATAATTTTATGAAAAAGCTTCGCCGCTATCTTTAATCGCATTATTCGGTATCCATTCTTAGTGTGGAATATAGAAAAAAATAGTGCTTCTTTATCTATCATAATTGACGTTTTATTTTTATTCGATACTACGATACGATATTATCTTCATTTCTTCACTATTTCGTATTTTCGCGGACGACCTCCATTCCAGGGAGGCTCGTTCGCGCGTTCAAATCCCGGAGTAGGCTAGCCTATTATGTGTTTAAATTATATGAGTTCCTTCACATACTGAGTTATAGTATGTTTGCACCTTTTTTCAAAGTGGAAGACATTCTTAGTATCATTAAAGACCATTATTGAGAAACGTGATGTTTCTCAAAATGGGTTTAGCTATTTTAAGTGCCTACATCTGAATAGCTAGGTATTTCCTAAACTTCCTCATATCATCATCTTCTTATCTATATTTTCAAAACCTCGCAACACTTACCCATGTTGAGGATCCCATAGTCCCACTTTCTCCGGGCAATTAAAATTCTTTTGCGAAAAACACATTAATGCAAATTTAACACAATAATTAAAATTTAACAAAAAATTCTATAAAAATTGTTTAATAAATTACTTCATTTTTTAGCTGTTAAAACTTATTTGTTTTAATTTATGTTTGGACTTTGCAGAACTGTATCCACTGATTAAATATAAATTTGAAATGAAATTTTACTTATCTACCTTTTAATATTATGCATTTTTATTATTACAATCAAATTATGTTTTCTTACGGTAAATGTGTTGTTCGACTTGGCGCAAACGCATCAGAATTCATAGCTTTCGTCAAATAAAAGGCTTTGTCTTTCTTTGCCACGAAAAATATTATTTTTACACAAAGAGTCACTTGCGTCAAAAGAAGAAAAGAGGCTTCAGCAATTTTTTCTATGTCACCCCAAACATTGACCATATAAATGATTTGAAAAACGGCGTAGAAGTATTGCGTAGAGAGTAATAAGATAACCGAATAAATAAAATAAATTATTGAATTGCTTTCCTTTCTCCAAAGACCAAATATATTCACCACCATTAAAGGAAACCCCATGTATTTTTCGACCAGGTTTACCGTCTTCAGGTTCTCCATCGTTCGGCGGTCAACTCGCAATGCTTAGTAGTGATCTATTAGTAATTGGTATTTGGTTTACATCTTCAGCTAATTGAAAACTCAATTATTTTAATTATTCGGTTACGTAAGTACAAGGAGGGAGCGTGAAGCGGAAAACTAAGTTATTTTTAAAAAAATTTGGCCCTATTTTTTCATACATGTCAATATTGTATTTTCGCGAATAAAAATCACTCACTCCTCGCCATCAGAATATTTTCAAATAAAATAACTACTTTTTACAAATTTTATTGTAAAATAATATATATAGAATACCGGTTTCGCTTATACCTAATCTTCCTAAGGGCGCTTTAAACGATAGTAATTGTTTAGTTTACATTTATTATGTATGTCAAACTAAACAGTGATTCTTTCTTTCAAAACTGTCTGTAAATTATTCATCCTTGTGTATAGTTGGCTTAAATGCGTCTATTTCTTTAGAATTTAAATTTCGTGATTTTGACTAATTCTATGTGCGCAAGGAAGAACGGAATTAGTAAATAAACTTAAATCTTCAGGAGACCCAAAACAAAATAAAGGAATTTCGTTTTTTCATGTAATCATGTCATATGTCACAAGTCCTTTTTCAAAAAAAATGCACATTATTAATTTTTTTGACTCGTCTTATTTTTCCTTGCTAGATATGTATCTAATGAACAATTCTGCATACTTAACTCAAACTTGTTTTTTTATACTCATTCCGTTTTTTTGCACACAGAATTTATCTGTTGCATCTGCCCAAAATTCCTCAAGAGATTGAGACAATCAATATTACAATATTGTTTGTACCAGACGGGTCCGGCACATGAGAGCTGTGGAAAGGATGATTACCCTATTCCACGAAGGGCTGGGTGTCGAGCTCTTTGCTATTTTTTTTGTAATGCTATATTGCTATGACTTGTGTGGTTTGCAACAATTTGAAGGTCGAGTTTGAAATTTTAAAATACAAAATTGACCTTGTTGTTCTAAACTGTATTTGCACACTACCTATGTAAATCAAATACAATTGATCACACATGACGGGCACATTAAATTAACGCGCCTAGGTGCCAATCATAATTAAATTACTCAACAACATGAAGGAGTTTTTTCAATGTAGGAGATACCTGATTTTGGTAAAATAGTCACAATAAGATTATATTCTACATTATTTATCCTAACCTATCCTGACCCAATTCATAAAAAGTCGTAACTAATTAAGCCCTGCAGGACAGGAAAAGACTTTGGTCTAAAGTTAGTGCTAGTAAAGTTTTCGGGTAGGGATGAAAAAAACATGGGTTTTGTTCGCCACCACAGAGAAAAATCAGAGAGCACCATTAATTATTTATAAACAATATAATCAAACGTCTATTTTGAAGAATCATTTTTACCCAAACATCAACCCAATTACCTACAATGGTTTAGGTAAATTTATGTCAATTATATATTCTAAACTCAATTAATCGTAATTTGGCTAACTATCCTATGAAATGAATAATTCAACCCTTCGGTAGAAAGTCTAGAGTTAGGAATCTTTGATAAATAAATTGATTACTTTTGTAATATTTGTTTTGTTTAATTTTGGTATGTAATTTTACAGTGTAGGTAATTACTTTTCATACATGTTAAATAATTAAAATACAGCAATATCTGAAATACAATCAGTTCTTTGTAAATTCTAAATATTGGGAATTTATTTTCTCCTTTCAACGGATACTTATCCTAAACAATTATTAAAATAATTTGTATCAGCACTCAAAAATGGCGCCAAAAGTCACTTTGTAGCATTCTAATACAAGCAATACTAAAAATGATTTATATGTAAGTGTATAAAAAATATTAACTGTACATAATCTTTTAAATTCTATGAAAAAAATTCTCAAATGTCATTAAAGGTGCAGTTTGAAAACCAGCAAAGAAATTTTCGATCTTTTTTCCTAAAATTTTAGTATGGATTTCATACAATTTGTAGAAAATGAAAATCTCAGATATTTTCCTAACCACCCGTTTAGAGTTGAAATATAAATGATTCTGTATATTTTTAGGAACACAAACAAAATATTTACAGGGACATATTCAAAAGTATTATTTTTATTTGCAGCGTGTAAATATATCAAATTAATGTGTTCACAACATACATCATTTTCTAATTTTCATAGTATAATACAGAAGCACTGCGCTACGTACAAAACTGTGCCTTAACACCTGACACACAACAATAATAGTACGGTGAACGAATAAAAAAAAAATTATTAAAGACAATGTTGCAGGCAAATGAGACAATTTATGTAAAAAAATAATGAATAAGTGATGAAATCTTGTTTGCCTTACTAACTGTTTTTTCTCGCCTTTTTACTTACAACACATTTTCTAGTTTCGTATCAGTTATGTTGTGTGGGAAATCTACTTCTCGTTTATTAGGAGTGAAACAAATAACATTGCACTTGCCTACATTCAACTCCATTTAGTTTTCCTCATACAACAAAAACAGTTGTTCGAAGAATTGCTTGTTTATACAATTATTCTTATGAAAGTCGAAAAAACGTATATTTTTGGGTACTGACCCGTAGTATAATGAACTGAAGAAGTTTTAAAAACAGACACCAATATTGTTTTTAGCTGACATAACTAATCCGTGAAATTCAAAAAACAGATTGGTAAATGTTAAGATGACAGTTAAAATTGTTCATATAGGGTTTAAAAATTAAAAAATTAAATGAAATGCGAGGCTTGGGGTCGAAAATTAGATGCCGTTTTCTCGAGCTCTATTGAACCGAATAAAACGGAATTTTGGTAAGTATGGTGAACAAAAGATGAAAAAAAATTAAAAACTACAAAAGTAACATTTTTTTTTAAAAATACCATTTTACGGGCAAAATGCGAGGCTTGGGGTAGAAAATTATTAACCGTTTTCTCAGGCTCCCAATGAAACCGAATGAAATCAAACTTTCGATTTGTGTTAAAAATGATAAACTACACCAGATTGGATGAAAAAATACTTCAAAAGTAATATTTGTTCAAAAAATACCACTTTACTGACAAAATGCGAGACTTGGGGTCGGAAATAAGATGCCGTTTTCTCATGCTACAATGAAACAAAATGAAATTAAACTTTCGATTTGTGCTCAAAATGATAAACTGTACCAGATTAGATAAAAAAACTCACAAAATAATATTTGTTAAAAAAAATACCACTTTACACTGGACTAAATGCGAGGCTTGGGGTCGGAAATTTGATCATGTTTTTCTTGGCCTCTGTCGAACCGAATGAAAAGAACCTTTGGAATTCTGTAAAGTATGGTGAACTAAAGACGAATAAATTTTAAAAATCTACAAAAATAACATTTAAAAAAAATACCATTTTACGGGCAAAATGCGAGGCTTGGGGTCGAAAATAATAAGCCGTTTTCTCAGGCTCCAATAAAACCGAATGAAATTAACCTTCGATTTGTACTCAGAATGATAAACTGCACCAGATTAAATAAAAAAAATAACAAAATAACATTTGTTAAAAAAAAGTTACCACTTCACTGACAAAATGCGAGGCTTGAGGTCGGAAATTAAATACCGTTTTCTCGGACTCTATTCAATCGAATGTCACAAACTTTTGGAATTTTGTTAAGTATGGTGAACTTAAGATGAATAAACTTAAAAAATCTACACAAGTAAGATTTTAAAAGAAATACTACTTTACTGGCAAAATGAGTGGCGGTGGAAAATTATAAGCCGTTTTGTCAGGCTCCAATGAAACCGAATGAAATCAAACTTTTGATTTGTGTTAAGAATGATAAACTGCACCAAATCGGACGAAAAAAAAACTCTCAAAATAACATTTGTTAAAAAAATACCACTTTACTGACAAAAAACGAGGCTCGGGGTCGATATTTAGATGCCGTTTTCTCGGACTCTATTGAACCGAATGAAACGAACCTTTGGAATGCTGTTAAGTGTATGGTGAACTAAAGAGGAAAAATTTTAAATTCTACAAAAGTTACATTAAAAAAAAAAACACTTCACGGGCAAAATGCAAGGCTCAGGGTCGAAAATTATAAGCCGTTTTCTCAAGCTCCAATAAAACTGAATGCAGCTGTGCTCAGAATAATAAACTGCAACAGATTAGATGAAAAAATACTCTAAAAGTACTTGTTTAAAAATACTGCTTTTCGGAGAAAATGCGAGACTTGGAGTCGGAAATCATAAGCCGTTTTTGCAGGCTCCAACGAAACCGAATGCAATTAAACTTTTTAATTGTGCTAAGAATGATAAACTGCAGCAGATTAGATGAAAAATTACTCCAAAAGTAATATTTGTTTAAAAATTACCACTTTTCGGGCAAAATGCGAGACTTGGCGTCGGAAATTATAAGCCGTTTTCTCAGGCTCCGATGAAACAGAATGAAATCAAACTTTTGATTTATGTTAAGAATGATAAACTGCACCAAATTGGACGAAAAAAAACTTACAAAATAATATTTGTTAAAAAAATACCACTTTACTGAAAAAATGCGAGACTTGGGGTCGGAAATAAAATGCCGTTTTCTCATGCTACAATGAAACCGAATGATATTAAACTTTTGCTTTGTGCTCAGAATGATAAACAGCACAAGATTAGATGCAAAAAAACTCACAAAATAACATTTGTTAAAAAAAAAATACCACTTTGCGGGCAAAATGCAAGGCTCGCGGCTAGACAAAAGATACCGTTTTCTCAGGCTTCACTGAAACCAAATGAAATTATTTTTTTGATTTGTGCTCATAATGATAAACTGCACCAGATTAGATAAAAAAAAACTTACAAAACAACATTTGTTAAAAAAAATACCACTTTACTGATAAAATGCGAGACTTGGGGTCGGAAATTAGATGCCGTTTTCTCGGGCTCTATTGAACCGAATGAAACGAACCTTTGAAATTCTGTTAAGTATGGTGAACTATAGAGGAAAAATTTAAAATTCTACAAAAGTAACATTTTTTTAAAAAATACCACTTTACGGACAAAATGCGAGGCTTAGGGTCGAAAAATAAAAGCCGTTTTCTCAGGCTCCAATAAAACTGAATGCAGTCGTGCTCAGAATGATAAACTGCAGCAGATTAGATGAAAAAATACTCTAAAAGTATTTGTTTAAAAAATACTACTTTTCGGAGAAAATGCGAGACTTGGAGTCGGAAATTATAAACCGTTTTTTCAGGCTCCAATGAAACCGAATGCAATTAAACTTTTTAATTTTGCTAAGAATGATGAACTGCAGCAGATTAGATGAAAAATTACTCCAAAAGTAATATTTGTTTAAAAAATATCACTTTATTGACAAATTGCGAGGCTTGGGGTCGGAAATTAGATGCCGTTTTCTCGGGCCCTATTCGATCGAATGACACAAACCTTTGGAATTCTGTTAAGTATGGTAAATTAAAGGCGAATAAATTTTTTAAAATTTATAAAAAGAATCATTTAAAAAAAATACCACTCTACGGGCAAAATGCGAGGCTTGGGGTCAAAAATTACAAACCGTTTTCTCAGGCTCCAATGAAACCGAATGAAATTTTCCTTTTTATTTGTGCTAAAAATGATAATCTGCAGCAGTTTAGATGAAAAAAAATCACAAAAAGCATTTGTTAACAAAAAATACAACGTTTACGGGCAAAATGCTCCGATTGGGGTTAGAAATTTTTCTCAGGCTTGACTGAAACTAATTGAAATTTTACTTTTGAGTTGTGCAAAGAATGATAAACTGCACCAGATTAAATGCAAAAAAAATCACGAAATAACATTTATAAAAAAAAAACCTCTTTAACTGACAAAATGCGAGGCTTGGGGTCGGAAATCAGATGCCGTTTTCAGGCTCTATTGGATCAAATGAAACGAACTTTTGAAATTCTGATAAGTATGGCGAACTTAAAACGAATAAATTTTAAAAAATTCTATAAAAGTAACATTTAAAAAAAAAATCACTTTTCATGCAAAGTACGAGACTTGGAGTCGGAAATTATGAGTTGTTTTTTCAGGCTCTTTTGGACCGAATAAAGTGAACTTTTTGGATTTTGTTAAAATGGTGGACTTAAAATACGATCGATGAAAAAAACCTCTTAAAGTTGCGTTTGTTAAAACAAATACCCCGTTTTTTTTACCAAACCATTTTTTTTTAAATTGCGTTTGGTGGTTTTATAAAAGTAAATCGTTGTTTTTTTTCTTAATTTAATAACCAAATAACCAAACAAAACAAAACGACGATGTGCCTTACAAATTCAAAAATGATGTGCAAGTTGCTAGATATTTCATATGGATGGTTTTTTATGTTTTAACTTAACGTATATATATTATATCAGTATGCAAAAATTAAAAATATTTACGCTGCTTTAAATATGTTTTAAATTAGTGTGCAATCACATTGTGAAAAAAAGTCTTTAAAATAGCCGGTATTGCTGAAAGAATGCGACAGCACTAAAATTCGTATTGTGCTGTCTCATTATTTTATTCAACTATTATTTAACTACTAATTCTCTTTCATTTGCACCGCTTGTTCCTGTATTTATTATCCTTTTTAACACATCAGGCCGGGAAATTGCGGGTACGATTACATTTCAGGAATTTTCTAAATTTTTTTTTATTATTATATATTTGAAGGCGCCGGGTGCCTAAAAAACAATGTAGCTATGTACTATCAGCTCCTTGAAGTAAGAGTATACATGGAGAGAGAGCTAATTTTGTTTTACCTAACCAATACAAATTTGCGATTAATCACTTTCTCCGGGGTTTTACGTCGTTTACCACATGAGAGAGAATGATACAAGAGAAGTCAACATAATATTGCAGTACTTCCTAAGTATGTAAGAATGTTCTCCGTCCACGCTAACTTCACATCATCTTGTCGCATAACTTACGTCGACGGATTTTGTGGTTATTTCCCATATGAGTGTTGATTAAAAAACTTTCAGTGTTTATACAAATAAATCAAACATGATGGTGAGCCTTAGAATTTTCACATTTTTAATGATATAAAGACATAAAATCAACAAAAAGCTTCCATCATTATTTAGGCTAACTATCTGTTATTAGTGTTTGTGTGATATTTTGACTAAAATCATTTTAATGGTGTATTAATATTTTTTTGTTTAATGCGTTCAAATACGTTTATTAAAAATGTCCTAATTCTGTGTAGACGGTAACTAATATGCTATCCAACATCCTTTAACCTATCTCTGTCTCTTTCTATCGAGTCAGGTCAACCGACCTGACTACACTGTTTTGCAAAGGTACCTCTCCATTTATTTTTTCTCCATGATCAGCACCTAAGCAATTCTCCGCCTGGAGCGCACTGCTCCAATTGCGCCTGCACAGGACCGGCCCTGCTATTGGCCATAAGAATCATAAATCATATCTGTCCAAAAATATTTTCATAATTATAATTATCCTTATAAGGATATTTCGATTATGCCATCACTAGTGGATTACAGAAAATGACCTGCCAATGGCCGAAACTGACGTGGTACTTGTAAACTTCTATCCTTCTATGACATTAGAAATACACAAACATTCTGACATAACATTTTTATGATACGGCAAGGACACACATACAAATGCAGATGTTTTTATGTGGCTTTTCGCTGTCACCGTTTTAACTTTTAACTGTCACGACTGAGAAACAATGAATTATAAAACCGACCTGTTTACATTTTTATCTCTCTAATACTGTCGGTTTGTTGCTTTTCAATTAATTTTATTTCTCTGTCATATTCTACGTTTAAGAATTACTTTTTTATTCATGTTTTGCAAGTTAACTCAAAAGTTTGTTGTCAACATTCTATTATTTGTTCTATTATTTATTATTGCGCAGAGTTTTTAACTTTTACTTTTAAAGTGTAACACAATCTATTTGAAACAAAAGCTTATCTCTAAACGTGATCTGTGTTAATTGTATATATTTCTAGGTTATTCCAGCCGCCTTTGAACAGATTGATAAACAAAATCATTTCCCAAGTTTTTTAACATGTAAGTTTTATAAAATTTACGTATAAGTAACATCTGTTTAATTTTAGTAATACATTCATATTTCGTTGCCTGCTAAAAATGATGTGAAACATTATGGTGAAATCTAATACAGGATTAACAAAAAAAATCTGTTTCAATTACTGTGTGGGTGTTATGATTGTGGTACTAAGTGAAAATAACCAGATAAGATTGTTTCTGCCATGTATTACTTACTGTCTGAGATGCTATGCATGTGTTTCGAAAAGCATCCATTATTTTTAGAATCTTATCAATAATCACTATTTATGTTACGATAATCCATTTCTTTTTCAGGATGGTAAAGCCGTATCTATGCTTGGTATATTTTGTTACTGTAATACCACTATGCTTGCTAGCTGAAGAAGATTATTATACTTTGCTGGGTATTGGCAAACATGCAGATCTGCGTGAAATAAGACAAGCCTTTAAGAAACTTGCTGTTCTTCAACATCCTGACAAAAATCCGGTAAGCCATTATTGTGTTTGTATTTAGTTTATTGTATTAATTTTATTTTAACAAAATTTTGCTCCGTGAAAACTGTCTTAAATTAAGATGTACGTTTTATAGTAACAGATATTTAAAGCGCCCTTGAGGTGATTATCTTTCACCAAACGGTACCATTAAAATCACCTCAATTATTATTTACCAACTGAATTGAGAATATTTTTATCTTGTTACAGTTTTAAAATGTATTATTTAGCATAACACGTCTGAATGCATGATGGTCTTTTTTTATTTGAGTATTTTTGATTATTTTTAATGATCCTTATAAGAATGATTTTAAAGCTGTTGTAAGGAGCATTGATAGATAAAAGTGGATAATTTTTTTGTTTGTGTAGAATCGAAATCGAACTTGTTTTTACTATGTTTAGTAACCATCTGACATCACAATCTGAATAGGAAGGTATTTCCCACCTTTTTCTGCTTTCCCACTTCTTTCAGCCTTGTAATACTCCCCAAACCGAGGATGCTATAGTCTCACTAACTCCGTGCAGCTGGAACTCTTATGTGGTATCACATTAACCAGCGGCTCCCAACCTTTTTTGACGTGCATACCCCTTAGCACACCATTTTCCTAAATTGTACTTTTTATATTACAAAAATACTTAATCTTGTGCTTAGGTACCGTGAGTCTGCCACTATTAATTTTCTTTCGCATACGGGAAAAGCTGACCAACAATAAAACACAATTTCAATGAATTGATTTATTTTTCTAGGATGATCCTGATTCTCATGACAATTTTATTAAATTGGCAGAGGCTTATGATATTCTGAAAGATCCCACAAAAAGGAAAGATTATGATCTATACGGCAAGAAGAACTTCAAAAACCACGCTCCACCACGTTACCACAGCTACACGTATTACCGAGACCAATTTGGCATATACGACGATGACCCACAAGTGGCAACTCTTAGTGGAGATGATTTTGGTAATAATTTTAATATTTAGTTGTTTTTTTGAAAGAAAAACAAACATTCCCTGGTTACGAATAAATTAATTATATACTATATTAAAAAATAATCTTGGTATAATATCTACATCACTTTGAATCGGAAAGGTTCATAGTTTAGAACATAGGAACATTAAAAAAAACAATAACATTAAATTTAGATACTCGTAAATGGACATTTCCGATATGGGGGAAACTTTTTCTTAATTTTAATAAATGAATAATTAGGAAAAATCTCTTTTTCTCTTTCCATTTAGAATGCACAAATGGTTATGGAAAAAATATGTTGTCTGTTAGAAAAGGTTTCAGCTTACTATTTTCATCACAATTGGTTAAGTCTAATTACTATTCTTAATCTTTTTCAATTTACAGAAAACAGTGTTTTGGAAAACGCGTGGTTCATCAACTTCTACTCTCCGCTATGTGGCCACTGCCACGACCTGGCTCCAGAGTGGAGGGAGCTGGCCAGGAATTTGGAAGGCGTAGTAAGTTTCCTGATTATTTAACTTTCGTTGGAAATATGTTGCATTAAATCATTAATTTAAACATTGCTCTCACGTAGGTCGGAAAAAAATCATTACTTTTCACCAAGAATTGTCCTTGAAATGTGTACTGAAACTAAGTAAAAAGTGTTAGGTATTAAAGAATCTTATTCACAAATTTAATGATCCTTAAAATATAGAACTACATTTTAATTATTGCTTTTTTAAGGTTAAAATTGGAGCTGTCAACTGTGAAGATGACAGATTGCTATGCCGAAGTTTGAATATTAGACAATATCCAACTTTGATGTACTATGGAGAAAAGGTAAATTAAAAAACACATAGATTATGAATTTATATATTATATGTATACAACTGACTGAGTTAACAGTCAGTTTTTTAATCACTTTTTATTGTCTCTGGATAAATACGGCTTCTTTAAATAAAAAGGAGTAAATATGGAAAGAGTGAAAAGGGAGTTTAGCTGCTTTCATGGTGAAATTGCAGAAATGCCAGAAAGTTTATACGAACTAAGGCAGATAACTTCTATAAAACTATGAATTTTAACTGTCTAATTGTGCAATAATATGTCTATTCCTTCTTTCTCTAAAATTAACAAATTACATCAATTGTTCTGTACCACTTTGTCAACTTTGCGTTGATAACATTGTTCACTGAAGATATTATATTTCTAGGCAACAATGCACGAGGGAATGGAATATTTCGGCAGGAATACGGCAGAAGCCATGGAGAAGTATGTGATGAATCTCTTCTCAGCTTCGTTCCAGGTGGAAGTGTTGAATGATTACCCGGAGACAGGATTCTGGGTTTTCTTCCTTTGTGCCGATGATGGGAATTGTGTAGAGGAAAATACTCGAACTAAGGTGGCAGCTGTATTGGTAGGCTCTATCAAAAATACATAATTACCCACGTTCTGTTAATGTTTTAAATACATATCCAGTCTAATCATTTTTATTTTTAGAGAGGACTGGTTTCGGTAGGGTTCACTGATGATAAAAATGTGATCCATAAATTCAACACACATTATGAGTCGAAGGTTATGTTTTGGACACGAAAGGATGGTAGCGCAACTAGTATTGATCTCGAGGGGGAGAAAACTTCATAAATTTGGCCCTGCAGGCATTACATCAGTTGCCAGAAGCTGAAAAATTAGATGAAGGAGGTTTTCAGGTAACTAATATTTTATTTTATATTTTCTCGGGTTGTAGGATTATTTGATCCATAATGAGCCTCTTTTTTATGCATTAGTCTCTTTTTTGAGTTTCGTTTGAGATAATCATTTTTTTTATTTATTTTAGAGAGTTAGAACCGAACTCAGGATGGGAGAAGATGAGCCATGGGTACTGTGCTTTACACTAGGAATGGACACCGAAAAGACAGTAATTTTGAAGAAGCTGAAGGCATCTCTAAAAGGAGTAAAAATTGGTTTGTCTCTGATTACCCTATTAAATTATTGTCTATTTGCTATTGAATCTCTCTATAAGATCCGCAGGTATAGAATGATTTACATTATTGACCTCGATAAAAACAAAAGACATCAGTTATTTTTTTTATTAGCTAAATATATTTATTTTTTTAAATAAAGATAAACTTTCCCGGGCTACGAATAAGCTGACAATATTTTTTTAACTCCTACTACTTTTATAATAAGACAACGACGCCCAGGTGAGAATCTGAAACCTTTGTCCACTCAGCTAGAGAGGTCTAGTTAAATTTAAAAATTTAATTTAATGTACCTATATTTTATTATGATTAAGTACAAATACAGGTTATATTAAATTTAACAAATACTTACTATTACTTATATTAAAATCACTATATTTATTAAAACTGTAAACAGTGGTAAACATACTCCTTTTATCACTTATTTATGACAAGTCACAGGATAGTGATAAAATTATTTTCTATGTATAAAAATGTTGCAAATATGTAACATTAGTTCTTCCCGTTAAAATTTGAAAGCCATATTTTGATAGAAGTAATTTAAGGATAATTTAGTGTTAAAATTTCAGGTGAAATAAACTGTGCCAGGTGTGCCAACCTCTGTGCCTCGTTGCACATTAACAGGTACCCCACCTGGGCCATACTGAAGGTTGGGGGAGCATTTGAAGTTCACAATGGAAGAAGTTCGCTTCACGCCGTAGAGAAATTTGCAAGAGAAACTCAAGTGGCTACCAACCTGCATGCTCTTTCGCCTCAAGATTTGATGAGAATAATGGCGGAAGGTAGGAACTTATTATTATTGAATTTTTCCATCTTTTATTAGCTTCGTTCACACAGCGTGCGGCGTATGTCGAATGAACTAGGCAAGTGCCAAAAAGTATCAAGCAAAAGTTGAACATTAATGAAAAGGCCCGATTATATTATTACAGTAACAATTGATTTCAAACAATTTATTTTGCCCTTTTCACTGGTAAATTATTTATTTGATAGTTTAGAACTGCTTCAAATGCCAGCTGCGCACTGTGTGGATAAATCTGTATTTATATGATAAAGCATCTGTTAAGGTAATTTTCCCTGATTAGACCCATTCAAAATTGAAATGTTTAGTAATTAGATCTGAATATCCAAGTTGTTAAGTTTCAAACTCTTTGACATTTTAGGAACCCCTTGGCTCATTGGCTGGCTTTTAACAGGATGTCCACCGTGCAAAAAGATGCTTCCAGCACTAAGAAAAGCGAGTAATCATTTTACTCCAGAAGTAATTCAGGTACCCTAAACTTACTAGAATCCCATTTTCAATATCAATTTGTACAGTAAAACCCGCATTTAAAGTTCACACAAGAGTTTTTCTGTTTTGATCCCTTAAAAAACATAAGAAGCTTCACTGTATATAAATCTGCACATATATGTATAATTATTATTTAAGTGCTCGTATAAATCATATTCTTGTCTATCCCGTAGCACTTTAGATATCATCAATTTTGTAGATCTTCAATTATTATTTATAAATCACATCATAAATGTTTTTCTTTTAGTTTGGAACTGTGGACTGCGCCATGCATTCTCATGTTTGTTCCCGCTACAACGTGCACATGTATCCCACAACCGCTATTTACAACGCTAGCTCTGTCTTTACCTTCGAAGGAGATCCAGATGAAAAGGCGATTGTAGACTTTATTCGAATGATGAAATATAACTATGGTAAGGGAATTATCTTTAAACATACCTGGTTGTGTTCTGTAAAATTCCAATTTGCTTTTCTTTATGGTAATTATCACATAATATTAAAACTCACCATAGATTTCAAAAACCATGTGTTTTTCTGATAGTTGAGGATTATTATTAAACAGTTTATCATTTAAATTGTTTGTTGTTTCTTGGTCGCTTTACTAGCTTGGTTTCGGTGTATCGGAGTACTATTTGAGGTAATGTTTTCTATGTAATTATTTTAGTAACAACTCTAACAATGGACAATTTCCACTCTGAAGTTGGGGCTAAAAGTGAGCAGGATATATATGTGGTGGAGTTTTATGCCCCCTGGTGTGGTCCTTGTCAAAAACTACAACCAGAATGGCGAAAAATGGCTCAAAAGGTAAAGAAAATTGTTTAAAATCCAAATTAATTTGATACATAATTCCTTATTTAAATTACATTACATTTTGATTGTCTGATTTCATTACAAACATTTACTTACATGACCTTTAATATTGAAAACCTATGTGAAATGCACTAAGGACTTATTGTAAAAAATAATAATTGTTTGTTTTTTTAGTTATCCCATTTAAAACACGTCAGCATTGGTGCGGTGAACTGTGAACTAAATCGAGAACTCTGCCTTGAGCAAGTTATCAAATCCTATCCGACAATAAGATTGTACCCTACGGGGTCTCGTGGACTCAATACAATGGCGTAATTATATCATTATCTTTTTCTAAGCCCCTTAAGCAACAAGGTTTGCAAGAAGGGTCTTATTAAATTATTTTTTCTGGACCCACAGAATTTAATATTCGATTATCAGTCTACTTCTGCCTAATGTGGAATTATGAATTGTTTCAGAATCTATGCGAGTTATGAACGAGACGCAACAGCTCTACATAAGTGGGTTCTTACTTTTGTACCATCCTCAATTGTCCAATTGAATGCTCAAAACTACAAAACACAACTTCTTTCAAAAAGGTTTGTAATTTTTCAAATGATATAATACTGGTGAAATGGCATCACAAAAAGAAGAACAGTTTGATAATTGACATGGCTTATAAAATATGTTGTGTTTTAGAGAGGACAGAACCTGGGTTATCATGTTTATGGCACCATGGTGCGGATACTGTCATCAATTTGAGCCTGAATTCATCACTGTCATTCAGGTAACCTAACCTCAATTTTTATTTTATTTCTGTAGATGTTTATATATTTGTAAACGATTTTCCCTATTAATAATCGGTAATAGAACCACTGATTTATTTAAGATGCCAATTTCCTTTAGAAGAAGAAAACTCTGATACAGGCTCTCGATAATATTCCAGGTTTTCAAAGGAACTAGGCTGTTGTCATTTAAAAATAGTGAAACATCACAATGGGCCTGAGCCTGCAAAATCATAAACTCCCTTTGTTTATTTTCAGCGGCTAGAACATATTGTAGTCGGTGGAAAAGTTGATTGCCAAAAAGAAGGTACCCTCTGCCACCAAGAGGGCATCAACAGCTACCCCTCTGTCAAGTTGTTTCAGAGGGTAGACGGAGTCACCAGACTTAATGGAGGCATAACAATTGAAGGATTCACCAATGAAGCCCTGTACTCCGAAATATCACAGCTAGCCGCCAATGCCTATATAACTCCGGTTGAACATGACGAACTATAGTATGCGAAATATGTAGTATTTAGTGATGTAATCATTACGATTTAGGAGTCATCTACAAATTTGGTAACTTTTGCAATTTTTCAGCCCCCTCTCCCCCTTATATATTAACTATGACACGCTTTCAAAGGCTCCTTCCTCTCAAATTACATCATATTAGGAACGAAACCCCTTACAATTTAGTATTAATAAAAAATAATAAAATATATTTTTTTAAATTAGAATCAAAATATGCAAATCTTAATTACTAAATGGGGTACCCTTTAAAAACACTTTTAAGCTCAGTTGTTGCAGTCATGTCTTAATGACCAGCTCTAAGGTTGGAATGCAAAGGATGCTGTTCTCTGCTCTCATTATAGCAAGAAAATGAAATAGTTCATGAACATGAGTAGCATTTCACTTTATGCTGTCACGTTTATGTCTGCTTCCCCCTCCCCCCTTACTGCGTAATTTATTTTATGAATGCCCCTCAGTACTAAATCGCTGGTAATCTTTGAAATAATCTCAATGATTAGTCATTGAAAATAAGACAGTAATTTTTACTTAGTTTATATTTATTATTTGACAACCTCAGTGACAGAGTGGTTGAGAGGTTAGACTCGGCTCAGAGATCGCAATTTAAACTTTGATATTTATACGCAGAGATACTCAGTATCACCTTGATGAGATACCACCATTAAGAATTGAATCCTTAATTGGCTCCAGGCAGTGGGAATCTTGTGGTGTTCCAAAAGAAAGATTTTTTTACTTATGGAGTTGTGATCTGATAGAAATGAATCTTAACTTACGTGCAATTTTAACATAGAATTTTGCAAGTATAAAATAAATGGTGCAACTCATGGTCAACTTTTATACTCTAAGTGAAAATACACAATTATATTATTAACACATTTTTGTAATAACCCAACTTTATCTCTCATTTTTTGCTTTCTCATTAATAATGTGTCCATAATATTTAAATTAATACTATTGTTATCCAGTTTTTGAAACATTTATTTTTTTATGTAATAATTGACTAACTTGCCGTTTTATGATTGTGTGAAGGTAACCTGATACCTTCATAATATGAGAATGTAATGTACCTACATAATATTAGAAAATTATTTTTATTAATACTCAAACTGCATATCTGTACAATAATGCAGCGTAAAATAATTTTATAGGGACGTATTAAAGTCAGAAGGCTTAAAGAACTCCGCAGATGACATGCTTTCTGATGGTCTAAAATCAATTAACTCCGGCAGTGAAGGTAATCCTTGTGGACCATCGGAAAATTTGTTATGTGCTTTCCGATGGACAAGAATTTGACCTTAAAAGAATGTGAAATTGCATTTATCATTTCCTTTTTTGGTAGGCTTTTACTATTACTAATTCCAAAGATAATGTGATTATTTGTCATTAGTATGGTAATAATAAAACAATGGAAACCTTGTTTTGTATTAAGTATTTAATAAATAAACGAATCATGTCAAAAATACACTATTATTATTTCTTCAAAATATTGGTTTGTATGATCTTCTGAATTCATTATAAGAACTATCTGCTGTAATATTGGAAGGAATAATTTTCAAGTCTATAATGGGAATTTGAACTTTGTGTTTACCGGTAAGAGAAGCCTCGCTTTTACTAATTAAAGATGCTTTGTTTCTATTACTTACAGATGCTTTCAGTTTTTCGTGTCTGATTCTGTGTCTTTTCATTTCTGAGATGTTTACAAAGCCCAGTTCACATTCGGGCCAATCACACATAAATTTTTTGTCGCCCGTGTGTCTCTTGAAGTGGTTGGACAGATGGTAGGAGGTGATGAAAGACTTGTTGCACACTGTGCACGCGTATGGTCGCTCTCCAGTGTGAATTCGCACATGTTTCTTCAATGCGTGCGAAACTGTAAACGCTCTGGAAAAATATACACAAATAAACTAAAAGCCTATATAAAGCCTACCCTAAAAGGGCGTAAATAAATAAATAAAATTGAAATAAAAGTCTTGTCGCTGAGAGCTCTTCTGTAAATTTTCTTCCTAATACATAGAAAGAGAGGTTATGAAGCAGCTATCAGCGGCTATATATAACTAGGTAGGTTTTTGTAAGATTCATATAATGTTATTAATCTATTACATGAGGCATGTATTTACCTGGGGCACAATTCACATTGATAAGGTTTAACTCCGGAATGTGTTCTAGTGTGGATCATCAAGTGTCCCGCCTGAGCAAACCTAGAAAAAAATTATTATTGTTATATGTGGACATTGAATTGTATCCATATTTGACTCTTGTTTCGTTGTGAATGCATATTTCAGCCATTTTGTTACAAGTATAATTTTCTCAAAGATGATCTAAACACATAAATCCGGTGGCATTATAGTCATAAGAACACCCAATATTATTTTTCTGTATGCAAACCTCCAACCCTGCGAAACCCCGTCCAGATTTCAGTTGCTCCAAGTTTCATTTTGTATCCCTTCCCTCATGGAAATCAAAAATATGAAAAATTGTATCAATTTCAAGCTTTTTCAATCAAACATGCATATTTGGTCATTTTCCTGTTTAATTGTATATTTTAGGTATATATTTTGACCCTGTTGAGGCATATTTTTTAGTGTACATAATCCGATGTTTGGTTATGTTATTGAATTGGTGTATTCAATGTTCACTTATACATAATTGGATTGTTGTGTTTAATGTTTAGCTACAATTGAACTATATAACAACTTTTAACATATAACTAAGAAGCCCTTTTTAGAGTGCGTAGATAGCGTTATCTACAAGCAATGTTCTTAAGGTTTAGTTTCCCTGATAGAAATAAAAACTTGACGGAAATGAAATTGTTAAACCTATTTACCTCCGATGGCATATGTCACAGCCGAAAGGTTTATCTCCAGAATGGACCCTTTCATGGTCCAACAAATTACCATGAAATAAAAAGGTTTTTCCACAAACTGTACACATGTGTTTCCTGGTTTTGTCCCTCTCTTTTGGTTTTACAGGAGAACACCTACAAAAAATCAATTGAGTATTCTTTATATAGCTGTTGAGTTCATTGAAACCGAAAAAAAAACCATTCTGAAAAGGTCTTCACAAAAACAATTCAATAAAAAAATGTTCTTCCTAATTTTCGCAATGGCAACATCTGCGTTATTTAAATTAAGATACTCAAAAATCGTTACCTAAATGGAAAATTAATTGTCCTTCATATTATAAACCAAAAATCTTACATTTTAGCTTTTATTTTCTTTTCCATAAAGCTGTCTTTTGTCTTTTTTGTACAAGAACTGTTGTGCGTTTTCTTTTTCGTTTTCAATGTTTTTCCTCTTCTTGATTTTTGATTCAACGCACCCTGTTTTGCTAAGTGTATCTAATTTTATATTTGTAGCCAGTGGCACAATTATATTAAGAGGATTTTCATATTCAGCTTTAATAGATTCCATGTATGGTAACACTACAAAACAAATAAAAAATATATACATTTTTACCAAGATTTGAAAACTATTTTTTTAGTTGATTTGGTTCCAGTTGCATCAAAAATATCATTTATAAAAAAAATAAAAAATCAGAACATTTTCTTTGTTTGCAGCTTCAGACAAAAATCCAATGCTCCTTTTCCTGACTCCACTCGAAATTCATGACTTAAAAGTAACTTAAAAACAAAATAAATATGGTAAGTGTTGTTTGATTTCAAAACTTACATTCACTTTCCCCATCACACTGGGCTGTTGTCGAATCCATTGAGTCATCCTAAAAAATATATTTACCATTACTTTAAAAATAGTATTTACTGTCAGTAAGTTTTCAGATATTTTCTCTGCAATTGCAAATTTCAAACAAAATTATTGTTGTGGCGGTCTTACCTCTGATTTAAACAATTTATTCAGAGAACTAAGGCCAAAGTATTCCATAAATAACTTCTCTGACGTTTCACATTTTTTACGGAACCTGTATGCACTATCCAACTCTGTCAAACATTGGGAACAGATATTTGATGGAAATCCATCATTTTCTTCAATCTAGAAACAAAAACATAAATAAATTATTATTATGTTTAAAGCATCGTTCAATTACAAATATGGAATAATGCAGGAAAATAAAGTCTTTACTAACACGTATTGCAGTGCATGCCATTAAACGATCACTTATAGGATCTTCGGTCGTTGTTTCCCGGAATATGTTGATTTCTCCTTTACTAAGGCAAACTCTGCATAAACAAATTACATTATTCATTGTGAAATATCCTCAAATTTACATGGAAAAGCAAACTATTTTCAATCCGTATTTATTAAATCTTCCCAAATTGCGCTATTTAAGATGCGTTGTTGAAAGTTGAAATGCAAACTGACAGTTCATACCATAGAGTAACACAATAACATAAAATATTAAACAACAATAGCGGTTACCTCAGAGCAATAATATACAGGAGGGAGCGCTGCTGTAGTCAGTTTTGATGAGTTTTGCGGGACTCGGCTATACCTGGGCGTAACTAGGACTAGGGCTAAGGTATTTATACATCCATTCATGGCACATGTCGACTTAGTGTTTTTGTTTATTTGCATGACCACTTGTTCATAGTATTGTTATAAACAAAAATATAGCATTAAAATGTAAAAAAATGTTGAGTTATGTCCAGTTTAGTCGCATATCAAAACGTGTGGGCGGAGATGCGGGTGACGAAGAACATTCTTACAATACTTTAAAGCGGTATGATATTTTGCGAAATTTTGTTGTCTCTTTCTTTCTCATGGTGTACGACTTAAAAACCCGGAGAAAGTGATTTATTCCAAATTTGTATAGGTTGGGTAAAAAGAATTAGCTATCTCTCCATATATATTGTTACTCCAAGCTCCCAACCGTCTAGAGCCAGTAAAACTATGGCATCCTCAATTGGGGTATATTGTGGGAGTGGGGAAGGGAAAGAGATGAGGAAGAGGAATGTTGGGAAGTAAGTAATTTAATGTCACAACCGTTTCTAGTTTGTTGATTGTGTGAGAAATTAAAAATTGACAAAACATTTTTTTACAATAGAGCTGTGAATATTGTTTGAAATTTAATTTGCATGTATCTATGTTCCCTGTTCATGTTGGAAGTTCCCGTTGTCTTTATCTAGCCAATAAAAGCGCAAAAAGTGTCGCCATAATAATAACCATTGATAATAACAAATGGATTACTTCTATAACGCCGCTTTCGTGAAAAATAATCTCAAGGGCGCTTTACCATTATTACTCCATATTGACCACATTATTACTATTGTTATTACCACAAAATTTTGCATTAACTTTAGAAAAAACTTCTTGAGATGTACAAAACAATGTATATCTAACGACATACTTTTCGTTTTTCCCAAAAAATTAATGATTTTTATAATATTCCCCTATTTGTAAAAAAAAAAAGTGTGTCATATATTTTCGCTAAAAATATTTATTGTCTTATCGATGGTGGTGTAATAAATTAACCAAAGGTCCTACTGAAATAAAGAAGTAAAATAAAATAAGCAAAATATTCCGTATTTAAAATCATTGGCATATTGTTTGTTATGTCGTCAATTTTTTATTACACATGAACAATTTTCAGTGTTTTATTTTATTTTTTCCAATTTGGTACTAATTTTATTAACTTAAACCTCAATGGTATAGTGAAGCTATTTTTTCACACAGTATTGATGTTTTAACTGTTTATGATTAGCATTCAAAATGTCGATGCTAATGAAAAACAATATTTATATTTATGGCAGAGGTAGAATTATCCCCTCAACTATTAATTCATACTTACAACAGAAAACTAAAGTAAATCCGATGACCGTGAATAATGCCGTCTTATCAGGTCTTTACATATTATATAAAATTTTTTACTTAATCATGTTCAACCTGCGAAATATATTACGGTAATCACAACTTTTTTAGAGAGTATAATATTTGTATAACTTTCTCTAGTATTTTCAAAAATTAACAAAGATAGCTACGATTCATTTTCCTGCACTGTCAAATGATTCAGATGACGAGGATAAAGAACTCAAGCTTAGGATTGTTCAATATACTTTAGGATTTGGGAGAACTGGCTTGGATAGATTGGTAACATGCATTATGATAACATAAACGATTTAGTAAGATGATTTTACTTAGTGGCTCGTGCATTTTTTATGTTTTACCTCTACCACGAAAAATAGCCGTAGAGCCATAAAAAAACAAGTACGATTGGTGCTTTCAATAAGATAAATAGCTCCCGGCGTATTTTCCTAGCCAACGATAACTTTAAAAAGTGACATCAATGACTACCCTTTTCACAATGGTAATCTTTAATACGATGCAATAATGATATTCTTAATATTCCGTGAACAATAATGTGTGTCAAAAAAATGAAATAAAATATGTACATGTCAAATAATCATTTTCTATGGATAATCGCTGCTATTCCCTATTGATAGAGCCACTCGTGATAAAAAAAAAGTTAAGACAGTGGAGTGCTCTTCTTGAAACCAGCGACTCCGTGCCTCATGAGAGATGCAGAGTTATGGATATGGATGCGGTCTCCCGCAAACATCGTTGAATCACTGCGGTAGCACAAACAGCATTCTGTATGCATTATTATAGTGCACTCGCTGTATGAGGTTTGCTCGTATTTGAATCATAGTTTACAGGTGTACATATTTATATATAAGAATATAAATAATATGTTTTTAAAGAAATTACAAAATAACTTTGTATCAGAGTATTAGTCTAATGTTGTACCCTGATGATGCTTAAGCTAAACGAAACCGGTCGGTCATAAAAAAAATATATTTTCGTGATCTTATACAAAGTTTTTTTTTTTTCATTTCTTCAAATATATCAAACCATAAAGTGATTGCTTTCTACGAAAACATAATGTATTTTTATTGTCGTCCTTATTTTGTATGGAATCTGACAAGAATACTCATAAAAAGCTGCAGCCCGGCAAATTTGCTTTGCGATCCTCTTTTTGTCATTGGCAAGAAAAAAACATGAAACGTAGGTAAAAGAAAGGAACTAAGGAACATGAATAAGAGAAAAAAACGTAGGTTGGTTTTTTTTTAGTGACGGTCAATAAAATGGACTGCAGTACCCTTCTCATTTTCATGGTTGTAAAATACGTTAGTTTCGTATCTCTAATGCTTCTGTACAATATAAAATGATTTTTTCAGATTGAAGAAATAAGGAACACGGATATAATTCGTGTTCTAATACCAGCATTGACAGCTTTAATGGAGCAGGTGAAAGATAGTGAGAAAGCTTTTTATTTAATCGACCATGGAGTAGTTCCCCGGTAAGTTATTCATTTTGTGACAAAAATAATATCAATGAACTAGCAAGCTTAAATAGGGATTTTCGTCCTACTTCTTAGCCTTTTTTTGACTTTCCTGGATAAATATACAAGATTAACGCGTAGTACAATATTTTAACGTATCGTTAAGTAAAAAGTGTTATGGACTAAGTGATGATGTTGCAGGCAAGGCGGCTAATGGGTCAATAGGTGACTGGAGCGATGTATAGCTACATGCTACATAGTTATAGGTCTCACCGCGAGAGCCGGCTAATACTCACACAGATGCATAGCTTACGTACAGCGTGTCGAACTGAATGAATAGGACACGCATTTACAATATCAACATAAACACTCGCTGTCCCTTTTCCACTAGTGACAATAAGTGGGCGTAAACAAGACAAAGGGCTCTTTCTTTATGACACATCGTAAATACATCGCCACTGGAGCGTATACCGATACACTATAAACCCAACGCTATGCATGTATTGTTTGTTTCAACTCTCGTTGCGCCAGCTATACATTGCCCCAGGTGGATGTTATTGCCTCCCAAAAGTCCAGAACAAGGCGCAATTAAATATTATCCACGTGAAAAGTTCAATTTTTAGGGGTCAGTGTATTCTCCACCATTATACTATATTTATTTAACCCCACCCTGTGTGTGTGTTTTTGTTTAAATTTCTAGATTATATTGCTTGCTCATCACTTTTGAGCATAACGAACGAAATTCTCGTAATAAAAATGAACTCGATGCAGAAAATTATGAGTACTTTGAAAAAGACAGCGAAGAGGAGACTGAAGATAATCCACACGTAATGGAAATAAGAAAGAAGGCTTGCATTACGCTCCGTCACTTAGCTAACCTTTATCAGGGAAAATTGGCTATTGTAGAGAATGAGATTTTAATAGAGGCTTTAAAAACAATTATGTGCCAATATCATGATTCGGGCGTTAGAGAGGAAGCTGCGAAAACAATAAACACTCTTTGTAAAAACGTTTTGCGTAAGTATTGACCCGACAATAATGTCATTTTATGTAGGTAATTTCAACGATTGTTATAAAATCTTTTTTTTTCAGTTGATCACATAATGGCTAGTAAATATTCAATTACAGTCCAACTGATGGAACGAATACAAAAAGAATTACACATAAAAATTAGAATGATCCAATTTGATTCTTTCCTTGCAATGTTGAACTGTGATGTAAAGGGAGCTATTGAAAATAATGGCATCGGCATTATGGTAAGTATAATAGAATTGTTACTTTTTCTAACAGTTAGTAGATAAACTGTGGTAGTAATCCGAGTTACTACTACATCCGTTATTTATTGTAATATGCTTGGAGTAACAATGTATGAAGAGAGAGCTAATTCTTTTAATCCAACCTATACAAACTTGCGATAAATCACTTTATCCGGGTATTTACGTCGTACACCATGAGAGAGAAAGAGACAATAAATATATTACACCGCTTTTATGTACTTTAAGGATAATCTTGGTATCCCGTGTCTCCGGGGACTCCGCCCACATGTTTTGATTTGCGACTAAACTGGACACAACTAAACGGTTTTTTTAGGTTATATGGTATATTTTTGTTGATAACAGTACTGTGAAAAAGTGGTTATATCGGGCAAAAATCATCAAAAACTGACTACACTGCCTTGGGTAGGTACCACTCTATGTACTCTAAGGTAATACGGCTGTGTGCAGTTTAATGATGAATCACAGTAAAAAAATGGAGGGGGGGGAGAGTGTGTAAATAACATGGTCTATTTTTCCATCTTCCAGATGTGCCACCAAGGAAACCTGCCCCCTTGACCCATCTTTAATTAGTTATTGGTTTCAATTTATATTGAGAATATACTGTTAAGAGTGTGTAGTCTTTATAAGTTTCAGAAGAGATTAAATTGAAAGTAATAGAAAAACTAGTAGAATTATTTTTCCTGGAATTTTTTTTCTAAACATTACAAGAATAATCTTTTGTTAATAATTAGTAGGTACCTAACAATACGGCAACGTAATAATAATAATAACATCATCATAAAATTAGGAAAAAGAAAAATTACACTAATATTTTGTTGCAATACGATTGGTGTATAATAAATAAAATATTTCGGAGTGAGATTTAAAAAAAATTATATGTCAAAAGCAGAAAACTGTTTTATGATATTTTTACTGAGTTCTTATTGAATTGTTATAATATGATTAATCCGCTTCAACTTGCGTTTTTAGCGTAAACTATTAATTGATCCCAATAAAGCCATTGTACGAAAAGCGATGGATGCTATTTCAATGATGCTAATTTACCTAGAAGATACTCAAGAGGGACACAAGACACACCCACAAATCAAAAATACTCTAGAGTATTTTATTACAAATGGCGTAAGTTTATTTCTAAACAGTAAACCGTAAAAAAACAACATTTTATACAGTATAAAACAAAACATTGTTTTTACATTAACACTTTGCTATATTTATATTAGTTTTAAGAGAGAACTTTCCCCATTTGCTTGAAATCCGGGAGTAATACTCATAGTGCTTTGACAATATAAAATTTTTGAGAAAAATTGTCTTTTCAGATAAATTATGAGGCTTCAAAAACCCCACATGACTGTTTAAGTTGAAAAAAATTTACTTTTAATTAGACTTCTTTTGAAAAATATTTTTTGAGGTTTAAGTATAATTGTTTTTCAAATCCAATAAAAAAAACTTGGAAAATTATTATGTTTTACTAGTAAGCTTTATATTTATCTTAGAAAAAATATAACTAAATTCATGCTCATCCAATAATAAAAACATATTATTTAAAATTATTGTACAATAATTAGATTCTAGTTAGGTTCTTTGATTTATTATTGGATTATGTAATTCTTGAAAGAGTTTCTCTCCATTTTCTATATTCCTTATTTGCAAATGTTTTGTTTAATTTCTTATATGCATTAAATTATAAAGAGTTTGTAATGTACAAGAATTTACTGAAATAAATTAGTATTGTTATTATTCCTTATTCAGTAATTTAAAAAATGTGCGGTAAATTTTGCCCATTTGAATTGTGTGTCATCAAATTTAACCATAGACTAAAGTTCAGAACTTTGATCTGTCAAATGGGCAAATAGCGTCAGATCTCAGATGTCAATAATTTTTACAGAATGGTTTAATTTTTACCGCTGTATTTATTTGTTTTTTTATATATTTTTTTGAGCTGTAAACTAATCCAAAAGTTTGATTATTTTTTCTTATTCTTGTCTCACTGCATTTAAAGACAGTATAGCCGGGTCAATTATCTGACACGTCCGGTATTTGTTGCCAAACTCGGTAAGAAACATTTATAATTTAAATTGAATGAATACCTACCTGATTGAATAAAGTAGTGAGTAAATTATGTGTTCAATATTTTATTTCTAGACTTTAGCCCGACCTTTTGCCGTAATTACGAATGCTATCATTACTATTATATTTTAATCTTATCACGCTTATATTTGATTGAAGGCTGATAATGATTTACACTCTATATCTTTATTAAAAAATATATTTATAGAGATTTACTGTGCATGTTTTCCGAAGATTTATTGTATTGGTGATTCTTTTCCCTCGGATATATTAAGTAAATCAAAATAGCAGTGAGTTGTTTTATGTGCAATACAATACTAAATATTATATGCCTTCCCAATGTATTATCTAGATTTGATACCCCTTTTCTTTTCAGTTTTACCATGTCTGTGATGAGAAACATAAAACCTCTCCAATCAAATATTTCTCTTATCCAATCGGGAAATAGATACTCCAGTAGCTCTTCGAATGTGAAAAATGTTGGCTATCAATATATGCAACGGAGCAGAGTGCCGACCATGCACTTCCAACGGTCACTTCCACGTCTGCCGATACCCGTCTTGAAAAAGACTTGCGAAAGATACCTGGCAGCACAGCGACCATTATTGATTGACGAGTCTTATCGCCATGTAGAATCGCAAGTTCACAGCTTCTGCAATGGAATCGGACAAGAGTTGGACAGCAACCTGCGAACTGACGATAAAAAGAATAACCACACCAGCTACATATCTAAAATGTGGTTTGACACGTACTTGAGCGATAGGATCCCGCTGCCAATCAACTACAATCCTGCCATTGTTTTTAACAATGATGCCAACAAAGATTTCAACACTCAACTTGTGAGATCGGCCAACTTGCTACTTTCTTCCGTCAGATTTATGCTGTCACTGAGACAGGGCATCCTTGAACCAGAAGTTTTTCATTTAAATCCGAAGAAAAGTGATACAAATACTTTTCGCAATGTTACTAGATTACTGCCTTCTTCACTATCTTGGTAAGAGTGATTGATTAATTACAACTAATTTATATCCAAAACAGTTAGTTAGGTACTACTGTAAAATAAATTAAAAATAATATTTGCAGGTACCTACCTACATTCGTAAATTCGTATTATGAACTTGATAATATTCTAATTTTGTAAAGCTGTTTAATTTTTATGTTTCTTAGATAAAAATTTTTTACACTTTTTCAAACACATTTGACTTCATCTGTTATACTGTACCAAACATTACCGATTATAGGTATTGCAGCGAATGTTGAGTCGAACACAGTACTCACACAGGTGAATTGTTTGCATACAGCATGTTCCAAACTTGATATTCGACTTAAGAAAAGAAATTTTTAGTCAAATTAAAAACAAAAACAAAAACCAATTTAAAAAGAAATAACCTTAAATTTTTTTCAAACATGAATAAAAAGAAAATAATGTATTTTTTTAAATAATTGTAAAAAAAATTCGAGTATTCAAATTCAAACAACATATACATCTGTGGTCTTTTTGCTAAAAACAATAAGTAGGAGTAAGCAAAACAAAATGCTGTTTCTCAGTGACTTTTTGTTAGGATAATGTTGTCGACAATGTATACATATGCACCATTACACACAATTCTAAGTATATGTTGTTTGTGTCGACTCTAATTGTGCTGATCTATAAACAAATTTTAAATGGAATTTGAACCATGAAAACAAAGTATTTATTCAAGAAAAATTGATGATTATGATTAATTCTTCCTTATTCTTGTAGGTATGGAGCATTTGCATTTAACGCATACCCGTTGGATATGAGTCAATACATGGGCTTATTTGGCTCCAGCCGCATTCCAGAATTGGGAATGGATAGAATAGTCAATGACTACAAGAGTAAGCACGTTTTAGTGCAGAGAAATGGCCATTTCTACACATTTGATGTCTTGGACCAAGATGGTAACCATTCTTTAAAATTATATTTTGTACCTTTTTATTTGCATATAATTTTTCTTAGTAAACCTTCTAACAGAAGTTTTTTTTCTGCTAGACGCATCTTAAACAAAATAATCAATGGATTATTTTTCACAGGAAACCTTATCGAGCCTCGTCAGATAGTATCTCGCTTGAAGTATATCCTGGAAGATCAGAGGCCCGCAGCCGAGTATCCCGTCGGCATCCTCACGACCCAGGACAGAGATGTGTGGGCGTCACAGAGACATCACCTATCCCAGCAGGTTGGAAACGAGAAGATCATGAAACTGATCGACACGGCCATCTTCAACCTGGTGCTGGATGATGAGGAGATGGGCGATGATAAGATCAAGGTGCTCAGGAATTACTTACATGGTGATGGTTGCAATAGGTAAGCTTTATGACATTGTTTACTCTGCTTTAATTCATTGAGTTCAGATTTGTTTAATATAAATCTCAGCCCTGCCATTTTAATATTCCTGACTGTGGCCAGTTGCAACGATAAACTCAAACACAGCAAATGGTACAAGCAAAGTTTCATCATTAAAGGGCCCCATTACGTTCCCAGAACTGTTTTAAGAATCAAACAGAGCCCCTCTATTAGTTCTATAGACAGTTTTAACAGTTTGTGCAAAATTTTGACTAGTGGCGCCTCACGTGTCAAT
The DNA here is from genome assembly GCA_022651775.1 of Drusus annulatus. NCBI lineage: Eukaryota > Metazoa > Arthropoda > Insecta > Trichoptera > Limnephilidae > Drusus > Drusus annulatus. Next base: position 272,771 of record JAGWCC010000430.1, on the reverse strand, counting down.
CATGGGAACTGATTTTAATTATAGAGTAGGCTTAAGATTTAATTTATGTTGACACGAAAGACCAAATGAAGTAAAATGTGATAATGTACTTAAGTTCTAATCAAGGATTAAGCTGGTGATAAACAACTGTGCCTTGAAATTGCTTTGTTATTATAGCAAACCAATCTTACTCTATGGGCTATACTATCTAGTAGTGACCTGTTGGCGTTTATAATACAGCCATTATTTTTGGGCAGCCTGTCAGCTCCTTTCATTGGTTGACTATAGTTTTAAGGCTCTTATAAATTACAATTTATTTATCATTTCAGGTGGTTCGACAAGTCATTCAGCTTGATAGTGACTGCTGACGGAGTAAGCGGTGTAAACTTCGAACATTCCTGGGGAGATGGCGTTGCGGTGTTGAGATACTTTAATGACATTTACAAAGAAACAACAGCCAAACCGTTTGTCTCACCTTCTACCCCGTCCAATGAGGAAGGTGTACACAAAATTGTTAAACAATTAGGTTTGTATTTTTTTTTCTTCTTTTTAACCATTGTAAAATACGTACATATGGAAACATGTCATATTTTTTTGCATTTAAATGTTTATTTCAAATATCTATAGCTCATGATGGAAATTACAGTGCACGCTCAATATGGCATATCAGGAGAAGCTGGGGTGTATAAATAAATAAAAAATTGATTTGTTTTTCTAGATTTCAATTTGGATGATAAGTTGAAAGAAAATATTACGATGGCCAAGAGAACATATAACGACTGGTGCACTTCGCTGGGCATGGACTATTTGATATACGATGGTCTGAGTAAAAATGTCTGTAAGAAATACAAATTTAGCCCAGATTCCATAATGCAACTTGGTTTCCAGGTAAATTTATCTGAATTGAAAGTTATTACAGATAGAAAAGTAATTTACATATTATTTTATTGTTTATCTATTTTTTTTCAGGCAGCTTATCATCTGATATCAGGAAAATACGTAGGAACTTATGAATCGTGCAGTACAGCAGCATTCAAACATGGTCGCACGGAAACCATGAGACCGTGCACTGTCGATACTAAGGTAATACATATTAATATTGTCAGATGAGAACAACTCGAGCCGTGAGAGATGCTAGTGTAGTGTGCTGTCAGATTTGTGACAAAACTGCGTGAATTAACTACTTGTAGTTTATATTCGTATTAGATGCCTCTCACAGAAAAATATTGAAATAGTATTAATGATTTTAAGAGATATTAATGTACCTATGTTAGGTTTGAAAAACGGTTTGGTGGTTGAATTGGAGGGTAAGCGGAAATTCCAAATTCAAATATCAGTCACACTTAAATCTTTTTTCTTCTTTGTGGTTTTTGAATGCATATTGTTTGAATATTATTACATACTATTTGTTACCAGTGAAAAATCACAAGGTGTAAACTTGACTACCCAAGAAAAATATTAGTTGCTTTAATCCACCCGTTTCAAATATAGAATATTGTCTGCTCAAATACATTATAGGTAGGTAGGGATTAGAAAAGATTTGAAAAGTTCACACTTGTACTTGCGTATTCACAAAGGAAATTATTTATAGTTCTAGTATAATTCTTTTCAGGCATTCTGCGATGCTCTACATCGTGCATCCCGCCCTTCCGTTACAGAGCTATATGGTCTGCTGACCAAATGCTCTGCGACTCACAATGGTCTGACGAAGGACGCAGCCATGGGGCAGGGATTCGACCGGCACCTATTCGCACTGAGGAAGATGGCCGAGCAGAGGGGAGGACACACTCCGGGCATCTTCACTGATAATGAATACAAGAACCTGAACACCTCCATTCTCAGTACAAGCACCCTGTCGTCTCCTTCTGTGATGGCGGGAGGATTTGGACCAGTTGAGTCTGATGGTCTCGGGATCGGGTAAGAATATTTTTCTGTCTTTTCCTTCTGGTGTCCAGCTTGGGACATGGGCCTCCGTTTTGTCGATTCTTGGCGTTCTGTTTAGGTCGTTAACCTATCTTATCTGCTTCCATTTTCTATCCAAAGATATTGTAGTTCCAACAGTTATCTGTTAGTGGTGCCACGTGCCTAACATAGTTTCACCTTGAGGTTGGAAATTGTGTTTTTTATTCTTATGGTTTTCATATCTTACCTTATTGGAAAGTCAGGATGATAATCAAGGTATATTACGAAACTAGATTGATGATCTAGAATTGCAATATGTGCAATGAAATTACCCTAAATGTGGCTGGGAGATTTATTTACTTTTTAGGTTATGTGCTCAATTTTTCACAACAGACGGTTGAAGTGGTGATTTATAGAGAGACACATTATGCAAACAACTAAAATACTTACATCAATCTATAATAATTATTATTTATGCCAAATATTTAATTAGACTGTTTTTCTAGATATTCCGTGATGGACAATGCACTTGGAACTGTTGTGACTAGTTACCCGCACCGCAACAGTGGGGCAAACTTTGTGGAAGCACTGCGGGAATCCTACGAAGAAATTACCAAAGTTTTAATTGCTGGAAGCATTAATGAATCAACCCCTAAATAAAATTGAAAAAATATTGAATCTTATGATTCTCCATATTTAAATGTTTTTGGTATCAATGCTCTTTTAAACTAGTTTCTAGTGAATATGGCTTGCACAAATATATTTAGTTAGATTCTATTGCCCTTTAATGATGAGATTCATGGAAATTCTTTTTTATTATGAATTTATTATTGTTACATACACAAAATAGACTAATTCTGTCGTTAGATGGAAATTGAATCTATCTTACGATACATGCAATGTAAGTTCTACCCTAGACAACCCTACCATCTTTCGGTATTTTTACAAATACATACCTTCAAAGTGCTATGCTTCAACAACTAGACATCAATAATTTTTGTCCTTTGTTTCTATGTATTCCCTTCCAGTATTTATAAAATCGAGAACATAATGTTTTTATTTTATTTTAGGTAGTTCCTTTTCAGAAAATTTCACACAAATTTAATGATTCAATGAACTCTCTAGCCAAACGAAAAACGACAATACACAACTATAAATAATGATAAGGGAAACAACATAAACTTTTTAATGAGAATATTTAACATGACAAACAAATCAAGGGTATTTTAAGATTTACTGATTTAAAATATTTAGTCATTTTATCTTAAGAATAACATGCACAGAAAATTATTTTGATCCAGTGTTACGTACTAAAAAATATAAATAAAAAAAATCATTCTGTATTTTTACAATAAAAAATATTTATACATATTCAATGTCTTACTGTCTTTGTGTTAAACTCCTATCTTTCAGTACTTCAGTTCTGGAAAGAACGACTCCTAAATTTGAGGGACCTATCTATTACATGGCTGTTTGAAAACGGCGACAGAATGGATAGAGAAACACAAAACAACCAGATTTTGTACAGAATAAATTGGTTCTCGCGGCAACTGAGGTATACATAGCTCTTTTGGCATTAATGGTCATACCTGTTACAGGTTACGAAGTGATTGGATGATATCAAGGAGTATACCAACATTCCAATGGAGTGTCTGAAGTGTCGCAGATAACAGAAAGAAATTCAAAATGCGGTCAACCAACATGAGTAGGGGTTCGCTTCCACTATCCATGCACCTAAGTTTAAACCTTACACCATCCCTTCGTCCTGCACACTTATTATACATAATATGTATTATAGCAGTGATGCACAACCTTTTTAGCAGATGGCCACGTTTATCTATTTTTCAAATGTTTGTGGGCCGCATAGAGTATCAGATCATTTGAAAAAATTAAGTAAGGTAGGGGGGTGAGATGAAATAAAACTACATACATATTTATATAAATTTAGTGGGTAGTTTATTATTTATTAAATACTGCTATTCATGAATTGATCTGTGGTAATTTGTTTAATAGTTTAAGGAAATCAGATCTTTCTGCGACTGTCTGGCAAGATAGAGCCAGTTGAAGGAATTCATTTAAAATATCCATAGTCTGGGCTAGCGGATCATTTAGCAAGTAAATGAGCGTGTACTGAAAAAGAAAGACGAAAATTCTTTAGTAAATATTCCAAAGAGGATTTTGGCACTGCCAAATACTTAATATATTTTTATTTGTGATTTTTAATTGTACGTGAACTAAGCATTAAAAAACATAAAAGAAAAAATATTGCCGAGGTAAAAAAAAGGGTACATAGATACATTAAACAAGAGACTCATAAGCAAGAGATTATTAAAAGATTATAATTAGAGGTAAATTAATGCACAAAGAAAGAAATGCAAACTTAACGATGTTTTAAAGAATGTAAAAAATGTAACTAGTTTATAAAGCCGTTGAGAAAATATTCCTTACACTTTTACTAATATTTTTTGTTTGCTACTGGAAGTTTTAATGCACTATGTTATGCATTGCATTGTGTACATGCATTGTATTGAAAGGAGGTTATTCCAAATTTAGATGTGTAAGTAGATGATTATACTAGTAAAAAATATATATTGTGAATGGCAGGAAGCAAAAAATTGTATTTTATCAGTTACCAGCACGGAAAAATAATCATGCTGTAATATAATTAATTTATTCGTAGTTGCGGGTAATTTATCCAAAAGGTTTTCATACTTTAAAAAAATCACATTGTATGACATACTACAATAGAAAATTTAAAGGGCTGATAAATGCCAATCTTAAAAAGAATTATTAGTGTTCTCAGATCAGTATAATCTTAATTATGCATTGGATTCAGGATACTTTCAAAGTAATCAGGGGAGTTCATTAATGAATAATTTGATTACCTTCAATATAATCCCCAATGTGAATTTCTCTATTTTAGGCTCATCAATGAAGCCTATCAGTAGTTTCATGACGAGCGGCCATTCCTGTCGGAGGATGGCCTTCTTGATTAAGCTACAGTAATGGAGGTTGGAAACATGGTTAAGGTCTCCTCCTTTCTTTGTACTCGGTTTACAATAACTTCGCTTTGCCGTTTTGGCTGATTCCTCCGTTTCATCAGCATTCAATATGTTCAATGCATTTTCCTGAAATAAAAAAAAAAACACTTGCTTATGGTAATAAAAGCTCAATGAAACATTTCGAATAAGGGGTAAGAATGGGCGTATTATTTCTAGTTTAATAGAAAAATACATTATGATTCACATATTATCATAACATAACATTTAGTGGCATAATTGTTATAACCTACAAAAAGTCTAACCCATACAATTGAGCATTTTTCTGAAACAAATGTGAGTTTTGGAAAGTTTGTAAGATGTTAAAAATACTTTAATAAACATACAAAATAAAATGTTAAGGAGAACAGCAAGTTTTATTCAGAAATAAGTTAATATTTAGCTTTAATAAAAGTTTTTACCAATTCACTTATCGGGGCAAATGTTGTGTATGTTGGTTTCAAAACTCTACTCAGGTTCTTCCGCTTCTTTTTTCTTATGGTCTTGATTTTCATTTTGAAATATTAATGCTAATATTGCTAGCTGTATTTAATCGTTTGTTAATACATGTGAACTTTAACTACGAAACAATCAAAAGCAAAACAATTTGCTATTTTGACATTTATGTAGAGATGGTCGATATTCCTTTCCCGGCAAAAGGAGCCGGTTCGAAGCTGGTCGCTGGAACCGTCGATATTATTTCTTCAAGAAACCGGTTCATATTTTTCGCAAATAAAAATAGCATAGCGAATATCTATTCCAATATTTTCCATGAAATAAAAAAAATACAGGAATTCTTTCTTGATAGTATAATCATGGCTTAAAAATCTTCTTCTGAGAACCTTTCTGGCACCAGGAACCGGTTCCAAAAATGCCAGTAGTCAAAGATTTGTGAATGCTTCACGAACTGCTAATCCTTTAAAATAAACTCTTCACGGTGAACAGTTCAATTGAAGTAACAGTAGTCACGTTTTTTTCTTAATAGTTCTATTCGGGGCAGCTCTCCCAACAACAAAAGATTTTAAACCGACAAGACACAAAGAGAACATCAATAATGTTTAAGCAAAGATAAAAAGGTTTTTTTTTAAATTCTGCACTATTTATTATCCGAAAGGTTTTTGGATAAAATAATAATAGCCGCAATTATTTTTGATCAGGGCAGTTCTTCTAGCAACAATTTTTTTTTAACAAAATTGCCATAACATACATTAAACCGACAGGACACACAAATATAACAATAATTTTTAAAACAAAGATTTAAGAAAAGTAAAATAACAATAAAAAAACTGCGCTATTTCTTATCGAAAAAGTTAACATTTAAAAATAAAAGTTCTGAAACTATACTTCCACAAAGGCGATTCCTGTTTTCCGTGATGATTTATCCTGCCTTGGAAAATATCCGTTCTCTGGGTACTGACGTCGTAACCAAACACAGCCTTTTTTCATTATCTGGTATAATCGGGGGAGCATAATTTGTCTTTCTTCCCACCAAACTAGCGGATCTTCAGTTAGCGTGATTATTGATTCTTCAAGGTATTTTTTTTTCAATGTGACTGAAAACTTCAGACAATAAAAAAATATCTAATCAATAATCATTGCAAGTTTTTCAAAAATATTGAATAAGTTTATCTAAATACTATTAAATTTAAATAGGTCTGAATTCTCCATTTCTGTAAAAAAAGAATATCCGTCCTTGTTATTGTGTATTAAGTGACTGAAACCGCTGAAACATAATGACATGTATCATGTCAAATAAGAAGAGATTAAAAAGTGGAATAAAGATGTTATTGATCAAACAATAATTATTGTGTATCTAGGTAACCGACTTGAATCCATTATAACAAAGTAAGTAGTGTTTGAGTTCATAAAAGTAATTATAAGAAGGGTTTAAAATAAAATGACCCGTCATTCATCTTACAAGATTATATTTATAATTTGTTGGTTAAACAATGGAGAAAGATGTGGGTAATTTTTTACATTACACCAAACAGAAATCATTGTGTCATTTATATAATGATGCACAACTTAAATGTGAAGACCCCTATGATTGTTCATTGCATGAAAAAGGTTTACAGTCTACTATGAATAAACAAATTAATAAATCTCTTGCATTGAATTCGTATGCAGAACAAAATACCAATGAATTAGAACTTATAGAAAGTGTCAATGATTTTCTAGGATCCGAATATGTTACATTTCAAGTTTTGGAAAAAACTGAAAGAAAATGTAAAAAAGAGCAGAATGAGCTCATCCACAAATACTTTTCTTTGTGGCAAAAACATACGAAAGACAGCCAATATGTTAGTGAAAAACAAGCGAAGAAAGAAAAAATTGATGCATTCCTCAATAATATCATTAAGAAAAAAGATGAATTGAGTAAAATAAAACGAAGTAAGAATTTAAACACATTCGACAACAAATCAGAATCATCAAGTTCTACTGATAACTCGAAAAAATCAAATAACAACAAATATACTTTTGGGAACTCAAAAAGTTTTCAACACAGGTACGTCATGAATAATATTTACCTAAGTTATGTTGTGAAATTATAAATTTATTAAATGTTTGACAAAAAAACTTTGATAAAAGGTATTTTGATTTAATTGTCATTTTAAAACCAACTATGAGTATGTATGCGACTATTGCACCCACTAGTGAAAAATGTTGAGAGGCAGGAGTAAATGGGGGACGGAAAAAAGGTAGGGAAGAACTTGGTTATTCAAATCTGGTTACCAAACATACCAAAAAACGTTTACAGCAATGCTTTGATACTGTGTGGGGGTCTTTAACTAAGATAATGCTAATATTACCTTCCACTCTAGAACTTGTGGAAGGTATTATCTTGTGGAAATTGTGGAAGGTATTATCCATGTATGAAGTTAACACAAAGCTTATACAAGCAATAGCGTCCTTGTACGAGGGAAGCGTTGCATGTGTTAGAGTAAACGGTGATTTTACAAAGTGGTTTAACATCACAAAAGGTGTAAAGCAAGGCTGTGTAATGTCACATTTGAGACGTATGTGCGGTAAAACCATGTATGATCGTATTAAAAATATGGATATCCGGAAAGAATGCAAAGCTTATGTGAGCGTAATGAATAGGATCAAGAAAGGGACGCTTAGATGGTTTGGGCATGTAGAGCGAATGAACGAAGAAAGGAGTGTGAAAAGAATAAATGATGCGAAAGTGAATGGAAGAAGAAGTCGAGGACGCCCGAGAAAGACATGGCACGATCAAGTAAATCAAATACTTGAATCGGGTCATGTGAAGAGTCAGAATAACAGAAGAGTATGTATGAGACGATGTATGAATGTAAATGAAGCAAGGAGTGTGTGCCAAGACAGAGTTATATGGCGGTCCGTCCTCTCTGCCTACCCCTGTGGAGAAACGGCGTGATGGTTAGTTAGTTAGTCACTCTAGAATTAATTTCTAAATATACTCACCAGGAAACAAACTCTAGGTCCAGAATGAAAGATTTTACTGCTCTCTGCCCATAGAATTTGATATATTGTTATACAAAAAAAAAAACAAAATTTAGATTGGGTAGGTACAACAAACTACAAATAAGACCATTTATTTTAATTCTGATTAATTTTATTTCAGGTATCAGAGTCAGAAAAATATAATAGCATTGCAAAAAACTAAGCTGGAGCAGCAAGAACGTATGATAGAAGAGCTAAAGTTCAATAAAATTGTAGAGGATGCCAACATTTCAAGCGAAATGATAGCTGATGTAAGAAAAACATTACAGAAATGTGACAGGAACTTAAAACCAAAATTGAAATGCATTGCTGGGGAGGAAGAGGGATTTGCCGTTGAAAATGGTGAGTTTCATAATTTTGGTGAAATCCTTTTGTACCGTCAAGATGTGTAACGTGTAATGATGGAAATCATAATTTCTGTGTTTGAAAGAAGTGATAATATTTATATATACTCGTATAAATATATATGTATCTGGTAAGAAGAAAAATATGTGGTTAAACTAGGTTAGGTTAGGGGAGTCTAGGCTACTAATAACTGTTATAGCATCAGGACATATAACACATGAGTACCCCAATTTTCATGATTTTCCTTTTGAATATCTAATTAGCTTGATCGCAATGTTTAGTCAGTGTTAAAAATATATTTTTTATTATTTAAGGAAAATTATTGACATTAACTTGCGTAAAGGTGCCAAAATTCTTACAAAAAATGGAACACAGAGCAAGAGAGAGGGAAGAAAAACGAGCAATTGTACGAGAAAGAAGAAGGCAAATTGATCTGGAAAGGGAAAAAAATAAAGAACAGGTAAATGTTGTGTTTCAAGTGCAACAACATTAAATATAGTAAATCCGCACAATGTGTCAAAAACACCCCTTTCACAGCTTCAGCTTTTTGTCACTTGGCACATTCTTTATTTAACATCGATGAATGTAATGTATGTTTCTAGATGGAGCTAGCTCGACAACTTATGGACCAAGAAGACAAAACAAGAAGAATGAATGAATTCAAGGAAAGACGTCGGCAAGAGCAGTTAATCGCAATAAGAAATAAAGCATTTAGAGAAAAAATGCGAGCTCTAACAGTAATGGCAGACTTGCATTATGAGAGAAAACTAATGGATAAATACGGTGTTGAGACGTGGAAGCTATACATTGTGAAAATAAAGAATGATCTAGCGCAAGCTATTGATCACCATCTTCATACTTTTCTTAAAAATCATTTTGTGACATGGAAAAATCATACAAAAAGCATAGCCGAAGAAAGAATTCAACGGGCTGACAATCACCATAATCTAAAACTCATGGGTTGGGCATTTCAACAGTTAAAGATGGTAAATCTCACTCATATTCAGTAACTCTATAAATATATACAATTTAGTACGTAGTACAGGTGTATAAGGAACTTACAACTACCAGACTAGACATATGCCCAGTATTATGACGGTGTTAATATAAATTTTCAATTATTTTAATGTTGCGATGTGAATTTCAGGAACATAAGGTAATGGTTAACAAACGACAAGTAGCAGAAGACTGGTTTGATTTGCGTGTGACCGAGCGACTATTTCTTCAATGGAAATCCAACATTGTTGTACTGAAAATCCATAGAAAACGACAATGGGAGATGGCTATTCAACACTTCAACCGGTGAGATAAAAAATCAATCAAGTTTTTAAATATTCGTCCATTAATTCTCATCTCATCTTCTTCCTCTTGTACTATTCAGGTCAGAGACCCACTGCCTCGACAAGGCGCTTCCAGGTGCCCTTGTCTTGCGCTACTTCGGTGGCCTCCGCCCGTATTAGGTCCAGCCTCTGGAGTTGCTTCTCCCAAAATTTTCCTATAGATACTGTCATTTTTATCAATTCCACATTTCTAAGATTCCTCACCTGGCAACCTAATCTTTTTTTTTCTGTGTCTTCTGTTGAATATTTTGTTGAAAATGTTTCAATAATTACATAATATCAAAATCAAGCATAAAGCTAAATTAATTCTTATTTAAATACGAGTATTTATTTTTGATAACATTCGCTTGTGAAGCAGATTTTTTATTAGTTGACGAACATAATTAGCAAGCGACTTTATGCCGAACTGCCCCCCTTCCAACAATCACATTGACATCTACTCCTCCTTCTCCCCTGATATGTAATTTAAACTATTTTGTAGCCGGCTGCAGTGGAAAATCATAGGCCATTGGGAAATCCTGCCCAAGATAAACTCCATTGAAAGGGAACACGAAGCCAGAAAACAAAGGTGGAGACTAAAAGTGCAGCAGGTTATTCCAGATTTTATTCCCAGACATTTGGATATTTGAGTAAATTAATAATACCCTTTAAAGTCAGATAAGCAAACATAATTATTAAGAAGACCCATGAAAATAACTAGAGAACTACATAAAATAACTTCCAGAATGTTCTTAAATATACAATAAAGATGCAATATAGTGAATAGATTGTTAGCTATACACTGTTTGCTGATGAAGAAACATTTTTTTAAATTAACAAAAAAAGGAAGTAGTGAAAAGTGCAATCAATTTCGGTATTGCTGATGTTAGCATAATTCAATATTCCTAATTGGCATTGCAATCAAATTTCTGACTGAAATTAGTTTTTCCCATTGTTTTGATTATTTGCTTTTTCTTGTGACAATTTTATCAATTTAATTTTATTTATTTACTCTTTGTAATACATATTATATTCGTAATATTTATTAAAGGCGGACTTAATGCCTGGTCGGCAATTTCTTTCAACCAACCCTACAACCAATACACATTAATAAAAACTATTTGAATTGGAAAATTGCAAAAATCAGAAAGAAAGTTACAGCACGTCATGTATAATTTATTTAATCGCTTTTGGAAGTGATTTATTTTTTTCGTGAACTGAGCTTATATCTGTTTAGAATATAATATGTGTGGCAAGCAATTACAAAGCAAATAGCCAAATAGTTACACCCTTAGAGACTGAAGCATAAATAAGTTTTAAATGTGTGGAATGAAAGCCTAGAAAAGTTTATAAATTAGAAAAAGCCTAAATGCAGCTTTAATTAAAATTCAGCAGTCAAATAATGCTTTAATTTTCTAGATGAAAAGACTAGAACAAGACTAGAAGACCTAAAGAAATAAAGGAAACAAGTAGTTGTAGATAGATTTAGATGACTTTATTGAAGTTTTAAATAATTATAATATAATTTATACAAACTTTGGTTCACTAGATGTGCTTGACATGGAACATAATGTCTGAAATACTCAAGATCATTCCAATAATTAACATTGAATGATTTAAATCTCGGTAATGAGTACATATATACGTGATCCATTTGGCCGATTCGGGTGATGTTCACATGTTCTTACGTAAATCTAAAGTATGCGTAAACCTGACATACACATTCAATTATTAAAATTTGGAATAAACTATTGTGTGTTTTAAGATGAAAACATAGTTGAAATGGAACAAGTTTTCAGATCATATTTTAGTATAAAATCATAAAAAAGAAGTCTAGGCATTTCATTAATTTGATAGTTTGGAAGTACATAGTAATGCAGTTTGTATTATTAAATTGGTACATACAATTTTTAGTAGTTAAATGAGAAAGTTAAAGAAATTAATAAGGGAATTGAATAATAAAATTACAATAAATAAATTTAAAATATCAAAATGCAAAAAAGTAAAAAGAAATCTTCAGTTCTAAGAATTTGCAATATTGCTGTGTGCGTTTTAAAGCAATCTACCCAACATGCTTTATTTCTTAACCTTCATCTCTCCTATCTACTTTCTCTCTCCATTCCTCCTACTACACAACATTCCACAACTGGTATCCAGCATGTATTAGAACTATTGGTTCTGGCCAGCAAGGATGTGTGGTATTCATCTTCTTTTTTTAAACCAAACAAAAATTGTATTTTAACTGGGAAGAAATTTTGGGAGAATAATTAAGATCACAAATAAAAGATTTTCTGTTAACTAATAAATTTGCATTTAGACAGATTAAAAATAGCATCCAGAGAATTTTTGTAGCTTTTGTATGTATAAGTCTATATAAAGTGTAGTCAATGGCTGTGAAAAGACGCCAGACACTTTTTTACTCCCTTTAAGAACACGGCATAATACTTTATATTATTGAGTATTGCTTATTTTATTGAATTATCAACTACAATTTGTATTTTAAAATCTTATGCCGGGTCTAGATGTGTATAATGTAATGAAACACAACGGCATTGCGATCCTTACATTTAATGCTCGTGAAGAAGCTCACGTAGATCCATCGCCTGTCGGTTTTTAACATAAAGGCAGAGAGGTGCTTGTTTGGACGGCTTTCGTACACCGAAAATTGCAGAAATTATTTGCTGAGATTTTAGTTTCACTAGTAATGAAGATCTTCTTTTCTTATATGATTCAGATCTCCATCATCAACACACCGACGGTCTTTGCCGTTCAGTTAAAATACATAAACAGAAAAGTTGCACCACAAATATTGAATCAACTTGAATAGGATTCACGTCGAGATTGTGTGCCGTCTATACAATCTGCGTTACATTACATTACACGCGTCTGGTCCCGCCATTATAGTTTTTTCATGAAGAAAGTGGAATTATTTATGTTAACATGCGATGGGTAAATTCTTATTTCACTAATGAACTGTGGTTGACAGTGGTGACTGGTAATTTTTTTGGATAAAATTTACTGTTCATTATTCTTGCTGAATAATTGACAATGTTTTTAGCCCTCTAGTGTAAAGGAAGTCACCAACCACCACTGCCTGTAGCCTAATTCTTAAAATGAATTGTAATTTATAAGTAGTCAAAAAGAGCATTGCAGTTAATATAAAATAATATGTATAAAAAATGATCACGAATGTTATTTTTTTTGGCCATGTCAAATAAACATAATTAATATTAGAAATTATTTTGCAAAATTGAGCATTCCCATTGTGGTCATAACTAAAACTATAAGTGAAATTTTGACTATATTACTAACTAAGTAATAGTTAGAAAGTCTAGTAATAATCATTTTCAAGATTGAATTAGAGGAACTATCAAAATAAAATTATAATATCTAAAATACTATAATAAATAAATTATTACTATGCATACATATTTACAAGAAATTTGATTTCCTAAAGAGGAATCGCACTAAGATGAAATTTAATGTAATAAATAGCTAAGATTAGGGGTTCCTAAGGTTAAATATTTCAAACTGTAAACTCCTTCGAAAAAGAGTTTTCATCATTAATGATTGAGGAGGTTCATATTAACCCTCTTAACCTCCGAGCACCCTCTATCGACGCTATTAGACTTTGCTAAAAGCCTCACAGTGCTGATCTGTCAGTGCAAATTTGATGTATCATGCGAAAAATGACATGAAAGATTGTGAAATAAAAAAAGTTCATGAGAGTACCCTTTGTCATTCAAATGAATTCATTTGTGAAACATCATTATTATGCATTCATGTTTTTTTTTATTGAAAAATTACTGTCAGGAGGTCAATTCATTTTAGTCACTGCTGTTCTTTTTAAAATTTTATATTGAACGTAAACATAATATGAAAAATTGATAGCCCTAGAAAATATTTTTACATTAATTTCAAATGCATCCATATTTTACATTCAGTTACTTTAACTCTTACATATTTTTGATTGGTGTCATTGGACAGATTTACGAGTTATTTGCTGACAGTCGAATTGTTGTGACACCTGTCACTGTGAAGATAATTTGCTATAATATAGCTATTTTTAAGAAAGTTATAATCTAAAATTCCCTTTCAAAGCAATCAAATACGCAAATAGCATGGAGATTTATGATCAATTATTAAATTCAAAAGTCTTTTCACAAGTTACTGGACTGAAATTGGAGGCGACCGACCAGCTCAGGACTGGTTGAAATATATTATTTGGTGTATGTGAAGTTGATGCTATTTTTAAAATCAATTTTAATTCGGGTTGATAATATTATGTTGATTGCATTCCGAACACAGTTTTTTTTCGTTCTTATTAGTTTCACATCTACCACTGTCCAGCAATGCAAAATTGTGAAACTGAATACAGAAATATTCAACTAAACAGATAACTTCTGTCAACCTCACACATAGTTATGACTAGATATTTACTATTTTTACATTATCTGTAGATGATACATCAAAACAGCTGTCAAAATAAAAACTAGCAGAACTTAATAAGATTATTAAATTAAAATTATTAAAAAAAATAATACACCGTAAGTCGTTTATTGAGGGTACCCCTTTTAACAAATGCTCCTGGTTTGGTAGACGTGAAACTTATAAGAAAGATATTTTTCATAAGTTAACAGATATCACGGGTTCACTGGATGCTTAGTATTAAGTTTATTGATTAGTAATTATACTTTTATTATACCTAAGCTATTTTGAATGTTAAAATCTGCAGACCGATGTGTGTTGGATTTATAGAAGATTGACCCCTGATATATCCTGAAAAAAAAGGTTTATGTTTACTTTTATGTAATGGAAAAACATGTAAATCAAAAAATCGCTACAGGTTGCCTAGGAAATTAGAACAGAAAAAAATGTTGAATAATTTTTTCAAATTATGTAATACTCATGTATTTTTTTTTTATGTAGACAAAGTGTCATTTTGTTTTGAACAATATTTTGAACGATGTTGAACAATTCTTGCATAAAAGCTACATTTTTTTTTTGTACATTTTACACCATTTCTGCTGCTTATGCAGAAACGGTTTTGTTTGCATCTCTTCTTTGACATATTTACTGTTTGATTTATGGGTTTATGCAGTATTTGTTTATTCCACAAATAGAAAGATTGCTTTTGATGGAAAGAGACATAATTTTGTTTTAGATTATTACCTGGAATTTTGATGAATATTACTTTTAGAAGATAACACAGTATTATTGAAGCAATAACCATCGAGTACATGGCACTTGCAAAAGACACAGCATTACTGAAAATAAGTATAAAAACACATGCATATAACGGTTGTATGTAAGGAATCGATATTTAACAAATATAGAAAGCAAAATTTTATAGGCTGCCAAATTTAAAGACATAGTATTTTTGCTAACTAGAGAACTGTAGTATTTTTAGATGAATAAAACTTTATGAAAAACAACTTTTTTGATTATAAAATGAACAATTTAACTTATAATACATGTATAAAACTTAATGGAAAAAAAAAAAATAATTGTCATAGTCAATATTAACTTCAGTCAACATTTATCATGAATCATCAAAAGTAATTAGACTGATGTGTGGAAAAGGTCATATTTAATTACGATTTTAATCTAGCATCTATCAATACACAATAGGAAAACAAGTAAAATAATGTTACATTTTTTGGGTGACAATTTTAAATACGAAAAATAAATGCATCGCCATATGCATTTTTATTATATTAAGTGTAAACAACACTGAACAGATCATTCCAAGAAGTGTGATCTATATCCATTTGATTTTGACTTTTCGACTCCTAGGCCCCAGACAGGTTAATGAAATTGAATATCGGTTCAAGAAAGAGTTTCAATAATTGAAAATGTTTGATCAATCTATAGTCTATAAGAAAATAATCAAAAACATAATTTATTCTTACGTAGCTGAAGAGTACACATCACTGCAGTCATCGGGCAGCAGGAACTTGATGTACGGATAGTAGAAGATGAAGGGATGACAGATGGTGGTCAGAGTCAAATTGGAGCCATAGAAAAAGGCCATCATCCCAAAGAAGCTTCCAAAGATAAACCAAGCCTCATTTTCTGGGCCGACACAGCAATCCAACCTAAAATTGATGTATTTATAATTTACATAGTAAAAAAAAAAACAGTAAAATATTGACAAACTGAACTTTCACTATCCTGCTTTTATTTTTTCTTTATTTACGACTGTATGCATTTTTATTTTAGAGGCTAATAATTATATGATGCTTATTAACTGTATATCTTGACCACATCTACTTGGGATTTTTTTTGTTTATCGTCATCGATTTTAGTATGTTCATAATTTTGTTCTCACAATATGTATTATAAAAATAATTATTGAAGATTTAGGAAAAATAATAATTTTATTCAATGCTTCAGGTAATAGTAAACTAGGTAGTTTATATGATTCATCTACAAACTACCTATTATTACCTTACTGTTAAGGTATATTTCATTACATCATTATTTTGCTAATAACTAGAAAGAATGAACTGAAACTTACCAGATAGAGTGATTTTTATTGTTGGGAACATTTGCCTGGCAGTGACGGCAAAAATAAGGTTGTTCATTTTGTAATCTGAAAAACAAAATTCAAATGAATTTCAGTAGAACACAACAAATAATACAACTGGTACTTTGAATAAATAAAATAGGGCAGATATTGTTCTTGATAAGGAGAGAATATGTTCTAAATCCAACTTACTTTAGTAGATTTGCAGCGTCTTCTTCCTTCTCAGGATCTCCGTTGATATAGGAAGACTTGTTGAAAGGCAATAAGGTTTTCTGTGCCTTCATCTTGGCCTGGTAGAGACATCCCACCCCTGCAAAAGTCAGGGCCACAAGAAGGAAATTTTCTTCCGGTAGAATTTCAAGGAGCATTATAACGAAAATATTGAAGACCAGCGTAAGCCAAATTACCGATGAGATAATCCACACGAGGAAGAATGTGGATCTGAAATATAAATACCATTTTTAAAGTAACACTGCATAAGTAAAATTTTAGTTATATAACACAAGACAAAGTTAGTACGATTTTACTGCAACAAGTCCACAAGAAATACAGTCATAAGACAAAATAAATAAATTATGATCGGGCATGTTTGGTGGTATTGCCACTATCCAAATTTTATTCATGGAATGAACACAAGACAAATGTTAGCATTTTACTGCAACAAGTCCATTATTAGTTAAGATTTAGTAAGTTTGGTTCAAATTTTTTAGTTTATTTGCATGATTTGGGCAATTTTATGGGCGCATTGTTGATATATCCAAAGGGTATATTCATGGCAATCAGCTGTCGAGAGATTGACGACAAAGAAACCAGAAACAGCACTCAATTTGTTACTAAAACATATTATACATACATTGATTACATACTTATTAGCGCTCTTGAGGTGATTTTCCCACAAAAACGGCGCTATAAAAGTTATCCATTTATTATTATATTGTATATAAATAATAATTAACATTAGTAGTTACAGATTCTGCTGTGGCCAATCTCTCAATGAAACTATTGTGATGAAATTAATCACTTATTATTATAATAAATATTAGTTGATCAGTAAAAAATGAAGTTTGGAATATCCATGTTTGGTTGTATTCTGTACTGTAGATAAATGCTTACCTTGGTCGAACTAACCAGAGCCGCCTTCTTACATAGAATAAAAACAATGCTGTGCCGATGAATACACTGATCATAATGTATAGAGAATAAGATGAGAGAAACATAAGAAGGGGAATAATTCCAAAAGGCAACATGTCCAACGAAATTTTTGATAAAATCCCACGACAAAACAGCTTATTCAAACATCCCATGATGTTAGATTTATGAAAGCAGTTTTGGAAAATGTGAGTCGATATCTTCATTCTAAAAGCTCTAGGGTATTTTGTATTTTTATATTAAACCGGGCATATATTCGTCAATTCAATGTACATAGATTACATTCAATACTCAATGCCATATTAGTATAAATTAAACCCCAATCATTTCAACTTTTAAAGATAAGATTAAATTCTACTCCATAATAAAGTGGAGAAAACCGACAACCAGAGAACGAAGTGTCACTATGTAATGTATATAACCTAAAATAATGTTGTATACAAATAATATAGTTGACAGTTGGATCGATTGCACAAAAGTGTTGCCATTGTGAATCCACAAAACTTTTCTTGCATTCGTTATCCCTAAAATATTCTTTTCGGCTAGTGTTTGAGAACCGTTAAAAAAATAATAATTACAAAACAGTGGGTAACCTACATGTTATTTTTGTTTGCATAATAAAACAATTAGCACGAACAAAACTAATTCAATGCATCATACATAGTATAAATGTACAAGCAAATTCATCGTTGTGTGGGTTCAAATAATGAATGAGTCACTTCACTAGACATATACAACCGAGCGATTGGTAGGTTCTGTAAAATTGGTTTATATGCGTGTCCATGCCCATCCCTAAAACTTACTTTTAATTAACAAAAGCATTTGTTGTTTGACTTTTTAAAGTTTATTAGCTGTGTTACACTTTTTTTTTCTTCAGTCGATGCGACGTTACAAAAAACTTAAGTTAGTCAATTGGTTGCGGGCTCGGATCTCACAAAAAATAATTTATTTAATGCGCATTTTTTTAAATTTACATAAAGTGTACTGGATATGTCAAAAGGCGCTGAGCCGGCTATTTTATTATTAGGTAGATGGCTTGACAGAGTGTTTAAGCAATTTCCCGCTCTGAACTATTTTCTCTAATTGCACCTAAAAAGAAAAAAATGCAACCTAACCAAAAAAACCGAAAACAATCTACACATAACCGAATACACGTAACCCTGTTTATACTTGTGTATAATAAATATGTATCGTTGCAAGTGTTGAGTCGAACGTAGTAATCACACAGGTGCATTGCTTGCATACAGCGTGTTTCAAATTTTATTGCTCGACTTCAAAAAAGAACGATCTCACGAAATTTAATAAAAGTTAAAATTTAGGATTAATTCAGTTTTTTTCGAAAGTTTTTACAAACTTTTAGAATATTTTAAATACAAATGGACACACTGGTTGTCCCTTTTTCCTTGGTAACAATCTTAGAGTACATAGAGTAGTATCTATCCAAGGCAGTGAAGTTAGTTTTGGACTTGTTTTTGATGATTTTAACATGACTCGGCGCAGTTGGGCGTGGCTAAGACTAAGACTACGGTATTTATACATCCATTCAAATCACATATCGACATAATGTTTTTGTGTATTCGTATAGCCACTTTTTCACAGTATTTTTATCAACAAAAATATAGCATATAACCTAAAAAACCGTTTAGTTGTGTCAAGTTTAGTGGCATAATAAAAAATGTGGGCGGAGTCCCGCCAGTGTTACTTCAAGGAACCAGCACCTTAAGATCATTATGACAGTATATAGAAGCGGGCCAAGAAATTTGTTGTCTCTCTTTTTCTCTCATGGTGTACGCCATAAAAGCCCGGAGAAAGTGATTTTTAACAAGTTTGTGTAGGTTGGGTAAAAATAATTAAATCTCCCTTCATATATTGTTACTTCAAGGTAAAAATAAATAGGCGTAAGGCCCGGTGTACACGTCAGGGTTTTTTCCGCCGGGGCTCTACAACTACAGCGCGGAGCATACCGTCGGTGTAAGTCCAATACGCGTTGTTTCAAAATACGTTTTTTGGCGCTTTCAGTTGAACGGCACAAGCCGCATATATTGGCATATTCACATTCTGAAATTGACTAATCGAATGCGTGTACTCGGTTAAAGTAAATACAACGAAGCAAGCAAAACTGCGTGAAATGGAAACGTTTTTTGTCTCTCCTTAACATTTTGACAAATGGTTCTTCCGCGGTATTGAACTTACATCGACAATACGTCGGGTGGCGCGCTGCACACATACCGCACATAGTATCATAGAAATAACCCCGACGTGTGCACTGGGCTTTATAGCGTATTTTTAAACACCAACCTTAGAGTAACAATACTCTGAGACACCAACATTACATTCCAATACCAATAGATAATTGGGCCTTTTTGATAGTCAGTGTTTGGGAGCTCGACCTTTAGCTCTAGTGTCCGTAGGTGCACTTCTGCACCCACTCAGTTGGACTCAGTAGCTTTGCTAATCGAGATATTTTATTGATTTATTCATTAGTGTGAGAGAGAAACGATTTTTGCGTAATAAAGACATTGAATTAGAGAATTTTGATCACTTGCAGGTATTTCATTATCATTTAATATGATATTAGGATTTTTCACCATAAACCCTTGGAAGTAAATAAATACAGGGTTTTTTTATGCGAACTCCGTGTTGGGATTTTACAGTAAGAAAGTTGTGTAGGTACCTAATGTAGAAACATACGACGCGGTTACCACCACCAAGTCTTCTTCTTATTTTTCTGATGCCCTCTCCTGTCGGGGGTTGGCTATTAAGCTGGATTCACACCAACGTCCGGATCCGCTCAGTGACGATGTTTTTCCGCGTGAGAGCTTATTGATATGGTATGAATATCAATCAAGGAGTATGTGCCAAGACAACGTTGTGTGGCGGTATATCCTTCTGCCCACTCTTGTGATATTTAACTACTTAGTTAGTTAAGTAATTATTTTGAAATGTAAAAATACTTACATCGCAGATATTATTTTTATTAAAAAGCATTTTTATATCACTAAATAATATTCTTATTAATCATTAAAAATATTATTTAGTGATAAAAAAATGTTTGTTTTTTTTTTAAATCTGCGACGTAAGAATTTTTACACCTCAAAATACTTATTTAACTAACTAAGTAGTTAAATATCACAAGGGTGGGCAGAAGGATAAACTGCCACACAATTTTGTCTTGGCACATACTCCTTGATTGATATTCATACCATATCAATAAGCTCTCATGCGGAACAATATCATCACTGAGCGGATCCGGACGTTGGTGTGAATCAGCCTTTAGGCGACCGGTAGAGCGGTGTCAGTTTCCTTACAAAAATAAATGTAGCATATCTACTCAGAGTAACAATATAAAGAGACCGTACTAATTTGTGACAAATCGTTGACAAACTCGCAAAATATAGCTCTCTCTTTATGCTCGGTTCTATAAGCATATGAGAAAAAGAGACAAACAATTGTTGAAACCAATACACGATTTGGGGCGGGCTAAATGCCATGTCTTCATTATTTAATCCGCACAAACTTCAGACACGTTTGAACTGTCAGGCGAACGGACTGTCAAAAGTACGTAAATAGTTAAAAACTTGAGTTATTTTTTGTGTAATATCTAGCAAAACATCATGGCCACATGTTCTATGCTTGGTTGCTTTAATCGAAGTACAAAAGGACAAAAAAAAAACAGTTTTCACACGTATGTACCATAAAAATCGTCTTTTTTAGTTTGATCTCAAATATTTAACATCCTAACCTACAAAACAACTAGTAACTTACACCAATATGTAATTAATCTTTGGACTATTCGTTCCAATATAATAAACTTCCGTTTGAAATGAGTTTTAATGGATTTGTAATATTTTTAACTTAGAGATTATATTGTTACTCTGAGGAGATGTCACATGAGAAACCATTAGAATGGGGAAATCCCTATTCGTACGGCTTCTGAAAGTATCCCGGTCTCTTTCTTTCTCATGATACTAACGCTAAATTGTTGGAAAACAGATAAAGACAGAATAGTGTTTATCTCTTAGTTATCTTTATGATTTCGGTTGCCTCCCCAGATTTAGGGCTATGCCAAAATTGTAATATTATTATATATTTAATTATTTTTAGATTTCCGAAGAATGAAAAAAGGCGAGAAAAATGGATCCGTGCTACGAGAAGGCAAAATTGGACTCCTAAATACCATAGCACAATCTGCTCAGTCCATTTCCCAAGTAATCACTTCGACAAAACATTTCCGTTGGGCCCACTAATGGACGATAATATTTGGATACCTTCACTTTGAACATTGTCCCGTTTTTCTAGGTCCTGTATTATATAATTTAAAGATGTGATTTTTCGTAAACGTCGACGATTTGATTGTTGTAATGCGGAGATTTTTTTTTCTAGTTTCAAAATTTGCGTATTACGTTAAAGTATTATATTTTTTAAGACTACCTTTTTTGGAGTATCTACGATTGGTGCAACTACAGAATTCTCGGGCGTTACGGATCTAACATCAAATTCCAATCTAATTTCTTTTTCTTTGATTTAACAAATATGTTAATATGAATTCATACGTTTCATCTGGATTTTTATACCCTTAGCTTCTGGTTAATTGTTTTTTTTAAATCTATTGATGTGCACATGCACTATTGTACCCATTTCTGAACCTGTTCTCTGATGATTTATGATAACGATCATGCATTTAGATAGTTTTAATTTTGTATACATATTATATATTATTTTCTCCTTGTTAGTTAGAATTATTAGCTTACTTAATTAAGTATGAAGCGCACTTGACGTGAAATATCACAAAACTGTGCTATATAAGTTCACTGTTATTATTATCTGCATTCGAAATTTCCTTACAAAATAACGCGGGACGGAAAACATCCCTACAATACTTAAAAGCGGTGTCATGTTTTGTGAAAATTTTTGTGTCTCTTTCTCTCTCATGGTGTACGACGTAAAAACGCAGAGAAAGTGATTTATCGCAAATTTATAAAGGTAAAAAAAAATTGATCTCTCTCCATATATTCTTACTCCAAGGTTAAGAAAATGATTTAACATCTGTTATCACCGTACATTTTTTTATTTTACTTTTGTTTGTAAACTATTTTGTTGATGGAACTGAAGTTCATTTTATAATATGTATTATAAAATGTTCTGTACTAATAATTTAATTTGTTTATATTTTTATCTATAAATAAGATTTTAATAATCTTATTGATTAATGTATCTTTGAATAAACAAAAAAATATACAACATTCATTCTTTTTAATGATTTACAACTACCTACTCACAACAAAATACCTAATTTACTTAATTTGTGACAACCCTGTTAGTGATTTTACTCTGAGTTTAGGCCACACCCTTTGGTCATTGCTTGGTCAAAAAGTAGCGACAAAATTTCGCAAAGTTAGGTCTCTATATATTGTTACTCTAAGCATATCTATTATCTGGCATTCCATCACGTGGGTGGCTAAAAATATTATGTACCCATACTATGAGCATACCACTAGCATTGTATAAGAATCTGACAAAATTACTCATTCAAACTTTTAGAATCAGGAAATACCACAAACCATTCATTCGCCTGATCTAGTTTTGAGTAAACATCGCATGCATATTATTTAAACTAATATAAATCTGCGAATAAATTATATAGGCAGCAGTATAAATAATATTATTCATGAGTAAACAAATAACGTTTTTTTTTTATTGAAAGGACTAACAATTTGTTTGTAGATACTAGCGTTGTGACCGCTTTGAAAGAACTACTTCTTTTGGCAACAGTACAAATACTTCAGTTGAAGTTAATAGTTCATTCATTTCTTTAACTTCATTGCATTGAATAAATACTTCAATAAAAGTTAGATTACAAAGAACTACTTCAATTTGCAGCAGTACAGTTGTGAAGGTGAACTTCAAAGTCTATAAAGAAGTACTTCATTATAAGTATTTCAATCGAAGTCCAGTTCCAGTTCCAGTTCCAGTTCTTTTCCATTTCAAATCTCTACCGACTAGTACTTTTTACTTAGGGAAGGAACCGGTTCCAGTTCTTTTCACTTTCAAAGCGCTACCGACTAGTACGTGCTTTTTCGGCGAGGAACCGGTTATTTGTTCAATTGAAAAAATAACCGGATAAATTCAAATATCTTTTTTGTGTGTTCGACTTCAATTGAAGTGTTCACTGCGAAGGGTTCATTTTAAAGAACTAGCAATTCATGAAGCATTCACAAAACATTGAAGTTTTTCCCAACGCTAGTAGATACTCGTTGGTCTGTCATTGTCTGTCATCTGTGATCCGAAAGCTAAGACAAGTAGCTACCCAAAAACGCTAATTTTCCCTAAACCCTTGTTTTTCCTCTCCTATTATCTCGGCTACACAATATTTTCACACTGGAGGTGAAATAAAAATATCAAGTCACTCTGATGTTTTGTTCCCTTTCAGCTAAGGCATGCAAATTATAAATGCAGAATGCAGACGACACAACCAGAAATTATGTTAGCATTTTAATAAGTCCAGGCATTATTTACCTTATTATTGTAACAACTCACTACTTTTGTTGTCTCTTTCTTTCTCACGGTGTACGACGTAAAAACCCGGAGAAAGTGATTTATCCCAAATTTGTATTGGTTGAGTAAAAAGAATTAGCTCTCTCTCCATACATTGTTACTTCAAGCAGATGACCAAAGGAATGAATGTTGCACGACGTACGTAGGTATAACATAAGTACACAAACGAAATTCCGAGCGTTATTAGGTCGATTGGGAAGTTAAAAATAAAATAATTATTACTTGGTTAACACGATTTGGAAGTAAATGAGGATACACGGAAGGCCGCTTTCTCCTTGATAAGGTTCTTTGGTTCCTTTCATCACTAGGCAAATGCGGAAAAAGTCCAATAAAGCCATTAGCTAGTAATATGCAAATCATCCAAAGATAGGCACGATAACTTCACAATAGGTGGAGTCACCACTATTAAAAATATAGGGGATAATAATAATAATAAATATTAGCAGTCATTAGAACTATTATTAAATGAAATATTAAAACGCATAAACTTATAAATTATACAAAATCAGTATAAAAAATAGTAAATACAATAACCAAAAAATAATTTTTTAAGGAGTAAGTCTTTTTTGCAAAGCTGACAACACAGCATTAACTACCGGTAGCTTGGAACTTTTTAAAGGTCTTTTTAAAGTCCACGAATGAATGAGTCCAAGGTTATCGCATTTGAAAACCTAACTGAAGATATTTTGACAGCTGTTTACCAAAAAACTTGGCGTCTTTTGCTACTCTTCTAGCCGCCTGCAAAGATATATTTGTTGAGCTGTAAAGTATAATATCTCCGTAGGTCCTTTTTGTTTTGATGAGGCTATCTTTGTATAAAGCCACCTCAGAGGATCTTTAGAAAGCTAGAAAATTACTGCAATTAAAATTACCCTAAAACAATCTTGATGTAACGAGGCTTGACGAACGGAAATTACATGACCGAGATGCAGAAAAAGTGTATTCTGCGGGGGATATAATTTTGATACAGATTCCCATGTTCTAAAAAATTACAGATGGTTGTGAAAAAATGTGAAATACTAGTCCGGTTTTATTTCGCCTGCGGCGCTGAATGAGAAATTCTTGTGATACTGATTCTCAGTCGTCTGAATGGGACATTATTCAGCTACAATTTCCGACTTCGGATGCAACCTTGCCCCGGGCGCTGGCGGCACCTGACCGCATTCAAATAATAACTATTTCCTCGCATTACGTTCGTACTCAATACTTAATACGTTCGATGATGTTATTACGAAGTACGTCATATCGATATTATATATTACGATGTCTCCGTGTCATGTCGGCGGTGCGTGCCATTGCGAAATCATAACAAATTTGTATTTCTCGCAGCCGATAGCCGCATACCCGCAGACCTCAATTGAAAGCTTCGTTAAGGTTTCGTTTTGTTTCTTAATGATTCGTGTAGAATATCGCTTACATAAGTTTTATACGTCTTATGCATATTGAAAGCTTGACGCTTTCGAAAGAAGATTTAGAAGATATATTGTTTTCAATGATGACGATGGATTTTCGAAAATAATACGAAACCTTTCATTTAAATTTCCTCCTAATTCAAACTCACGAGAAGGTTGCCTTTTCGCTATTTTGAAACCAAACAGTGTTTTTGAATTTTGACTGCAAAAGTATTAAATCGAAAACTTTTTTATTTGAAAAAACATGGAAATCGAAAAAAAGACACGACAAACCCTCATCATTTGATTACTGGATCTCTTACACTGCTACAGTTGACAAGATGTATGATATTATACTCAGAGCAATGAGTTTTGTCGGACTCGGTTAGACCTGGGCGTGGCTAGGACTAGGGCTAGGGTATTTATACATCCATTCATAGCATATGTCGACATAATGTTTTTCTTTATTCGTATAACCACTTTTTCACAGTATTGCTATAAACAAAAATGTAGCATATAACCTAAAAAAACTGTTGAGTTATGTCAATTTATGTCGCATATCAAAACGTGCGGGCGGAGTCAACGGAGATGTGGGACACGAAGAACATTCTAACAATACTTGAAAGCGGTGTGATAATTTAGGAAATGATTATGCTTCTTTCTTTCTCATGGTGTACTACGTAAAAATCCGGAGAAAGTGATTTATCCCAAATTTTTAAAGGTTGGGTAAAAAGGATTACCTCTCTCTCCATATATTGTTACTCTAAGATATTATACGATGGACAATATCCTTTTAAGAATTTGGGCAACCATCCTTATCTGGTCCTATATTATTCAATGTAAATATTCAATAAATATCTCCAAATCAAGAAATTCTCAAATTAACTAAACCTATTCGACCTTCCACTTCTTATTTCATGACCAATTTCGGTATGTAGCACCTGTTGCTTCTTAGCAAACTTATATGTTCGAGGTATACTGCTTTTATTTTCTTCATCATTTTTAGGAGGTTTTACTCTTTTAGGCTACCTGTGCACCTATTTATAGTATCCACAGCAATATTTGTTTCGTTGTGATGTTGTTCCATGATTTCACATTGCTCGTACAGCAACTTACGTTAGGTGAATATGTCAAAAGCTCGCTACGATTTTGTAAGTTGTATAAAAAATGAATCAGAGCTTAGAGATTAATGCTTTCCACATTTATTTCCAGATTTGTCTTCTTAAAAATTGTGTTTAAACGTTTTTTGATAAAGTGCATGACTTTATTTGGTTAGATATCTATTTGAAAGCTTGGTTTGTAAATCACAGGAAAAAAAAACCACAAAGATTGTAATATTAGTAACTTAATAAAGTGATACAATCATATAAAGGTACTCAATACCATCAATGTATTAATAATTACGTTATATTATATTATGTAAAGGCATGATTTAACTACTTTGGTATGTAGTGGTCAGATTTATAATAATATCATGATGATATAAAACTCAAAAAAAATTTCATTTTTCTTTCATCCCAGGATTTGTCCTTATGATCATGTCCATTAATGTTAAGGATAATTGTATGGTTGGCAAGCAGATTAATGTGATTATGTGAATCACGTAACATTGTTTAAATGAATGGGCGAAAGCTAATCACGCGGGAAAACGAGTTTTCTCTCCGTTAAGTCACATTTTGGAGGGAAAGGAATTTGTAAGAGCAACCATTTTGTTATGTTTGCATACAGGTTTCCTAGGATTAATTTAATACACTTTGGTGGTTGGTTACACGCCGTATGGTCCGTATGGACTAGTATATTTGCACGAGGACTATATTTCGGAATAAGTCTTTTTTTCTTGTGAAATTAATTTAAAAGAGTCAAATCGACTAGAACCAGTTCGTACAGCATGCTTTTTATATCATTATCCTTCTGAACTTACAACGGTAGTGATTTTTTTTGCAAGCGTTGAATTTTTCAAATAGATCTTAACAACAATTTATATTATAGCAAGTAGAATTGATTTTTGTTATTGTTCCGTGTGCATATAAAATATGAATATATTCTAGGTGTGTATAACGTATTTAGAGCGTTGCAGTGGTAAACAAGGTACATTCTTACTTTTTTTGTGAGTCAGTATTGAAAAAACAGTCAATAGGTATAGTTGTTTTCCTTGGCAAACATTGACCATCGATTTGGTCATTGGCTTTTAACATGAAAAGAGGAATGAGTGGAATTTGAGGAGAGCCATTATTTTTTATGATGAGAATGTATTGGAGCATGTTGAGTGCATAAGTGATATATTTTAATACAAGCAGATTGCAGATAAAAATATTAAGGGCACGTTTCTAATGGCATTATATGAGTATTATTATTATTAGCCTTAGTGATTTTTTCAAAGCTTTTTTTAGGAAGTCACCTTTATAATCGTGAGCAAAGTTCTTGATTGAGTATGATGGCCTTGCATAGTTGACACGTTGACCAACAAATTAAAGTTAATGTAATAGAAGTGTAGGAAAAGATCATTTTAACGAGTCATTTAACAACTGACAGGCCCGGTCTTGGACAGGCGAGTTGCTGAGGCGCCGTTCCAGGCCTTACCTACTAACTAGCGCCTGTTCATATATCTATTGCTCATAATATATTAATTGGAAGAAAAAAAAACCTGTATAATCAAATGTTACCGGAGACGAAAAATAACGAAGGTACAATAGTATCATAATAACTATTTCATTTGAAAAGGCGCCATAACTCATTTGTTGTTTCAGGCGCCATCGGGCTATTCACTCAGTCAGTGTAACAGCTTGGCTTCCGGCAATAACAGATTTAAGATCGTATTTCATCAGAAGTCTTGTTCTGTTTCACTTTCTTAAATCGAAACTCGTTTTAGTTACGGGTTAAGGTCTGCCTTTTGTGGTTGTCATTGTTATACTCAGAGTTCAAACTCGTAGAGCCGAATGCTGAATTACTATGTTGAGAGAAGTTACTGAAGAATGCAGACAAGGACGGGCCCGGAGGGCTAACGTGCCACCTGTCACCTGGAGTTTTAAGGCGTACCCCATATTATATTATGTAAAAATTGACACTACCTTGGAAGATTCTATAATTGTTTCGGTTTATCACAAGAAAGTTAGAGTGTGAAACTATATTTTGAAGAGAAAAGCAGTCAGAGCAGTGTTTGTGGGTCAGATATATATTATTTTAGTGCATAAAGCCGTCCGAGAACGGTGTGTGATGTTTTATTTTCGAATTTCACAATTTTCCAGGGCAAAATGTTTTCGGCTCATATGAATGTAGGCAATTTTTTTCATGGAAATTAAGTAGGATTTTATCAAAGAAAGATCTTCTATAAAATACCGACCACAAACTTTTACTCTCTTTAATCTGGATAAAACTCAATGCAGCAAAAGCCCAACATTATATTAAAAAAATAATGGTAACATAGATTTCAGATTTAAAAAAATATTTATGTATTTCATAGTATCATGGTCTAATTAACCTTTACGTACCTCAAAGTAAAAATCAAACGTACGATCCGAAGAGGGTGACATAGTTGCCCTATTTGACCTTGCTTATCAAAGTGACATGATAGAGAGAAGTTTATTTATAATACTTCTAAGATATCACACAAAACTCTCGTTCGGGTGACATAAGAACCCCCCTTTGGAACGGAAGTGTTAACTGGTTGGTGATTATTATTTTCAAACTCAAGCGCAGAGCAAATAAAACGAGATTATAATTTTAACATGATAACTGTATTTTTTTATACTGTGTATCGATGCTGTAATAAATTTGACTGCTCTTATGAAAATGGTGTTCCCTAGTAAAATTTTGTGATTTCATATGTTGAACGATTTTTATGTTTGAAAATTGACGTGAAACGATTAACACAGTTACCCGTTCTAGAAAAATACGTATTAGAAATGACTTCTACATTTTCCATTCTTTCGATCGAGACACTATTTTAGTTGAATGATATTTTATTGAATCGAATTTTCAGAATTTATTGTAGTGAATTAACAGATTCCTTTATTTTAGTGCATAAAAAATTTCATTGAATTTTCATATTTTAATACGTTTCTTTGAGAATTCGCCGAAAATATATAATATTTTGATTTAATTTAATTTTTAACAGGTGCTTTCGGAGGAAAATAGAAATTGTAAAACTTGTGGCAGTTCTAAGTATATTGAGTCATAACTTAAATGCCAGCTTACACAAGGTCCAGAAACATAAAAAAGGATTAAAAAAATCATGACTGTGCAGTAAAAGTAAAATGTAGGGTGTGCATTCATGTGCCGCGAGCGTCGAGGCGGATCCAGTCTGAAGATATTAAAATAATATGTTCCAAATACCGCGGATTATTTGGTGTTCGTGAAATTAATACCTGCCATTTAAGAATATATCAAGTTATCAATTATTATTAACAGTTTTCTATAGAAGCGAAAAACCTATTTTTGAATCGTGAAGATTGCACAAAGACAAGTCTCTGCCATTCTTTCTCACAACATTACGAGACATTTAATTTAATTTGGAGGTTCGCAGTCGAGGATCTTAACCGCTCAACTACGGAGGTCGTCGGTTAAATGCATGAAATAGATTATAAAACAGTTATAATTCACATAGAAATTTAACAAAATTTAAAAAAAGTGTGCATCACAATATACAAAAATCGTGTTTATCTTGAATGAGAACAATAGACTGTGGTGTAGTAATATATAAGGCAACACGTGTGGAAAGTTGGTCATCTAATTGATTTCGAGTTTTTGTTTTCATTGTTACAAGTGTTGAAAGTCTAGTTTCACATAAATGTGTTGTTGCAAACCGTAAAAAACAATTCGCATAGCTTACTTAGCAAAGAGGGGTAGGTTTTCTCTCAGGGTGCACACGAATTCTCCAAACTTTTGTACTTAGACTCGAATCGTAGTTATAGGTATATATAAAACAAAATAACCATTTATTTAAAATTGAACTTGTGGATCTCAATATAATTTTAATTGGATTATGTCATTCACCAAAAAGAGTTCAAATCAAACTTCAAGTGGTGTTATCATCACTTGTTAATCAGACTAATAAATAATTAATTTGTTTACGATATTTTTTTATCAATATTCCTATTATTATTGCGAATTTCATATCATTCATAAGAATAACGGTTAGCAATAGTTTTTGAGGTTATTTTCGTTAATAGAAATATTTGTAGCGGTTTTATACACAAAAAAAACATAATTGCAATATACATATTATATGCTTGGATCTATTAATGCCGGAAAAGCAAACTGATTATTTTTTACTGGAATTTAAACAGTTTTCATTATTTTTGACAGGAGGTATGTTAGAAATTGCTCATTTTCAAGGACATAATATTAACAATAAGTATCCATCATTATATAAGAAAACTTCATGGTATTAGCACGAGTTTGATATTCTGACATCGAATCTGAAATCATTTAAATTAACTTTTTAATATTATTTTGTTAGGATAAAAAATATTTATTCAAAATGACCGAAACGATGCAATATAACCTTTTTACGAACATTTGAATATAAATACATCGTCGCCTCTTTTTATCTACTTACACGGACGAGAATATGATAGGAATGGGACGAATATTTTTGATAGTCACTCCGACCGACTGGCAAATTAAACTCTTTTTCGGGGGAAAGGTCATTTTCTCGAGGAACCGGTTCTACAGTTTCAGTGCTTTTAGTTCCAGTGCTTTTAATCCCTCCCCCCCCCATGAAATTAAATTTTTAGCGAGGAATCGGTTCCAGTTATTTTCGTTTTCAGAATTTTATTGCAGGAAACCTTTCTTTATGACATAAAAATCTTATTCCTGGATCTTTTCTGGCACCAGGAACCTGTTCCAAAAATAACTTGATAAATAACCGGTTCTTCACCAGTCACGGTAACTGGAACCCAAGGTACACCCAATTTCAGATATCAACCATCCCTAAAGATAGGTAAGATCATGACATAGATAAGCAGAAATAAAGTCAATGCCAACAATAAAATAACAACATAGGAAATATAAAATGTAGATAATACCTAAAAATAACAAAATTTCTCTTTTGGAGAGTCGCCATATAAAAATATTAATCTCTGTGCACAATATTTGACCAAGAAATCGATTCTCGCGCAGCTGATACGCGGAACAAGATATTTGAAGACAGGAAGCGACTCAGGCAATTATTGACGCTAACAATGCGATGTTCGACAGGATACTGCCCCGTCCCCGTGGCTGTGTCATCGGTTCGGAAGAATTCGAAGGTTGCGCGAAAGTAAAACTCTACCACCCAACTACGCATCGAATAACGTAGTCTGATTGCCCGCGCCACAATGCTATTATCGAATACAGCCAGTAAATACGGCAGGTGCCAATTTACACGCGGATTACGAAATCTGGGATTAAAATTATCAGCAAACTAAAGAAAATAAAATGCAATTTGAGAGTTGAGATAGGCATTTGTATTATTAATAATAAAAACAAACAGCAATATTAGGTTAGTGGATAAATCACATGGCGCCGTATTTTCTTGAAAGTCTCCTCTAAGAAATTAAATATATTACTATAAAATTATAGGTGGCAGCTTAAAAAAATTAATACATCCTAAATAAAAACAAATTGTAGCAACCAGCCTATTAATTAACTCGGTTTGGTTGATTAACGGGATTTATACCAAATAGATAACTAATAGGATTTAACTTACACCTGTCGACTAACCTATCAAGTAACTAACGTATAACACACAAGCAAGTAGCAATAAATTCCCAAAGAACATAACATTTATGCCTTAAAATACATCACTTTTAACTAATTAATTGCGTTTAACTTATCTCTTAATAATGTTGCAATCAAATAACTATTCAAGATGTTTTATTTGTCACATTTGAAGGAGAAAAGCTTTTAGGATTATATGTATTTTTTTTTAAATCAAGGACATCGTATTTTCAACCCCGAATGTAATATATTCTTTCTTCAGATTCCTTAATTGGACAACAAACTTGGTAACATTTGTTACACAATTTTTTAAAGGTAGTTTTCCCACGTTTTACTTAAACGCGAATCGATTTTGAATGCGTATTTATTTTACTATTTTAAATCAGGACGTCTTATTTTACTGGTTTGTAGCCATGAAAAAAGACCAATAGAATTTATAAATTTTCCAAATTACAAGATTGATCTTATGGTGAAATTCTTAAATACCTCAATTAGTCTGAATGTCTAGTTGATAGATTAACTTCATAAGATGAAAAACATTATTTGCAAATAATGAAGCTTAACTTTTTATTTATTTATGTTTTCATGTTATTTTATTTATTATCTATGTATTTATTTATGTATTTGGAACTTATGGGATTGCACCACACTTCTTGAGATCTGGAATAAATACATAAAAAAAACTCAATTTGATGAGAACAGGTCAAATGAATTATTTATATTTTTACAGAAAGCAATCAAATTGTTGTTTGACATATTTAAAGAAATGAAAAAACAACTTTGTATAAGACCACTGATATTATTTTAATTTTTATGACCGATTGGTTTCGCTTAGCCTAAGCACCATCAGGGTAGCTTAATTTTGTACCCTAATGATGCTTAGGCTAAGCGAAAGCAGTCGGTCATAAAAAATAAAATAGTATCCGCGGTCTTTTACAAAGTTATTTTTTCATTTCTTTAAATTATTTATGTTAAAATAAATTCCTCAGCAAAAAGCAGAAGTAAGAGTGATGAGTAAAGACTCTTACATGAACCCATCGACACCACTTTTCAAGGAAACACAATTATTAGATGTAAGGCAGGTGAATATACATGCATTTTTAATGTACCATACAAACAACACTAACTTACATAATCTTGTAGATCACAGTTAGACGACGCGTTTAAGAACTCAATCAAGGGTAATGGTAGCAAAAATGAATACTTCCTTTGGACAACGATTCTATATCTTCTTAGCTTTTAAGGCATATAATGGATTCAATCAGCAATGCACAAAGAACACTACAAACCCACTTCAAAAACAAATGACTTTTTTACTAGTAGAAAGTGGACGAAAAGAATCGGTAATCTTCCTCAGTAAAATCATTGTCTGACTGAAAATGAACTCTTCTTAAGTCCAAATTGACGTGAGCCAATCGCTGCGGTACCTGGAGGAAGTGCTGCCATTTACACCATATCTATTGCCATCACCTGTCGGATTCTGCTGTAATGTTGTGTCCGCTGTGGTTCATTGTAGCAACGCCGGACTGACTTCAAAATGGTTGTTTTTTTTTAAAAAATCTTTTTGGTCTACAAATTTGTTTCATAAATATGATACTTTTATTTAGAATGCAGACCACCGTGATACGAGGAAATACCTAGTTCGGGAGGTCATAACATGTAGTATTTTTAAATATTTAATAATTAAAAAAAAATATATATATATATTTCAATAAATCTCCATCATTAAGTGGAAAATCTATTTAATGAATCGTTCGAAACTATTACAAGGATGAGGTTTGGCATCATGAAATTTGCCCTGCATTTTGTAAAAAAATAGAATGCAATACTTTTTAGCTCTAAACGTTATTTTCATTATGAGCTGGGTGGGTTTGAAAAATATAACTGAACTGAATAACTGTTCAATTAGAAAAAAGATTTCTAAAAAAATAATTATTAAATTTTGGGTCAGGAAGTAACTAAGATTGTGAATTTAACAACATATTTCGAGTCAATTCTTAAAATCACTATAAATACAACATCAGTAGATGAGGAAGGTATCATACATTCAAAAATGCACAAATAAAGTTGTACCCGACGTAATCAGGTACACAAATAAACTGTATAGGGGTGGCGGTCCCGATCTATGAAGTGATCCAAGCAGTCGGTCTCGTTGTAAGGGAGACGACGGGTCAAACTCGTAGGGCCTCGGCTTCCAAGTGAAGATGCTGCGGGTCTGGTCCGGAGAGAGGTGTAGTCAGGCGGTCCAGGGGGGCAGGCGATGGTCAAAGAAAAGTCGGGAGTCAAGTTTGAAGGCGATGTCAGAGCGAAGAGAAGTCAAGGTGATTGGTACTGGCGGAGGATGCTGGTGATCTGCCTTTTCTCCCATTATTGCGCAATATTTCATTGCCTTGGGAGCGCACAGCCGAGGCGTAAGAGCGATGTATGAGAGGATTTAGCATCCTCTTTCGCTCTCTCCCCGGCCGGTTGGTAATTTTGTGGGACAGATTTTAGCAATCTATCCCCTTCTCCTTTCCAGCAGCTTTCACTTCAACTTTATTTCGCCCCTCTATCATTTTTATTAGATTCACAAAAGAAGTACAAATATACAAATTACAAATAATGCCCGGTTTTTTGGGGCTAAACTCTTAATAACTAACTTATCCTAACATTTACAT
Source organism: Drusus annulatus (assembly GCA_022651775.1). Classification (NCBI taxonomy): domain Eukaryota; kingdom Metazoa; phylum Arthropoda; class Insecta; order Trichoptera; family Limnephilidae; genus Drusus; species Drusus annulatus. The sequence continues at coordinate 237,725 of JAGWCC010000430.1, read as the reverse complement.
ACATAAAAACATGGCAGTTGTGTAGCTGGGGGGCCGAGTTATCACCCCGGTATATTTTATTTGGCCGGGTGATTAACCTGGCCCCCGTGAAAGGGTTAGACAGATTAATTTTCTCCCAGAACCGCTCACAGAAAGATCGATAGGCCGGCCGGGATCGGGCCGCGCTACGCGCCGTCATCCCGTTTGTTATTCCCTTACTCTGGCCGACCTACCTTGCTTTTCGTCATTCGGGCTCTATCAAGCCGGGAGAAATATACATTACAATGATTAACATTTCTAAATAATATACAATAATCTTAATGCTACACATTTATCGTGGACCATGTACGTCCGACACACTCCCCTCATGGAGCTTCGCTACATTCCCCTTCGGGAGGCGTACTGCGTTCACGTACGGCGGTGTCCCTGGCGGCCGGTCTCTGGGTCGCGGGGTGTTTGCCGCGAGTGACCTCTGGGGGGTCGAATGCTCCTGGGGCGGCGATCTCTCAGCCGTCAGTCAGTGAGTCGGCTCCTGGTCGGCCGAATACTCCTGGGGGGCGGCAATCTCTCAGCCGCTTGCCAGTGAGTCAGCTTCTGGTGGTCCGGATGCTCCTGGGGACGGCAATCTCTCAGCCGTTTAGCCAGCGAGTCGGTCAGAAGGTCGGCCGGATACTCCTGGGGGACGGCAATCTCTCAGCCGCTTGGCCAGCGAGTCAGCTTCTGGTGGTCCGGATGCTCCTGGGGGCGGCAATCTCTCAGCCGTTTAACCAGCGAGTCGGTCAGAAGGTGGGCCGGATACTCCTGGCGGGCGGCAATCTCTCAGCCGCTTAGCCAGCGAGTCGGCCAGAAGGTGGGCCGGATACTCCTGGCGGGCGGCAATCTCTCAGCCGCTTAGCCAGCGAGTCGGCCAGAAGGTGGGCCGGATACTCCTGGCGGGCGGCAATCTCTCAGCCGCTTAGCCAGCGAGTCGGCCAGAAGGTGGGTCGGTGATTTGACCCTTGGTGGGCCGGCGATTCATCAGCCGGCAAGCGTCAGCCGGCGATTTATCAACCGGCAATAGTTTTTGTGACTGCCTCCGAGCGAGTCACGTGTGCCGGGCTTCCAAGGCGCTGGCGGGGGTGAGATGGTCCAGACGTTGATTTTCCTCCGACGGGCGCTGCGTAAAATGTGGAGAAGTTGTCGTCTCCGTCGGAGGTTGCTGGAGCTCTCTTGTCCGGCAATTTTTAGGCCAGACTTTGTTGAGGGCGGCTCGTGAGCCGTACCGAGTCCTGAGGAGCGTTTTTTGCGTACGCTATGTGACTCCCCTCATCGGGAATCACCTCTAGGCCTGACTCGGTTTGTGGGAGATTGAAACAATCTCCCGGTTCGTACGCCAATGCTCGGGCTCTCTTTCTTTGGTTGGCGCCGGCCGTGTCTGCGTGTAGGTATTTATTACCACACTTTTCGCCTCCGTCCGCAAGAGGGGCGCGGGGAAGCGGGGCCGAGCCTTTGTTCGCTTTGCTAGGCCGCCGCTGTCTTGCCGTTCCGTGACGAGACAGTCTGCCGGGTGGTGGAGTGCGGAGAAGCGGGCCGGGGGTAGCGCTTGTTTTGCTTGGCCGCCGCTGTCTTGCCATTTCGCTCCGGAGCCGCTGTCCCGCCGGGCGGTGGGGGAAGGATGGCCGGGGAAGGGGGCGGGCCGGGGGCGCACTTGACAGTCTTGCCATGCCGTATCCATCCAAGCGCTGTACGGGATATCAGTCGGTCTCCTTTTTCCCTTACCTCTCGCGAAACTATAAGCCGGGCATTGTCTTGCCCGAGTAGCAACCGAGGTTTCACCCGCCGGCTATCACTTGTCATCTGTTGGGGCAAATCAAGCGCCCGCACTGTCCTTGCTTGCACTTGAAACTTATTTTTCCCGTTCCCACAAATGTCAACTTTCACTTTCCGGGATGTGTTGTCCGCCGAGCTCATCCCGTTCGCGCCGCATATGCGCAGGTCACAGGTCGGACCCGCGGCGCCGATAGTGTCCGCGATTTCGGAATCAATAAGGGTCACACTTGATCCCTCATCGAGCAGCGCGTGCACTTGAACTTGTCCTTTCGGGCCACTTAATGTCACCGGCATAACTTTCAACATCACTGACTCTACACTCTCCCAAGTGCTCGCGACTGTCTCTGGCCTGGGGCCACGGGAGTGTGTGAGGCCATGCAATAACTGGTGGTGCGGAAACTGGCACGTTCCCACACCACAATTCACTTTCACCCTGCAATCTTTCGCATGGTGTGTCGCATCAAGACACTTGCGACACAACCCTTTCTCCCGCACTAGCTCCCACCGAAGAGAGATAGGATCCGCGGCAAATTTGCGGCACTTCACCAAACTGTGCGAGTTTTTACACGCAGGACACTTTACTTCGCCCCTTTCGGTGAAGTACGCGTTTTCCCCTCTGCTCCGGTGGGCTCGTTCGGCAACGTTCGGTTCTAGCGTTCGGGAGTTCTCGACTAAGCCAGATCGGGGCACTGCGTTTGTCAAACGTTTAAGAAACGCCGCCAGTTGTTGAACCGAGGCGGCCTGCGTCTGATCCGCCACGTGATGGAGCCATAGGGTCTTCAGGGCGAGCGGCATCTTGACGGTGATGTCACTGAGCAGGGCCGGGTTGGTAAGGTAGTCGCTCGATAAATTTCCGAGCGAGGCAACCACGTTCTGCACTGTGCCTGAAAAGTTAATCAGGGCTTCGATTGAGGCGTCCTCGTCTAGCCGTGCGAGTCGCTTCACTTTCTCCATCATCACCGTGGCGATGGAGTGGGCGCTGCCAAATCGATGTTCCAGGACGTCCATAATCTCTGGAACCTGTAACGGGTCCATGAGGAGAGGGCTGACCGCCTCTCGAGCTTTGCCCGCAAGCGCCTTCTGTAGGCGCATCAAATTCTCCGCTTCCGTCATCCCGCAAGTTACCGTTGATTGGTAAAATTGCGCTTTCCAGGCCGGCCATTCCACAGCGTCGCCAGAGTAGAGCGGCAAGTCCTTGGCGCTCGATTGCCGCGCAATCAGGGACGCCATCCTATTGTCCTCGTCTGTGAGGGGCCGCGGCGTGCCGCTAGCCTGCGAGCTGCGGAAGGCCTCCGCTATTACGGCGGCAATCTGCGCAAGCGGGTCCGCTTCGCGGTTCACCCACTCTCTCGTTTGACGAGCCGTCTCTTCATTAAGTGAGTATGTACTTGCGTTTTGTTGCGTAACAGTACTCGGGCTGGGCTGAGTCGTCGGCGGGGCGTCGTTCTGCGTCGGCAAGGCCCCGTTCGCTCGTACGCCATGCTGAGGGGCCGCACTGTAGTATGCGGCGGCTCTCTGCGCCGCCCCTGGAGTCCTATCCTCTGTCGGCGGGCTGCTCGTCGGGGCGGTGGTCTGGGTTGGCCGCCTCAGAGGCGCCATTGTGGCTGCCGATTGCCCGCCGCTCGGTTGTAGGGCGCAATCTGTCGCAGCATTGTCCGGGCTGTGTAGGGCTCCGGGTGCCCCCGCAGCTTGGTCCGTAGCTATGGGCTCTCTGCTTCGCGGCAGGGGGCCGGGGGCTGCGGGGTGTGCAGGAGAAGGTCTCAGCAAGGCAATTAGCTCGGCCATTTGCCGAGAATGCTCCGCCTGCATGCGCTGTGTGCGCCGTCTCTCCGCTCGCAGTTCGCGCTGCGCTTGACGGAGGGTATCCTCAGTCGAGGCCTCGCTTCTTGAAGAGGCCTCATCAGATGAGGGGTGGACTGCAGGTCGTAAGGCTGCAGTCCTTGTCGCCCATTCAACAGCTTGGGCGGCGGCGCGGGCTCGTGCGGCGCGGGCTGCTGTGCTGCTGGTAGGTATCGGTGCCTCAGTGCTACCGGCGACGTTCTCCAGGTCTCCGAGTCGTTCCGAAGGATCCTGGAGTCCGGGGGCGCTCTTCCGGCCGCCCCGGTTGTGAGATCATCCTGTCCAGGTGTTGACGTTCCGTCCGACGTGCTCTTCCCAGAGCGTAGGGAAGGCGCCATCCTTGGCGCTGCTTCACAGATGGATCCGGCTCGAAGGACCAACTTATGTACCCGACGTAATCAGGTACACAAATAAACTGTATAGGGGTGGCGGTCCCGATCTATGAAGTGCTCCAAGCAGTCGGTCTCGTTGTAAGGGAGACGACGGGTCAAACTCGTAGGGCCTCGGCTTCCAAGTGAAGATGCTGCGGGTCTGGTCCGGAGAGAGGTGTAGTCAGGCGGTCCAGGGGGGCAGGCGATGGTCAAATAAAAGTCAGGAGTCAAGTTGAAGGCGATGTCAGGGCGAAGATGAGTCAAGGTGAATGGTACTGGCGGAGGATGCTGGTGATCTGCCTTTTCTCCCATTATTGCGCAATATTTCATTGCCTTGGGAGCGCACAGCCGAGGCGTAAGAGCGATGTATGAGAGGATTTAGCATCCTCTTTCGCTCTCTCCCCGGCCGGCTGGCAATTTTGTGGGACAGATTTTAGCAATCTATCCCCTTCTCCTTTCCACCAGCTTTCACCTCAACTTTATTTCGCCCCTCTATCATTTTTATTAGATTCACAAAAGAAGTACAAATATACAAATTACAAATAATGCCCGGTTTTTTGGGGCTAAACTCTTAATAACTAACTTATCCTAACATTTACATACATAAAAACATGACAGTTGTGTAGCTGGGGGCCGAGTTATCACCCCGGTATATTTTATTTGGCCGGGTGATTAACCTGGCCCCCGTGAAAGGGTTAGACAGATTAATTTTCTCCCGAACCGCTCGCGCAAGAATCGATAGGTCGGCCGGGATCGGGCGCGCTACGCGCCCGTCATCCCGTTTGTTGTTCCCTTTCTGGCTGACCGACCCAACCTTTGCTTTGCGTCATTCGGGCTCTATCAAGCCGGGAGAAATATACATTACAATGATTAACATTTCTAAATAATATACAATAATCTTAATGCTACACATTTATCGTGGACCATGTACGTCCGACACAAAAGTCAAGGAGCGCATAAAAGAACTGTAAAAAAATATTTTAAAGTACATCAAAAAGTAGATACCATACAAAACTAAAGATAACCTGAATTTTATTGATCCTTCTGAATATATCAATAATATAAGCTAAGAAGTGATCTACGCGTAAAATATGCAAATTAACTGATCGACGGAATGTGTTTTATAAAACTCTAATAATTATTAAGACTAAATGAGTCCACGTACAAATAATGTGTGATTAGCTGGCTTTCCAACGACAATAATATATTCATTTTGCAATTGCTGTGATCATGAAGAATTAATAGGTACTTCAATGCGTTAGCGTTAATAAAACATGGAATTTCTTAACGCGTAAGCAGTCCTCGAATGATAATTACTTTGTAATGATAATTGGCATTATTTTTTATTTTTTTAAATTTTAATATCTTGCTAACATACATAGCAATCACTATGAGTTATAAAAACTCACTATGGGACAAGGGAAGTTAAAGAATACATGAGTTACTACAAATATACAATGCAGAGTAATCAAAAAACATAAATTATAATAAATCAAACAATATATCAAAAAAATATAGTATAAAAATGAGGTTATTTAGATAAATGTTTACATTTAGTATTAAGATAAAATACATCTAAATTATAAATCGAAACAAACAGAAAAAAAAACATTGGAGTGCAGTGAATGATGATGTTTTTACTCTACTGGGAAAAGAAACTGATTAGAAAATAAGGTATTTTCATTACGAAATTATGTTTCGGATCAATTGAAAAATTATCGGTAATGAACAGCACCCAAAAAAACATGTAATGTTTTAGCAGGTAGGAAAAGTTCCTACGGTTCTTACAATGCTTTATAATGTATTTAAAAAAAACGTATTTTGAGTAATTAAATTGTTTGCATATTCCGTCCATAGAGAATAAAATAAATTAATCAAGCGAACAGAAAGTACACTATTTCACTGTTAGTCAGCATATAAATTTGGTGTCATCCAATTTACGTAGCATTGGATTTCCATTAAAAAATCTTTTGATACATACATTTTTTGCTGTTTTGTACACGTACGAGTATAATTATATAAAAATGCAAATGATTATTATAAATGAATCCTTCATTGAGTCCCATTTAACTTTCATATCTATATCTTTCCTCAATAATATATAATTTCAAAGAAGGTTTTTAATTTTTTTTTCTAGAACCCGCGAGATAACTTATAATTATTTATTTTTATTGAAAGTACGCAAGAGACTTACATAAGTTGCGAAGATAAATGAATGACGCGACTCCGACTGCACTCTCATTCATTTGGGACGGCCTTGAACTGTATATAAATTTTGTTGTAAAATTGTGTTTGCAACTTGAGGAAACGATTAGAGGTTTCCAAGAAACACTTTCCTATTTTAAAGATTCTATCGTTAATCTTTCGTAAGTTTTCCTACACTAATTATTATTTCACATCAGTTGTAACTATTTTCTGGCTTAAACACAGCAATTGTAAAATAAGTAAGTAGGTGCGCAAGTAAAGAGTACTGACCTCCACTATGTAAGTTATTGCAATAGCGAGTACAAATCTATCTACCACCCGTAGGAGGAGGTTTCGCTCACAGATCGAAGCCTTCACATGTTGTAGACTATTGCTTAGCCAGTTCTAAGACATCACAATCAAAAGGATACATGTCAACATAATTCTTATCTCAAATAAAATTGACAGTTTAGTCACTGGAACGTAACTGATTTACAATATATGTATATATGTTTCGTTTTTCAAACGTTTAAAATAAAGTAAGCATTTGACGTTTTGTTCAACAGAAAGCTGCCATATTATTTACATTGAATACCAATTATAAAGTAGTTTGATCAAATATCAAATGAAGTGATATAACACATGACGAATTCCAACGGTATCTAAACATCTGCCCGATGATGGATGTAAATCGTCCGAAAAGTTATCTCGAGAAAGAAGAGGAAACGTAACATCCCTTATTATCCCATGAATCAATTGAAATAGTAATCAAAAGTGTTTTACAGATGAAGTATTGTAAAAAAACTCGTATAAGTACGTTTATATTTGACATGTCGCACCCTAAGACTTGAATGAAACTTCATCGCTACAATATAGATACATATTTTGAAAAAAAAATGGTGATAGGAATTGAACCGATACGACGAAAACATTAACAGAAATACCATGTAGCCTTTGTATCCAATCAGTCAAAAGCATTGGAAAATTCATTGGCTTGCATAATCATTTCGTTTCGCCGACTGAACTTTTATGTTGTGATTCTTTAAAGTGCCTTCGATGCTGCAGAATGTATATGCAGGGTAAATTGAGTCAATGTAAAATTTAAAAAGTCGAGACGAAAAGATCATTTTAAGGGCTAATGATAATATGGCTAAGCTAGCATTTTTCTTGGAATAAACCGATTGAATCTTATACTACCCACTGTAGTAATGATTGTTTAATATTTGGTTATTGCACTGTTGTACTGTTGTCTCACGTCCAGGTGTTCAATGTGAGTTGTAAGTGAACTGCATTGAATAGGTGATAGGTTCACTTAGATTGGCTATGGCGCGTGCCTCGGTTGGGCAGGGCTGAGGCCCACAAGGAATTCTAATCACTTGCAAGTTGGGATGGCCAACCTGGAAGGAAGTGAACAATCACCTAATTTACTATCGAAACACTAAAGTCTGGGTGATAAATAATTCGCGTCCAATGCAAGAAAAATGTTTTTTATGAAACAGTAAATAAGAAACAACACTACAAATAAAACTAAAAGGCTTAATAAACGCCATTTTATTAAGTTGGTCACCTGTCGCTCTCAGTATAAATATATGTAAATCATAGTACATTAGTACATAGTGGTTGTGTGGTGCGTGAAATATACTGAATAAAAATACATACTACAACTAAACAATAATATAATACACGATTAGATGTAAGAAAAAATTTCATCAACAAACAAGATTTCTTTCATAGCACCTACATTCAAAACAAAAAGTATTTTGATGCGTATGTCGTACATTATGACATTAAATAATTAAAATTTCATACTGGGTGGTGCTCAAACTATAAATATATAAATAGAGTGATGCATTTGTTGATACTTTTATTGAGACCAGGAGCCCGGTACATAAAGTGAGATAGAGCTGTAGGCCTTAGGAAAACAAGTCGAAGCGCTGCAAAAGCAAGGGAGCTCAGAAAATATTCGGTTCACATACCCTATTGTAGCTATTATGCAGAATTTTCCTTTGAACAGTCGCACAGATGATGATTTTTAATTGTTTATGGGGGGGTCCCAAAAGTAATGGTGAATAAAATGTAAGTATATCGTGCCTTGAAACCATTTTTGTAACGCTCATTAAATTTATCAATCAGCAACACAACAGCCAAATTGGAAGCGCCTTGCTGAAATGAAAATATGTTATTCTTATATTTCAACAAATTATTTACTTAAACACTATATTTTTGATCTACATAATAACTGATGGAAATACGCCACTTAATTTGCGCTTCAGTCCTTTTGCCTTTCCGGCAACGATAGAAAGCAATTACTTTATGGCTTGCCATATTTATAAATAAAATACATACACTTTGTTTATAACCACTTTATTATTTAACATTACGTCTACCGGTTTCGAAAGTACCCTTCCATCATCATGACAATATTAAAATTGACATAAAATATAAAATGCTGAGATATATATACATATTTAGGAGTTGGAATGGGAAGAAGAAGGGGTAATTGAGGGGATTATGGGGTTTACCGAGCGGCAAACTGGAAATATTAGATAACTTAGAAGCATTAGAAATTAGAAAATCATTAAATAGTAAATGCAGTATTTTGAATAATCAAATTAATTTATCTTATAGTCCTATCCTAGATATATTTCCAGTTTGCCGCTCGGTTATTCCCATAATACCCTCAATTACCCCTTCTCCTTCCCATTCCAACTCCTAAATATGTATATATATCTCAGCATTTTATATTTTATGTTAATTTTAATATTGTCCCGATGATGGAAGGGTACATTCGAAACCGGTAGACGTAATATTAAATAATAAAGTGGTTATAAACAAAGTTTATGTGTTTTGTTTATGTATAATTATTTTTATAGGTACTGTTTAAAAAAAGAAAATTGCGCATCGCATAAAGGACATCGAACCTGTAGCCTCTTGAATAAGCCAAGTGAAATGCGTCGACCATTTGGTAACAGAAAATTAAACCCAGAGCCAACATAAAATGTCTAGTGTCCACTGTTATTTATTATTTAATTTTTGTTTTTATTTTATTTATTGAATAGTATTATTTTCATACAATGATAATTTGTACACTCCAAACTGCTGCAAGTAGCTTGTCTGTATAGTCTAGAAACCTTATTCATTTTTTTTTCACAGCATCCTCAAATATAACATACGCCCTCAGGGAAATCATTGTCCTTAGAATCTCCTATGTTGGAGATTAATATATTTTAATAATATTTCTACACAGAGATATTATTAAAAAATCATATTTATTTAAATTATCGTTTTACCTTAATTTACTGTGCATTAAAAATTCATTCGTTTCCATATAATAATTCACCATTAATTCTGTTTGTCACCAATCGGCAAATCAGACTCACCACACTCATCTTGCCGACCCCTGCCGCCAATAAGTGCGTCCACTACGAACAGCAGAGTGTAGTACTTACCTACCACCTTATAAATATAAGGCTCTCACGGACCGCCGCACTAGACCGCCCGAGCTCGACGTCAAAACTAACTGTCGAGGCGACTACTTCCTGTGCGTTGTTCCCATCTAGTTCGAAATACGAAATATAAATTCTAAAAAAACCCGCGTGCCTTAAGTGAATTGTTTACGGAAATGAAGACGATACAGGTAAGACATTGTTTTAAAAAAAATATATATATTTTTAAGGTGTTTCTTTGTTAGTAGTCATCCGACTGGAAAACGCATAACGCATGACGCAGTGTTTTAATTAAAAAAGTATTTAATTTTTAGAAATATGTTTAAAATTAGATTTCCTACGGTAACGCCCAAAGCATTGTGCACTAAACCCATTTGAATCTGACGTGAACACGAATTAAGCTTGCAATAAGGAAATGAAAGTTTTTTGTACCGATTATTTTGCATCAAGTTCTTTCAAAGCTCAGTGAGAAATATGATTTGTTCTATTACGTGACTTCAATATTCGTTGCATTTCAGCTGTTTATACCTATATTAGTGCAAACCTTTGTTACGTATTTGCAATATTATAATCTATCGACAAAATTGTTACGGTAACTTTTTTCCTCGATATGCCATAAATATTTTAAAGAAGGCAGTATGATATAAATCAATTCTGTATCTACAAATAAATAAACATATTGCCTCACAAACTGGTTTTCTTTTAATCTGCTCTAAATTGGTGAAGTTTCTCAAATGATTATACATAGATTTCATCATTTTATACGTAGTAAAAGAAGGATTAAAAACGTTAAGTTTGGTGATAATTATCATACATGAAAAAACTCAAAAATTAAACGTGTTACGATTAAATTAGTATAAATAGATATCAGACTCATAAATAATAGCTCTTTATATTGCGTAATTATTGGTGAACACGTTTGAATAATTAATAATAATAATAATAATAATAATAAAAAGTTTTATTCCGGAAGGTATGCAGGAGTAGTGCAATGCAATACCTTCCATAATTGATATCAATACATTGTAATAATAATAGTAACAAAATAATAATGAACAGAAATTCATAAGAAATAAATAAATAAGTAAATAATAAAATAAAAATATATGAAAATAAAGTAATAATAAAAAAAAAAAGTAAAAAATAAATAAAGAATGTAAGTAAGAAAATATTAATGGAGTATATTAGGCCTCATTTCTACAAAACGCCATCAAGAGGGAGTCCATCCTGGCAGCGTTAAGATTGATGGGGCCAATAATTTACTCCAATGCGCTTCTATGCTTGATTAATGACAAACATCTGTTTTATATCACTGATTTAAATAAAGGAACGTTTGTTTGCTTTCAAATTGCAAAGCATTTAAATGATAAAAAAAAATGTTTTGCAATTGTACTCAGCAATCAAATAATAATATAATTTGTAATTTGAAGGAAATATTATATAAGGCAATGGTAACTGAAAGGGTTTAAAAAAATTTGCGAGGCCCGCTGTTTGTACATATGTCAATATTCATTACGACGGTAATAGAAAAAAAACATGAGTTTATCAGACTAAATACTTGTTATAATCAAATCTCATATTGTGTGATTGATAAACACAATACTGCGACAGGAATCAAACCCGCAACCCCCCGATCAAAATCAAACGTTTACGTTGGGCGTTGTTGTTATTAGATTGTTGTATTTCCATGCCTGGTGTAGAAAACTCAAAGTCAATATTAATAATAATCGAACAACAATAAATTAACTTTGTTCGGCATTTACATTTTGATCTTAATGGGAGCAACAATGGTCGATATACTTTCTATATAAGCTAATGCAAGGCATTCCTATATTCATGGCGCAATCATATTATGGTAAATAATATACCTGCCCAGTTGTATTTAAACGGTACCTGATTTAGATTAGGTTTCCGCAATTGCTTGTGGAATAATAATATTATATTTTCATAAGCCTTGCGAGTAATTTAATATGCTCGTAAGAGTCTCGTTAAAGTGAAAGATCTAGAAATGGAATTTAAACCAACGTTTTATTATTGGGATCATGTAGTTAGACCTGATCGTTAAAAAAAATTAGTCAGTATAATATCGACACAATCTTGAAGTGCTTAACGACATTACGTAATAGAGTTTAAATTTACATACGAGACATAATTATGGTACATATTATGTTTTCTTGAGTAGGTAAGTATCAACTACCTATGCCCGTTCAAGCCTTTCTAGGTAATTTTTCAGCTTCAATGTGTGAAGTTTTACAAAACTTTATCAGATTTGTATGAGGCTAGGTGCCTACAAATACATATTTGCATGGGAACAAAATTAATGAACGAATTCACTGTTTTTGCCTTCCTCATCACGACATGTAACCGAAAAAGGTTTTACAAGGTGCATTTTTACCTCAGAGCAATAATATACCAAGAGGAATAGCTTGTGTAGACAGGATTGTTGATTTTTTCCTGACTCGGGTATGGCTAGGGCTAGGGCTAGGGCTAGGGCTAGGGTGTTTATACATCCATTCATAGCACATGTCGACATTTATTTGTATAACCACCTTTTCACAAAAATATATTATATAACCTAAACAAACCGTTGAATTATGTCCTGTTATGTCGCATAACAAAACATAGTGGGCGGAGTCGCCGGAGACACAGGAGACGGAAAACATGCTTACATACCGAAAAGTGGTGCGATATTATGTGACTTGTTTTGTCTCTTTCTCTCTCACGGTTTACGACTTAAAAAACAAGAGAAAGTGATTTATCATGAATTTTTATAGGTTAGGTAAAAATATTTAGCTCTCTCTCCATATATATTCTTGCTCTGAGATTTTTGAAAATCGCGCCTAAAACATGAAGACTCAATAATTTTAGCTTGCTTACTAACGACATTGAAAATCTTTTGTTCTTAAGGTGTCAAGATCAGTTACATACCCACTTAACTTCATGTTTAGGTGAGAAATGCATGCATAAAATTACAATGTTTGTTTTTAGTTTACAAAAAATACAACGTTCAGGCATTTATAACCTTGGTTATACAGTCACTGAGACTAATTATTAGAAGGTAGGTACTTTTCGGAAAATTAAAGAAAAAACTTGCTTCGGGGAGATTATTTTTTTGTTGTGGCTGTTTAACAAATATTTTATTATTGACTCCGCATAATTCAAACTTTTTAACCTACTAAGTTAATTGAACTAAGGCCATATAAGTAATTTATTTAATTGAGGGACTGCTTTGATGGTATGCACACGCCTACCAGTTTCAGCACAACTGTGCCTTTGTCAGGCCAGTGGTGGGAACAGATATAGACTTACTCTTTGGTTTGTAGTACACCTTTATATTATACTAAATCTTATTATTAAATATTTAACTGTTTTATATTTGCCCTGATAAAAGCATGGTTGTGCCGAAACCGGTTGGCGTGTTCAAATGAGGAAGGAATTTACAGAACTTTAAAACGTTCTACTGAATGTCAAATGACTAAACTCCAAAAGAATTCATGGGAATTATTAATACTAAAACGGAATAGTTTAAAAATAGAATAATAACCTAAACGAACCGGGTACCATTTTAAATAATGAATTTGAGTGGATATTCCAACGACCACTTCATAGTACATGTAGTTTAGTTAGTTAGTTAAAAGCCTTTCAATTTAATGTAAGGAGATTATTTATTATTATTTAATACCTAAATAGAGCTTACATGACGCAATATACTTTGGTTGCAGCTTTTCATTTTGATCTATATTATTTAAGATATTCATTAATCGCCCATTGAATCAGTTAAGTATTAATGATTTTTAAACAAAACAAGAGAAATAATCTCAGGTTGGACAAGTTGGTAGATCCGGGACGAAGTTCAGGTGGCACCTAAATATGTAATTTAATGAAAATTAAACAGTAATATATTTTCGTAGAAAGCAATCACTTGGTGGTTTGACTTATTTAAAGAAATGAAAAAAATAGCTTTGTATAAGACCACGGATATTATTATAATTTTTATGATCGACCGGTTTCGCTTAGTCTAAGCATCATCAGGGTGAAAAATTAAACTAAACAAAAAATACACTGTGTGTGGTTATATATACTCGTACATACAGAGGGAGAACACAATATAAAAAAATAAAACATGAGAATAGTAAGAAAACAAAAAAATAACATTTAAAGTACATCAAAGGAACAGAGATAAAAAGACAGATTATATGAAATGAAAGAGGCACAATGTCAACTGAGAAGGTGATAAAAGAATAATGAGAAATTTAATGAGCTTACGGGAAATACTCGTATACCTAATATTAGACTACTGGCCAAATTTAACTGATTATTAATTTTAGTGGCTTTCTTTATTTCTAGTGCTTTAAAATTATTTAATCTGTAGCCATGGCCATTTTTATGGAGAATATGAACATACACGGCCTGTTCAAAAGAAAAGGGGTGAATTTTGAATTTTCGCGGGCTGTGTACATTCGATTATCGATTTTTTTTTGTTATGTTGGTACACATATGTGCGTTGGAGCACTTTATTCCATTTTTAAAGCAAAAATTTAATACATATTCTTTGATCCATTTTTTTCAAAAGTAAAAAATCAAAGAACACACAAAAACGTGACTACCCTTTCCAGTTGTCAAAAACAAACCACTAATCCAAACGGGCTCATAATGCTAACATATGTGTACCAACATAAAAAAAACGATAATCGAATGTACACAGCCCGCGAAAATTCAAAATTTACCCCTTTTCTTTTGAACAGGCCTCGTGTGTTTTTATTATTTATATTTTTTTTATTTTCTGTCAAATGTCAAGTATTTATTCGTCTTGTTTCAGTTAACCCTTGCCCTGGCATTTTGCCTGTGCGCCGTCCTCGCCCAGCAGTCCCAGAAGCAGCAGAGGCCGGATCCCATCCCCATCCTGAAGCAGATCAGCAAGCAGAACGACGATGGCTCCTACAGCTTTGGCTACGAGGCCGGAGACGGCTCGTACAAGATCGAGACCAAGTTCCCCGACGGCGAAGTACAGGGAAAATATGGATACGTCGATGATGAAGGGAAACTGAGGGAGGTGGAGTATGGAGCGGGAAGCAAGTCTGGATTCAGACCACAAGGTACGTTGATATTTTACAATGCTATATTTTATTGATCACTACTTCGAAGGAAGCAAACGAAGTTCCGAGAAATCATCGAAATCACTCGAGCACACTACGAGTTTAAATTTATAACCCCAATGGAAGGTTTATTTATTAAATCATTTATTAAATCTGATTATTATTATGTTTATTATTAAATCTGATCTAGCTTCTTTGTAGATGATTTGTTTGTGTGTTTGTTTATGTATTTTTATTTAGATGTATGCAAATATTTTTTTCAGACATCTAGTAAGAAAAACATTTGTACATTTCACAATAATAGAACAAAGCACATAAGGTTACTATACGGCAGATATGAATTAGAATCTTAGTAATCTCAAGAATCATAGGTTTTTTTTAACATATTCAGCACAAATTCTACGAAAGCGCCAAGACTTGAGGCTTCTTTTAAAGCATTTGGAAGACTATTAAAAAGCTTTTGACTTAAAAAATTTTTTTTTTGGGAATCGATACCTTCAATTTGTATTACGTTGTTATTTATGTTTGAACTTCTAACCTATTTTTTGAAAGGGTTGGAATTATAGCCTAACCTAAGATATCATCGCTGGAAAAGCAATAGGGCTCAAGTGACTTTGCAGTTTTGATCATTTTTTTTTCTGCATCGAATGCTCTGACTTCCTTTGATTCTGAAGACTTTTGTGGCCCTTCAGTCATCTAAAATATATTTACCATTTGGGAGATGGCTTGACTCAAGCGACACAAGTTTGGGACTTTTTCGCTTTTTGTGGCTTCAGAACTTTTTTTTCAAAATCCAACCAGGTACCGAAGACTTATGAATTTTACTGTAAAACAAAACAACTCTAAAATGCTCCAGTGCAAACTTTCCAAAACTGCACTTCAGCCCTTTTGCCTTTCCGGCGACGATATGTAATCAAGATCCCTTTCGAGAAAGTTTGGAAATCCATACCTTTAGATCAACTGTACTAATGGTACTTTAGGTAGTTATTTATGTTAGAGTTTTTAGCCCCCTATTATAGAAGAATCTAACCTAACCTTACCTGATCTGAACACTTTCCTAGACAAGCACTTTCTTATCGGTAACCTTCAAGTAAACTCGTAATAAGTTATTTTGCAACTTTGAGTGAGTAGAATAATTTAGTGGGATTTGAGTAGATTTAGAATTCTGGAACGTCTGTCTATTTTGTATTCGCATTGAAAACTATTTGAATAATGCATGTATAATTAATCCACAGATCTATAGATAGTTTACAAACTAAAGATAAGAATAAGCTTAGGTCATAGGTCCTTTGATAATATATTTTCTTCATATTATATTTTGAGATAGGTTAGAGGTTAGTGTTCGTATTGTGGAAATGATGCAGCAAGTTCAACAAATTAGTGAAATACAAGAGAAGAAAACAAAAGGGGGAGCTTAATTTTTTTATTGTTTTTAATTTTATTTTGAAGAACTCCATTTTAATTCTTAGGTTTATTATTTTTTTGAACAATAATTATTGATATTGTTTAAAAAAATAAAACATGAATTTTAGTCAAAAATTCTGCAACTTTTGACTAAAAATCATGTTTTATTTTTTTAAACAATAATAATAATTATTGTTAAAAAAATAAAAAATATTAAAATTAAAAAAGCTATAATTTATTTATAAGATACGTGTCGTGCTGACATAAATAACGAAATAACAATTGGATAGAAATCCTTTATTAGATAGAGGCGGAATCATAAATCGGCTAATGCCAGTCTGGTGGCTTGTGTATGACTAATTGCAGGTTGATATCGTTGATATTTTTTTATGACTAGTGCTTGACATTTAAGTTATTTCTACTATTATATACAACTATAGTAGTTAAAATGTGGAAAGTATTTGTGAAAAACATATTTTTTTAAAGAATATAAACGAACATTGTTTATATAATGAATAATGTGTTCGACTTTATCAGTGGTAATTCCTGACATAATTACTTCATTCCTTTATTCTAGCTGTTTCAATATCATTTCAAATGTGCTTATGTGATAAATAGAATCGTGAATAATATATCCACTTGGTTTTGAACTCTTAACCTTTTATTAAAAATGCAAGGATAATGCGATTGCCTTGGAACCAAACACCCAACAAACGTTTTTTCAAGGAACAAAGATGCAGTTTGTTTCGTTCGTGACAGTCTATTGTTTATAGAAAACTATTTTTATTCGCAATTATTAATGTTCGCACCTAGAAACTAATTTCCTTTGAAGTGAATAATGGGCGTGCAGCGCGTGTAGTAGTTGATATACCGTTTCAATAGTTACTATTAATGTACACTATCCATTCACATAGTTAAACGTATTTTTCATATCAACTGTGTTTTCATATTCTTTTGCAAGCAATCTTATGCCTAGTGGTTTGAACCACTGTCACATTTTAGACTGTCGCAAATCGATGATTAGCGTCATTATGCATTTTTAACCGCTACACTACTTCAAATAATCGCCCTCGTTAACCATCCATTCTAGGCCCGTTCAGTATTTGATCAAATTATGATCAGATGTCAAGCATGGCAGCATGATCGTTATGTTATCACTAAGGCCTACATTTTCTTACAAAAAAATGTGGAATAACGACTTTGGCCTAAACACAGCCGACATGCAACCATTATATATACATGTATTATTTTAAGTATGTAAATAGATAAATATTTTTTTCACCTGGGCGGTAAAATACCTTAATATGGTTATAACCATCCCTCCTCGGCCCGTTCCAGTATTTGATTAAATTATGATCATAGTGTCAAGCATGACGGCATGCCCACTAAGGCCTTAATTTGCTTGCACAAAAATGTGGATTTTTAAGAGTTTGCTCTTTTCATAGCCTTTCCGCAAGAACTCACAGAAGATAGGCTTGACTAATAAACATCTTAGGACTGGGTTAAAAGTTTTAATTCTGAGCCTATAGGAATATTCTCTACGAAGAAATTTATTTACAAAACAAATGTTAATTTATCAACATAAATATTTGGATATTGCGATAGTCACACTTAAACCCACCCTCCATGCAAGGAATTGTGGGAAAATAATGTAATAGTAAAATTAAATAGAGCTTTATTTTGCGAATATAAAAGCAATGTTGTTTTAGGATAAAAAAAATCTATTTATATTATTTCTGGAAATATATAAAAAAAACAATCATTAAATCATCATATAAGATTTCCCGTAACTTTATGAAATTCCTTTATATAAATCACATGTCATCGTAAGTAATATTAACGTCATCGACAACCTTCTAACTGAAGGCTTCATAAACTCTGATTATCATGCGTGGGCTGGATATGACAAGACAACTTTGTTTCAGTTCGAACCGATATTTCGACATAAAGCTTTTACAACCAACAGTTTTAATTTTCCGGCAGACACACCTAGATACGCTACATGCCAATACATTCACATATTTTAATCTTTTCAATATATATATATATTCGATCATGTAAAAGCACGATTTTATTATAAAATACTCCAAAAACATTTTACCTCCTACATTAAAAAAATGACCTTACATTTTAAATGTATTACGCATGCACCCAAAATATAGTTTCAATATTTTTATTTGTGTAACTTTATGTTTACACTCATTACGTTTTCGACAGGATACATTAGCACTTATTTATGTTGTCTTAAAGAGAAATTCATATTTTAGTTCGAACCCCTGACCTCAAGACGTCAAAGCTCTAACATATCCTATTCAACGGAGGCCACTACTTAGAACAAAAAAAACATCAATGTAGTGATGAAAGACTCGATGCCTTATATGAAAACGTTTTCTAATTTCTATAAAAATATTCTAGAACACAAATCTAGATCTAGGTTTCAAACCGAATCTGTAAAAATACATCAACATCGTTACAGTTTTATTAAATAAAAGAACTGGTTTATTTATGTGAGTTAATAAAAATATGTGGTCATTTGCTAATATCAGTTTTATCAACACCTGTATTTTCACTTCGCAATATTTAACTATGTAGGTAGACACCTGCATGTAGGAAAGTAGCGTAGGTACAATGATTGCACCAAACAGTTTGGCGTTACATATGTCAAGACATTGCGGAACATTTGAAAACGAATTTGGTCACCGATTTACATTTTAAATGGATTAATTCGAAAGTGTTACATCAATTATGTTTTTAGTTTCATTATGTTACATAATTACACGCGTGTTAGTGCTTCGTTGAATATTGTAATACGTATTGATATCATGTTATGTATGCAAGTAGAGTTTTAATAACCGTTTGATATTATTTCTTCTTTTGGTAACTGCCACATTCCTCAAATGAGAGCAGGTGTGTCATAGCTTGACCACCGAGTGACAGTCTGTAACCTTGAAGGAATAAGCAATCGCCCCACAAAAAATAAGCCGGTATTTCTGAAACAGATCAGCTCCATAACAAAGTATGAAAACACTTGGCATTTATGCAGAGATAATCAAAACAATTTAATATTTTCGGAAGGATGATTTAATAAAAACTCGAATTACGATCGGAAGTTTAGTGATAGTAAAGGACAAAGTAAGCTTCTTTCAACAAAATAAGCTGCGAATTAGATTAGATTTTTTTTCGTCAATGTAGATATCCTTTTGTCACATAACGTTTGTTTATAATTGTATATTGAAGAGAATAATCAAGTGTTATACTTATCAATGTTTTGCTAAAAACGTATTTTTTTATTCTATTCAGGTAATGGAATCAACGTTCCTCCCCCATCCGCAGCCAGAGATGTGGATCTCCAACCCCTGGCCGAGGGAGAGGAGGATGACGGTCAGTACAGAGAGGACCCCAACATCTACGACACCAAGGGCTACATCAACAGCCGCCCGGCGCAGAAGGCTTCCCGCCGGCCTGTCTTCACATCCACCGTGACTCAACCCCTCGTCAGATACCAGGAAGAAGAGCCCATCCAGAGGCAGCCCCAGAGGCAGCAGCAACAACAGCAACCCCAACCCACCTACCAACGCCAGCAGTTCAAGTTCACTCAGCCGCAATACGCCACCAACAACTACCAACAGCCCCAGAGCTACGAACAACCCCAGACTTATCAACAACCCCAGACCTACCAGCAACCCCAGACTTATCAACAGCCCCAGACTTACCAGCAACCCCAGACGTATCAGCAGCCTCAGAGCTACCAGCGTCCCCAAACCTTCCAGTTCAGGTCCAACACCCCGAGCTTCAACACTTACCAGCAGCCTTCGCAGAACCTGGACTACCAGCCTGCCCAGCCCGCTCAGCAGACTTACTCTGCCTTCCAGCAGCAGCCCGCCTACCAACAGAGGGTATACCAGGCTCCCCAACAGCCGCAATATGCCTCCTTCAACCTGCACCCGTCAGTCAAGAACCTGGACCTCGGGTCCGGATCCTACAGCATCAACTACGGAAGATGAAGTCCTCGTGCGACTTAACTGCCATGTAAATAAATGTGATTAATTTAATGTAATCTATTGAGTATTTAAAAATAGATCGCTGCCTGGGGTTGATTATTAAAGATCATTGAATAGTTTTATTATAATAGCTTTAAAATAACCGAGTCATGATTTATAAATAAATTGTTGTATTCACTCTTGTCTGTACGAAAATAGCGGTTTTCTTTGTGTAAATAAATAAACTGCCGGTGTGCGAAAATTAATCAATTTTCTTTAATTATACGACACATTCATGAAACACTATAAAATGTAATAAAGGTGGGTTTACTTTGTATTTTCATTTGTATCCATTGTTTATGTTTATTTCAAAATTCGACCAGACACAATTTGGATCAACTACTTCAATGTGAAATCAATATGTACGATTATTATTATTGACAATGATAATAAAACAATATTCTACACTTAAACTGAGGAAATATTTGATGAGTTTCCTTGAAATACATACATTTTGTTTTCCAATTGGTATACGATTACATGCTTTGTTAAACATAATACTCAGATTGCGTAAGAAATAAATTGGTATTCACTGTTAACTTTCAGCACACTTTCGGAGGAATAATGCATGTTTAATCCCAGATTTACAAGGTGATAAGCGCAACCATTGTGCTCTGAATGAAAATGATAAAATTGTAATCATTGAGGTAACGAACAGTCCTCATTAAGATGCAAACATCAACAAACTTGTAAAACACTTCTTATCGAATTAAAAACACCGAGTTACATAACAAACATTAACATTTTTTACGCATTCCAACATATTAAATCTTTAAAACTATATTATTATTCTGTTAGAGATAGGAAGTGTTCTTTAAACGAGAGATGCAAATATTTTCCAGTATTTTTTACATTGTCAAGACTTCGTACAAAAAATATATGATAGTTGATTGTTAACATATTTAACCTTGGCCAGTGGCATTGCCAAGTTCGGAAAAAACAACTGGAGCGATAAGCTCCTGTCATGGAGAATAGATAAAATCTTCGAGCATCTACCAAAAAAGCTTTTAAGATAGCTCGAAGATTGTACATAATGTGTCTACGTAACAGATAAGTAGACAGGTCTGTCAATTAAACTGAAGTCCCTTTGGGTTGGTAACAACAAGAACATGGGACGATGGATCGGTTAACAAAGGTTTGTCATATGATCTTTCAATAATTTCGAGCTACCGGCAATAGACTTTCCTTTCTTATTTAATCTGGGCCTCTTCAAAGCTCGCCTTAACACATGCCTTTCTACAAGTCCTTCCCAACTGAGTAGTGAAACAGTTCCTTTGGCCGTACATAGTAAAGACAGGGGTCTGTTAAAAACAATTACTATAATTAATCACATAGCTTCAGACATTTCATTATGGGCATGTCTAATCGATTTCTTTCGCATTAATTATTTAAATTAAGATCAAAATGAAATGGTTATCAACATAGCTCGATGAACGGCGATCATTATATACGTATATAAGCCCAGTGAATACTGTACATTACAAGTAGGAACACTGCATGTATACATAATTAATTATTGACAAATGTCAAAAGAAACGAGAAAAAAAGAAACTGCCTACGTTCGAGGACACGAGACTGAAACAAGATCAACATTCCTGCGGTGTGGCCGCCATTACCATTGCGCAAAGGACATTGCCGCTAGCTGACTGTTGGTGGCGGTGTTTGTTGCACTGCCTACTATTTGATTGTTCTCAATGCGATTGGAATGGTAAAATAAAGCGAGTGAATGATCGCCACTTAACATACACACTTGCAATTCTATTCAAATACAGTAAATAATTAGCGCCGGTAAATGTGTTTCCTGTTTTAGTATGGAGTCGGTCAATTCTACTCTATATTTAAGATGAATCACGTCTTGTATTGGAATATCTTCATAAATTCACAAAAAACCCAATGAAACATTTAAAATAAAAATGTTTCTTAAAACACTCACTCGATCGAACACTTTTAGCAATTATACCCACCTTTCTCTAACTATTTGTAACTACTAACTACTAACTTATGAATAAACAATGGAATACATAAATTTTATTTGAATAATAAGCATTAGATTCTAGACACGACGACATATTATTCATACTAAATAAGTACCTACAGTTTTGTAAGCAGACATACTTACAAAAAACATACAGGTCATTAACAAATTGATTTTAGAACGGTTGATAGGTTCGTATACTAAAGGCATAATAATATATAACATTATGAGGGATTGGGGGAGGAGATAAGGAAGAGGAAGATTTTGGAAGTATCTGAATAATTCGATCGATACCTACGTAATTTTTTGCTCCAAGGAAATTAAAAATTTGACTATGGGATTTAAGATAATAGAGAGAATAGAAGCTTTTCTACGTGGCGTAACACTTATTTATTAGGAAAAGTTTCAAAACTGATGAACCGTGTCAAAGGTCTATGATAGGTATTGCTTTTTTCGTAGTGCTAATGTACTGGATGTAGTGGCAAATATGCCCTTCATAAGATAGAATTAAAATTAAATAAGTGTTTTTTTTTTGGTTCGCTGTAGTCTGGCTTGCTATGGAAAGGTTTAAATTTAAATGCATGTAGTTTTTTTAAATTTATTGACTGGTGGACTTTTCAGTTAGTCAAATTTGGCCAAATCCTTTTATAAAAATGGTACCCACAATTTATTAATTCAAAAATGGCAAAAGTGGGGACATAGCGGATAATTGTAAAAAGCTCCATCCTATTTACTTTACCAATAGTTTTCGAAACAAACAAAACAACCATAAAAAGGCTCACTAAGTTAAAACAGGCTTTAGACAGAAATAGTAGGCTGTCTTGAACGAATGTAGAGTAAAATCTGCAACAATGTATCCACCAGAGAAGGAATGCGGGGAATTAGCGCCGCAGGCAATCATTTCGTATTCTTTCCCAAAGCACTATTATTAGGTGGTTTATTTGAATGTCTGGCTTGGCCTCTTGGGAAAGGATGACAACGTAATCCTGCGAAGTGAGACTGCGCAAGGAATTACTAACATAATCACTATCATTACCCCTGAGATATACAGCTAAACTTACTTGACCACTCAAAAAAATAATCTATGTTTTTTCGTTCCAATGAAGGATAGAAAAACTGCAAAGAAATTGGGTTTTTATTTTTTGGCGTAGTGCCTTAAAAAAATTAGAGGTCGCTTGTGAGTTAGCCAGAATGTAAGTTTTTTGAGGGGGGCTCGCAATTCACCATTACTAGTAAAAATCTTAAGTTCGAAGGCGCTTTACAAAACTAGAAAAAGCTTAAAAATATGGTTAAATTTAAAAAAATAACACATTTTTATCTAAACAATGTGTTGATAGTCGAAAATCGGTATTTCCAAACGAATTTTTAATATTAGAACAGTTTCAAAAACCTTTTTTTTTTTTTTTTTCAATTTTGGTTAAGAAACAATTGGAGCTGGGTCTACGCTCCGACGCCTTTTTTCAAAAGACAATTAACAGTTAGTTAGTAAACTAGGGATGGTTGATATCGGAAATTTGGTGTCACTGCGGTTGCAGTTACCGGAGACTGGCGAGGAACCGGTTATTTATCCAGTTATTCAATCAATATAATTACACAAGTAATATTTTTATTTTAAGAAGTAATATGTTAGCGATATTTGGAGAACGGTAAGAACTGGAACCGGTTCCTGGCCAAAAATATATTCTAGGTCCGAAAGCACTAGAACTGTGGAACCGGTACCTCATTTCTCGCCAAATACTGGTTTTCTCGCCAAAATGAACTGCAGCCGCACATTTAATGAATATTCGTTATTTTTTACGAAAAATAGGAACCGGTTCCTCGGATAAATAATTCGACGATCCCAGTGACCGGCTTGGAACCGGTTCCGTTTAACTGGTACAGGAATATCGACCATCTCTAATAGTAACTCCGCAGTCACTGAATATTTTGAATTTTGACCAATTATTTTAAAAAATCGTACTCTATTTACGGTTAAACCACAAAATAAATTCTTTGGGTGATAAGTTCAGAAAGAAATCTAAATATTAATCTAATCACACATATTTATATAATTAATATACAGAATATACTAATTTGAATTGTATAAAATTTCATAAAATAGCAGCCATATAACAAAAGCAAAATTAGTGAAGCAAGCTCAGAGCAATAATATACAAGAGAGAGCGCTGCTGTAGTAAGTTTCGATGAGTTTTGCTAGACTCGGCTAGACCTGGGCGTGGTTAGGACTAGGGCTAGGGTATTTATACATCCATTCATAGTACATGTCAACATTATGTTTTTGTTTATTCGTAAAACTATTTTTTCACAGTATTGTTATAAACTAAAATATATCATATAACCTAAAAATCCGTTGACTTATGTTTATTTATGTCGCATATGAAAACATGTGGGAGGAGTCAACGGAGACGCGGGAGACGAAGAACATCCTTACAGTACTTAGAAAAATTTCCTGTCTCTTTCTTTCTCATGGTGTACGACGTAAAAACCCGGAGAAAGTGATTTATCCCAAATTCGTATAGCGAAGCAACTTATTGAATAAATTTACACGTAGTGGCATAAAAAAATAAATCATAAAAAATCTTTTAAGCAATGCATTTGAAATATTGAATCGAGGATGAAAGACTGGTCTAACGGGTAACTTGATTTTGATATTTTTTCCCAACCGTATCAGTAAATGGTTTTGTCATTCACAAATCAAAAAAGTTTACAAATATTGCAATGTCATCATGTCAGCCTCGTGGCTGCTTTACTTTAGCTTAGTGCGTAGCATTCTCTAGAGTGGATCTCAGGTATGGTCGCTAGAGAACACCGACTCCTCTACATGAAAGAGTTTGGTTGTTACCCATGGCTGTTTCCAACAGCATTTACCTCGGGGATGCTGGGTATCTGCAGCCTTAGTGTGAGAAGGGATATACCATTATTGCTTTTAGCTCATTAACTCTTGAACGGTGTATTATTAAAATCTGATATCCTGGCGGAAATTGGATTCTATGTCCTTGATAAATTCACGCGAGGCCGCCAACACAGGGTTCTGTTTCTTCCAAGGTGCAGAAATAACGTACCGATGGTGATGCCCCTGGGAAGACTTACTAGGTTAGTTAACTGCCTCGCAGGAAATGTGGATATTTTTCATATGACTTATAACAAGCTTAAGCACGAACTAGCTATTAAGTTCTTACTATATTATGATCTCCTTAAAAACCTTTTTTTACCTTTTTACCTTTATCTTTTTTTATTTTTGTCTGTTTTTGCAATGTATTGATGTAAAACTGATGCAAAAATAAAATAAATAAATTTCATTTTGTTTTGAGAAAGGTTTGTAAATCACGTTTGTAAGCCGCGAGACATATTGACAAAAACAACAAAATACATGACTTGATTTTGATTTATCATTAATGGCGCCAATAAAACGGAAAGTGAAAAACTGGAGCAACTAAATCATTCAAATCAAAATGACGTGAATTTCCTCTTTCCTATTCGAATTATTAGGACAACAGAAACGTTACAGCGGTGAGTTTGTAACACAGTATCGAAAGTTGTCACGCACATGTTGCATACTAGGTACCTACCCATATAATATACTAGCTGAGTGGAGCGGAATAGTGCTGTCGTGGGTATGGCCATTTATATTACAGAGGTGTCGTGTCCTATCGCTTTCCTTGAGAGTTACGAAGCAACAGTAGACGTAATTCACTTAGTTATATCGACTACTCATTTAACAAAAAATATGAATCACGTTTTTTTTCTACGCGATACCCCCATTAAGGTATCTTACCACCCCGGTATAGCATATATCTATATATATCTTAGAGTATATAGAGTGTTATCTATCCAAGGCAGTGTAGTCAGTTTTTGATGATTTTTACCGGACTCGGCGGACCTGGGCGTGGATAAGACTAAGACTAGGGAATTTATACATCCATTCATATCACATATCGAAATAATGTTTTTGTTTATTCGTATAACCACTTTTTTACAGTATTTTTATCAACAAAAATATAGCATATAATCTAAAAAACCGTTTAGTTGTGTCAAGTTTAGTGGCTTAATGTGGGCGGAGTCCCGCAGTGACCTAGGAGCCCAAGATCATCGCGACAGTACATAAAAGCGGTGTATTATATTTGTTATGTCTTTCTCTCTTATGGTGTACGATGTAAAAACCCGGGGAAAGTGATTTATCGCAAGTTTGTATAGGTTGGGTAAAAATAATTACCTCTCTTTCCATACATTGTTACTCCAAGATATAATTTATATTTGCATCATTTTAAGTATGTAAATAAAATAACTTACTAACTAACCAACCACCACACCGTTTAAATAACGGACCGCCATATAACTGTCTTGGCATACACTCCTTGCTTTATTCACATTCATACATCGTCTCATACATACTCTTCTGTTATTTTGACTCTTCACATGACCCGATTCAAGTATTTGATTTACTTGATCGTGCCTTGTCTTCCTCGGGTGTCCTCGACTTCTTCTTCCATTCGTACATTACATTTCGTTATATTACGAAAAAATCGTTTATTAAAATTAAATTATATTTAAATACAATGGTTACATGTCGGCTGTGTAAAGGTTTTTATTTTTACAGTGAACACAGTACACCACACAATAGTCCTAACTGCTTCCAGCCGTCTAGAGCCAGTGGGGCTATGAAATTCCCAATCGAGGTATGTTGTGAGGCAAAAGGTAGTGAAGAGGTAGGAAGGAGATAAGGATGCGGAAGGTTAGGAAGTACCTAGCTATTCAGATCTGGTCACCAAACACAGCTAAGGTCATTTCAAGCAACGTTTAGATTCTGAATGGTAGTTTTTCACCTGGGCGATACTAAGTGTATCTTCTACTCTTGAACGTGCCGCAAGTAAACTATATACTATTAATTAAATGTGTTATGAAACAAATTAATTAAATAAAAGTTGTTTACGCACGCCAGATTTGAACGCGCGACCTCTAAAAGGTCCATTATCCATATTCCACTTTTTTTTAAGTAAATAAATGTAGTCCTAGTGATAACATGACGGTAATGCTGCTATGCTTGAAACTTGATCATAATTTGGTCAAATATTAAAATGGGCCGAGAATCGGTTTTTAACGGGAGCGATTATTTGAAACGATATGCGACAGTGTAAAATGTGACAGTCGTTCAAACCACTAGGCATAATTTTGTTTGCAAAAAATCTGAACTAATGCCTTTGACCTAAACAGAGTCGATATGTTCTAATATAAGCATAACATGTAAAAATAAAATATGTACATAAAATATAAACTTGGAATATAATTATAAACATTAAATTTATCAGCAAATAATTATAATCA
Source organism: Drusus annulatus (assembly GCA_022651775.1). Taxonomy (NCBI): domain Eukaryota; kingdom Metazoa; phylum Arthropoda; class Insecta; order Trichoptera; family Limnephilidae; genus Drusus; species Drusus annulatus. The sequence goes on along the minus strand of JAGWCC010000430.1, from coordinate 210,260 downwards.
GTTTTAATTATTATATTTTTTTAGCAGAAAAATACACTCTTCTTTTACATTGGTCGATAATCTTTGAAAGATTATGTAGAAATAAATTCATAGCAAAGATTTTGATTTCTTTCGAAATGGAAAGTGCATTATTTTTTTTCTTATTGTAGAGTGATGTGTGCTGGTTTTTATTAACTTTCCGCATAAATTCTGAAGATTCTTTCCTTTAAATTTTAAAAAGCATAATTATTACATTGAAATACACAATTTGCCTGAGAGACATTACATTTAGATCTCTTATTATAATTTTATTTTCGGAATATTTTTTTCAATGGATAGCCTTATTTATCAATTATATGTTAATATTACTACAGTTAATTGTTAGTAAAATGGGGGATAGCAGAATTTAACATTTAAGCGCCAGTCGCTAAAATCACAATTTAATTTTTTAATTCTTAATCGTGGTTTGTCAATAATGTAACACTGATTTATTTTTTGCCATGTGAGAATTTTAACTTTCTTATCAACATTAAATGATTTTTCTTTTAGGTTTATAAAACTATATGAAACATCTACAAATTAAAGGACGTGTTGGGGTGATGCATTTTTCCATATTATTATACTTTCTTATGATTTTGGGCAATTTTATTAAAAATAATGTTTGTAGAAGATTAAATTCAAAAAACATATTGTAAAATACACGACCTTCTTCAATCAAGTTCATCTTCAATGAACATATTTTTTGTCAACTTTTTACAAGTTGGTAATAGAGTCGAGAATTGGTCCCGTGTTTTAGATTTAAAAAGCTGCCGCCAATAAGGTGGTCTAGATATTACGCATACAGTCAGCTTCGTTATACAATGGGCGGCGGCGCGCACTGTGAGGCGGGAAGAAATAATTGGTGGTCAAATATGTACTAAAAATAATTATAATTAATTTAATTTATTACAAATCAAAACATTTAGCACCAGGGAGAAACAAATAATCATTTTGTATCAACTCAAAAAAATATTTACAGGTTGTCTAAAACTGAAACTGTAAGCAAATCAAAAAATTTCATTAGACCCAAAAATGTTTTGTCAAGTAACATAACACCTGCTCTTGGTCAAACTTTGAAATAACTGCTAGTTGAATGGAATGTTCTTATAGCCAATAAATAAATAGAAGGAAAAACAGAATTTTTTCTAGACTTAATATTTACTATTAAATATATCGAAAAATACGCTTGATTAATATCAACCACCATAAAAAATAATTTTTCACGTGTATGTCGAGACAAGAAAAAAGAGTAAATCTAGATATGGAAAAAAAGCTCCGGAAAAAATACTTGTCAAAACAACAAACTTAAATAAAAAAGTATCCGATGGATGAACATTTACTTATTTGCTAAATTAATTAATATTTTAATTTCAGAAGTGTGATTTTGGGACCGTTTCATTGACAAGATACATACGTTTCGAGGAAACACGTGACAACTAATAGAAAGGATGTGGAAAGAGAAGAGAAAAACAGGAATGAAAACAGTTGATATGATAATTAAAAATAAATAATTTCGACTAAATACTGAAGCCATCTAGTCCACTGTGCACCTTGGGTTGGGCTGCCAGGAAAGGCCTTGCACATTCCGCTACCCGGCGATATCAAGCCGCCCGTAATTCTCTCCCTCTATACAGACCTAGTCAACAGATACCTCCGATCGTTTTCCTGATAGGTAGACGTGACGTGTTCTATTAGGTCCGCAGTGTCGATGGAGCGATAGCCTCTTCCGCATGACAGATATATCAGTCATAAACCTGAAATTTGTACCGATCTGTAACTTATGTTTTAAAATTATATTGGAATACTGACCGAACTTGATAACCTTGTACAAAAAAGCTGATTTGGATTGAAATACAGAATAACATTTATTCGCGTTTTTCATACAAATTCTTACTGGTAGTATAAATGAATATAAGCCATGCGCAAACAAAAAATACGCTTTACGTTAACTAAACATTAGAGTTAGTAGAGAAATAACAGTCCAGAATCTTAATTACACTGTGTAAAGGCAAATTAATTTATTTTTTTTTAAATTTTTTTTTTATTTGATTTATTTTGTTACATACATTTAAAAATTACAGAAATAATAAAAATAATGTAGACATAACAAAAAAAATCCCACATAGGCAAAAGCCAGTGCGTGGGTATACTAATTCAAATCATAGTTATAGCTCTCTATAGTTACATTTTACAGTATAAGGTACATTTCAAATTAAGTAAAAAAAAAAAAAAAAACAAAAAAATAATAATTAAAAAAAATATATATATATATATTATTGTTATTATTATTTTTCTTTTTTTTTTTTTTTCTATGCGAAGAAAGGTAGCTACGTAGGTACACAATTTCAATGGAGATTTGTTTAAGGTGAAGCTGATTTTTATCGCACAGACTGCCTGAGGTCATAGGGACTACGATACGCCCAATATTAAAAAAAATGAATGACGAAAGAAAAATGGTAGAGGAAAATATGAAAGGAATGTTGGGAAACCTTTGGTTTTTAGAGCTGGTCACGAAATAACACTTAATATACTAATGTATGTCATACAAAGCCACACACTACTCCTAAAGCGAATCCTCGAAGAATTAGAACTAAAAACGTTCATCAGACCAGTGCTAAGGTAAGGCCCAAAGCACTGGGCTTTAACGAAGAATAGCGTAAAGGTAAAGTGCAATGGCGTAGCTATAGGTACACATGGGGGAGGTTTTAACAACGAAAAAATGACGACTCACGTCGACTAAACATGCTTAATATAGTCGATGGAAACTGTCATTTGTTCGGCAAGAGTTGTCGCGCCAATGATGATGACGACACATCTATAAAGCTGTCACACCTGTCCAAGCACCGACTCCTATTAATTTTACTCAACCGTAATAATTATCACCTGACAAGTTTTGCAATGTTACTATAACCACCGACATCGCTTCGTGAATCATGGCTTCATTCAATTTCTTGTGTATTTTCTCTCGGTTCTGTTCGAATTATTCTATTTTTTCGTAGATACTTTAATAATAATAGTAAAGTTTATTCCAGAAGGTATGGAGGTGTAATGCAATGCAATACATTTCATAATCCATTCCATAATACATCCCATAATCCATTCCATAATATATTCCATAATCCATTACATAATTCATTCCATAATTCATTTCATAATCCATTCCATAATCCATTCCATAATCTATTCCATAATTCATTCCATAATCCATTCCATAATCCATTCCATAATCTATTCCATAATCCATTCCTTAATTGAATCAATTAACTCAATGATTTATACTTCCCTTTCCCATCTCTTCTATCTTCTCAATTTCCACAGCTTCACAAAATACCATACATTGGGTATGTCGTGGGGCCATGCTTTTGGATACCATAGTGGTTCAGGGCAGCTTGTGCAGTATTTTTTTTTTTTTTTACGTGAATACTGCACAAGAGTCTCAACTGCTCCCTACCGTCTAGAGCCATTGAGACCATGGCATCCCCAATAAGGTATGTAATGAAGAAAAAAAAACTTCAAATTAACAAATGTTGAGTATTACTTTATTGAATACCTAAATGATACTTTTGCTGTGGAAAGGTGCTTACCGCTTTTAATTTATTAAAATAAATTCATTTTAAGATAATAAAGTTTTGCAGAAAAAAAGTATCAGTGGGAGAGTCGAACGCTGTCCATCCGACTACTAATCGAATGCCCTACCCACTTGGCTATCGAACAACTCATTTATACCGAAAAACTTTTTTCAACTTCCTCCCACATATAGTTTGAACCGGATAAACTAGTTTAACTAAAGTCAAGCACTCTCAAGGATTTATTTGCCAGGAGAGAAATTGACCATGCAGATTGTGGTCACCTTCTATCTACATGCAATTATAATCAGTTTTGCTGACCAATACAAATAAAGTAATTGATTGTACCTGGTAAATGATACAAGTTATTACTTTTATGAGGTCAAGATTTGCAAGTGGAAAATTTGGAAAAGTGGGTACACAAATGTGAAGAATGAATAAATGACCTCAAAAGCAATAGATTTTGAATCAGAAGGTTGTGGGTTTGATTCTCGCACACTGAAAATTGTTATAGAATTTGAATGAAATGGGCGCTTTTAGTTTTGGGTTTTGTGATTTTTTTGTTGTTAAATTTGTACCGCAGTGGAGTCTCAATTGCCCGGTGCCCATTATCAATGGGGTCAAATCTGTCAATCCTTAATTAAGATATGTTGTGAGGCTTAAGGGAGTGGGGAAGCGAAATAGATTAAAAAGAAAAGGGTTTTAGAAAAGCCTTAAAAGTAGCTCTATGGTGGTGGTAAGAAATTATCAAAAAATGCTGCTTCACATTTTACTTCTAGTTTAAATCATTTGAATCACTAGGTTTCATATTTAAGGGTCAGCACTCAAGAATGACGCTAATTGTTACATTCTAGCATTCTAATACAAGCAATACTACAAATGATTTATCCGTAAATTTTATTCGAGTAGTTAGAAAAATGTCTGAGGTTTCCAGTGAATACGTTTTTTTAGCTGTAATCCTTTAAATTCTATGCAAAAAAAAATCTGAAATGTCAGTAAAAGGTGCAGTTTTACCAGCAGAGGCATTTTTGAATGTTTAACCTAAAATTCTGGAATGCATTTAAAAAATAAATTAAATGATAACTGTTAAAGAATTGTATTCATAGTGTAGTATTGCTTGTACTAGAAAGCCAAAATGTGTGTATTTTTGGGTGCTGACCCATAAGTAGCTTCGTGTTCAAGTTTATCTAGTTATATCATTAAACTATCTAATAAAAACTAGGAGTACGATGAAAGTTGGAAAAGCGTGTCTTTTTTATTGGTATTTCAATAGAAGGCGATCCAATGAACTAGCACAATTTACCGGGTTACTCAGGCATCAAATACCCTCGAAATACCTGGTTTATTCCTAACTCTATCTAAAAATACCCTCCGCAAAGCGTCGCCAAAAATATCTTAGAAACCTTTCACATGGAAATCTTATTTAAAAAATCATAATTTTAAATAAAACTCGCCTTGTGACAAAAACCGAATGAAACATTGTTCTTTAGAAGTACTTTTAAGTCAAATTAAACATATTATTATAATATTTTAGTTGAAGTATGATTGATCCCTGTCCTTCGTATTATATTGAGTACGTATTGTAATTTATTTTCTTGTTCTCCTTATCAAAACCCGATGAACTATATAGACCAGCGACTGGTGACCGTGGCGTAAAGGTAAGTACACCGACAAGTGAAAAAGTTGCCCCTACCCAATGATACATGTTAATATCAAACATGTCATTGAAAATAATAGGTTTTATTATAAGCAAGACCCACACCCAATTGCAACTCATTTCTACCATAACTAGTTTTACAACAATTCTACGACTTTTTTTTCTTACCGAACAGTTAAAAAATATTTTAAAAAGCAATTCGGCGTCTCGTCGAGTTTTCTGACGGTTAAATTCATATTTAAAAGCTTCTTAGCTCATAATGGAAGATACTTTGCGAGCTAAAAGAGTTGCGCTATCCTTAAAATTTTAGAGGATAAGGTGTGCAAATGTCATGACGCCAGAGCTTTCTGCTCGTGTGTTTTTGATGGGACGTACAAACAGATTGCACGTTTTATACCTTTTAGATTGCTAAGAGAACAGTGTCTTGTCATTGAAACGCCGTTTTTAATTATTTTTATTTGTCGAACGGAATTAATATATAAAATGGAGGTCATAAAATACATGAAGACTAACAAACTAACTAATTAAATAATACACCGTATCTCCGCAGGGGTAGGCAGAGAGAACGAACCGCCATATAACTCTGTCCAAGCACACAATCCTTGATCATTCACATTCATAGTATATCGTATCATTCACACTTTCTGTTATTCTGACTCTTCACATAGCCCGATTCAAGTATTTGATTCACTTGATCGTGCCATGTCTTCCTCGGGCGTCCCGACTTCTTCCATTCACTTTCGCGTCATGTATTCTTTTCACACTTCTTTCTTCGTTCTACATGCCCTAACCACCTATACGTCCTTTTCTTGATCCTATTCATTATGCTTACATCAGCCTCGCATTCTGTCCGTATATTTAAAAATTTAACATGGTCATTTAGACAGTATTCAGTCTATTTTCATCCTTCCTTTGCCTGTTAACCATGTCACTAAAAAAAAGAGTTGGTAGATATTTCACTCCAGTTTGTTTTACTATAAATAATTTATTTTTATCTTTTACAAGTAAACCAAAAGCTAAAAATTAAAAATGTTGTTTTCAAGCCTTGAAATGTACATGTATGGTGAGAGACATTATTCGTATTGCACTCTTATCTTTCTTTCCTCCTCTGATACCCGTTCGTCATGTGGGCGAGAACATGTACATTATTACCGGTGTTATTGAGCGCAGATGTTGGCATTATTGTACGTGCGAACAGTATAAAACATGGAAGTTGATACCGGTAAGATGCATCAAGGGTTGGGTATTAAAAAAAATCTTACATTTTACAAATAATAAAAATAAATTTGTTTTATTTAAAAGCTGTCATATCAAATCTTTTCACGTTTTTGCGTTTTGAAAGAATTACATCAATCATAAATATATATTTTTATATCAAAAATATATGTAAATAGTGAAAATGTATGTAAAAATAAATAAAAGTAATAATAATAATATTTGGATGACTTGTTTAGCGCCGTTTTTGTGAAAAATCACCTCAAGGGCCCTGTACAGATCTTATTTTCTATTATTACATATTAATTCCTAGTTAAAATAAGAAAATATAAGGAACATACTTACCTGGCAGGTCCCATCAGATAGACACTTATTAACTTAAAATCATAATTGTGATTTTTTTTATTTTTGTTTTTATTTTTTATTTTTCTGATTCAGGGCATGGGAGCGAAATAAAAAAATGGACTTTCTGAATTTGTCGTACAATACAGGATTTGGTTAAAACTAGAATATCTAAAGGTGATTCGTCGAGAGACAGATTATGTTGAGATTCTTTTAATGAATTTAAGGATATGAGAGCCTGAAAAAGGTAAGTTTTCAGTTTGGACCGAAATTCTGTTGGGTTCGTTATACATCTTAGTTCCGGAGGGAGCTTATTCCAAGCCTTCGGCTCCGAAACTCCGAAAGCGCGATCTCCAAACTTAGTATTTGGATTGCGTTTGGGTTCTATCAGCCTTCCGATAGCCGATGACGTTGCTGATCTAAGAGTCGACTGCCTTAGAAGAATATTTTCTGGAAAGCATAGTTCGTTAAAAGTAATTTACTTAATAAGCAACTAGATTTATCCAGCAGCCCGATTTTAAATTTGTTCCCCTTCCACCCCCCTACCCCTACTCCTACCACCTCTCCCGTACTTAACCCCCACCTAAGTTGATTTGCCCATTTTATGTTTTCCCCAAGAATTATAATTCTGTTTTGATTTAATACATATTTGTTCAGCCCTGAAGAAGGTTCAGGTAGAGCCGAAACCGGTTGGTAAATGTATCTAATAAAGTGGTGTCAAAACAAAGTTACTTTTAATTAAAATACATTTTTATATCTGTTATTTTTATTATTTATTTTTTTAATAATGAATACCGCACAAGGGTCCTAACTGCACCCAACCGTCTAGAGCCAGTGTGACTATGGCATCCCTAATTTGGGTTTGTTGTGAGGCTTAAAGTAGTGGGGTGGGGAAGGAGATGGGGAAGAGGAAGGTTGAGAAGTACCTGGCTATTCAGATCTGGTCACCAACCACGGCTGAAGCCATTTTTAAGCAACGTTTTGATTCTGAATGGTGGTCTTTCACCAGGGCGATACTTAAAGTATCTACCACTCTCTAACGTGCCGGAAATATACTTTTTATTATTTTACATGAATTAAATGTGTTATGACACATATTAAAAAATAAAAAATAATGGCGTACGCCGGGTTTGAACCCGTAGGATTTTTTAGGTTTGGATTCGTAGTCGAGCGTCTTACCACTCGACCATGGAAGCCGTCAATTTAGTATTTCTGACAGTATAGAAGATCTGCAGTTTCTCGTGTCTAGAATTAACCAAGTATGCATGTAGCATGAGTTAATGATGAATGTAAGTAAGTCCAAAGTCATGGTGTTTGAAAGAGAGAGTACGCGAACAGCGCGCAAATACAGTTATGAATGATGAATACTTGGAGCAAGTGGATGAGTTTGTGTATTTAGGAAGTATGTTCTAGAGAGACGGAAAGGCTTATAAGGATATTGAAAGAAGGGTGAATGCAGTAAACTCCATTAATGGAGGAACGACCGCTGTTGGCACAAATAAAAAAAATGATCAAAGAAGCGAGGCTAGCAATTCACAATGAAGAGCTTATATCAATTCTGATGTATGGCAGTCAGGTATGGAACTGGAAGACAAAGGATGAAAATAGACTGAATGCTGTGGAAATGAGATCCCTGAGACGTATGTGCGGTAAAATCACGTATGACCGTGTTAAAAATGTGGATATCTGAAAAGAATACAAGGCTGATGTAAGCGTAATAAATTGGATCAAAGGAGTGACGATTAGATGTAGAGTGAATGAACGAAAAAAGGAGTGAGAAAAAAATATATGATGCAAAAGTGAATAAAAGAAGAAGCTTGGGACGCCGAGGAAGACGTGGCACGATCAAGTGAACCAAATACTTGAATCGGGCCATGTGAAGAGTCAGAATAAAAGAAGAGTGTGTATGAGACGATGTATGAATGTGAATGAAGCAAGGAGTGTGTGCCCAGACAGAGTTGTATGGTGGTCGGTCCTCTCTGCCTATCCGTGCTGAGAAACAGCATGATGGTTAGTTAGTTAGTTTTAGCAAAAAAAATATATCAGAAGCATTATCTACAAGAAAATCATCAAAATAATATGAAAATATCACCAATAACCTTTGAGGAAGTAACACCCATCATTTATACAATACAACAGACCAAAAAAAAAATCTCACCATGGAAATCCACGATTTTATTTGATCTTAAATTATGCACATAACTTGTATATGAGAAAAATGGTAAGTAATGTGGGAATTAAAATGAAGCTTAAAACATAAACACCGTAAAACGTGAATACTGATTTATTTTTAGATATCAAAATTATATTTACTGATTAAATTTATTCATAATCTTTTTATGTGCATTCAGACACCTAGCTTTCAGCTTAACTAAGTGGTTTAAAATGAAATACTCCTTAAACGTCAAACGATTAATTATATCGCCAAAGAAAAATTCAATGTACACAATCAACAATCAGTATATCGTCGCCGGAAAGATAAAAGGGCTGAAGTGCCATTTTGGGAAGTTTACACTAGAGCACATTATTTTTTTTTGTTTGTTTTACAGTAAAATTCATTAGTCTTCAGTACCTGGTTGGATTTTGAAAAATGCTCTCACTGAGTTATCAGAAGCGACAAAAAGCTAAAAAAAGTTCCAAATTTGTGTCGCTGAAGTCAAGCCTTCTCCCAAATGGTAAATATATTTTAGATGGCTGAAGGGCCACAAAAGTCTTCAGAATCAAACGAGAGTCGGAGTGTTCGATTCAAGAAAAAAAATTGATCATAACTGCATATTCAACTCATTTTTTACTAAATTGTCGCTCAATCCCTTTTGCCTTTCCAGCGACGATATACAGTTTTGAGAAATGAGGGGGCAAAAAAAACGTTAGTTTAAAAGTGAATTGAACACGTATAGATCTTAATTATTTAAATACAATGAATAATATCTTCGAAAACATCCGTAATCCTTGAGTTGAATAATTCACCACTCCCGCTAATTGTATTACTTCCAACGAGTCGAATAGATGAAACGGAATGTGATTTATCATTGAATACATGATTTGTGGTTTTTAATCTAGCTAATGTGTGCAATGTATCATTACACAAAAAAACGATGGTTAAGGAAATAAAACTTGAACTCTAATTACATACAACTCGGACAGTTCTCAGTTTTGTCGGAAATATCTTTACAATCTTTTTCGCTTTGTTTGATTTGTTTATCTGGAGCCAGTCGGAGAATCTATAATTGGAGACAATGGAGAATCCTTAATTGGAGTGTGTAATGAGGCTGAAAGAAGTAGGTAAGGAAAAGAAATGGGGAAGAAGAAGTCTGGAAAATACTTGGCTATTAAGATCTGGTCACCAAACACGAGTGAATCCATTTCAAACAACGTTTCGATTCTGAATAGTGGTCTATCACCAGGGCGATACTAAGAGTATCTACCACTCTGGAAGGTGCCGTAAATGTACTATATATATAATAATTAGATGTGAAAGAACACATATTTATTAGTGAAAAATTATTTGCCTTTGCCGGGATTTAAACTCGCGGCTTATAGATTCGTAATAGAGGATTTTAACTATAGTTTTGGTATAATTTATTTTGATTTTACATTTTTGTAAGATGGAAGTTTCTACGAAATAATTTATGTAACAAATCTTTTCGTTTAAATCGTAATTTTTTTATAAAGTGTACAGTCGGTTAATTGTAAATTCGGTTCACAAATATCGCACTAGTCAGAATATTTAATATTCTTACAGGTAGATGGTGAAGTCAGAATGTTTTAATACAATAAATAAAAAAATAGATAAATATTTAAGAAATCACATTGACGTTAGGCACCGGTCAATGTGTGTATGAGCTCCCCGTTAGACGGCGACTAAATAAAAAAAACGACGCTAAGTAAGGCGGGACGAAAAAAATAATGCTTGTCACACGTTGGAAATAAGAGGGATAAGGTCGAGTTTGCTGTAGCAGACCTAAAAGAGACTTATATCCAAGGTGTGCATTTTAATCAATTCTGATTGACATATTACTATTATCACAAATGTTTTCGTAGTATTCCTTAGAAGTAATTAAATCGCATAGAAAAATAATTTTTGATTCTGACCGCTATTGTTATTGGTGAGAATTGATGTGTACATTTTGGAAATCATTTTACAATAAGACTGAATAGTAAGGATCAGTTTTTATTTACCTAAAATATAAAATTCTTACATCCCGAGTAGACCCTCTGAAAACATTTAAAATTGTTGTTACAGATTCATCAGAATTAATTCCTATCTGAATATATGTGTTAAACCTTCCGTTTAGGAAGGTTGTGTTGTAAAAATATAAAAACCACAAAATAATCACAATATAATAGCACAAAATAATCTATGTTGTTCGTGTCACATTTTTCAATTAACTGCAAATATGTTTCTTTGTAAGGACGTACGTAAATGTGTAAACATTTCAAATTTTGTCTGATATTAATTAAATATATATATTTTTTATTTTTAAATTCCTACCTACCTAATAAAATGCGTACCTATAATGCATTTCAGCAGTCATTATTCTATTTTTGAAATGGGTGGATTAAATCAATAAAAAAATTGACAAGTAAAGTTACATGCCATACATTTCAAAAATTACAACTAGTAATTACTAGATATAAAAGATTTTTCTAAAAAGTGTGATAAAACTAACAATAAATTTTTTGGGTCGAAAAATGAAAAAAAATTTAAAAGTTAGCGATATTAAACAAAAGTAGATATTTTCTTCATCTGTACGTACAGGGCGGACTTATCTCTGTTTCTACCTTAATTTTAATTAAATCTGGTTATTTTAAATTTATTTTTATCACGATTATAGCACATTCATAAAATCTTGAGGTTCCAACGACACAAGAGGTCCGGGCGACCTTGAGCCGCAGACACTCTCATTGCTCGAACAATGCACACTGGATACTAGATAATATATCTCTTGGCAATGTAATGAATTTATACCAACACATGTAAGTAAAAACAGCAAATTTGTTACCGGATCCAGTTATGACAAAAACTGGGGCGGGTTATGAAGGAGACCCAATCCAGTAACTAGAAAACACAGAACAATAAGCAGTCTAGATTTTGTTATTTACGTGACACAATTCTGGAAGTGGCTCCAAACAGTATGAAACAACATTACTATCACTTAACGATTTCGGACAATGTTGTGAGGGCGGAAAATGGAAGGAGGGAAGAAATTAAGCTTAAGGCATAAATCTGGTGACAAAATAACACTAACTATACATGCCGAGAAACAAATTATAATTTGTAAAAAAAAAAAATTGTGAGCATGTCACTATGGCAGTCCTATATTCAAGTAATGACTTCTTCAATTGTTTCTCAACTTCTTACTTTCTTGCTAATAGTGACAATAAAGTAATATGTACACAATGTTATCGCTTCGTGAATCATGACTGACAATATTAAAACGTAAGTAAATTATGGGAGATACCCTTGATTATTTACTCCATTTTATAGAAATATAGAAAAGGTATACATAAAACATCAATAATCATCAATTTAATTCTTCTAAAACATAAAAACATTGAATAATCATTAAGTTAATTCTATCGTTTTTATTGTGAATATGGATTTATTTAAAAATCGAATAATTTCATGAAACCAATATTGTTTACTACATTTGTCACACATTTGAATGTGGAATGAAAAACAGTGAAATGATTTTAATCAACGCGTAGCTGAGGTTCAACAACCTACAAATAGATCTTAGATTTAAGCATGTTATTTTTGGTCAAAAATTGCGTTGACATAAACTGCTAAAAAGTACGGTTAATAATTTAGTGAATAACTCACAAGAGTTGCAACTGTCTTGAGCCAGTGGGACTATGGCATCTCCTATCAGGGTATGCAGTGAGAATGAATGGAGTAGGAGAAGGAAATGGGGAAAAGGAAGGCTGGGACGTACCTCATTATTCAGATCTGGTCACCAAACATGACTAAAGCCATTTCAAGGGACGTTTCAATTCTGACTGGTGGTCTTTCACCAGGGTGATACAGATAGTATCCACCATTTTGTAGCGTGCCGCAAATATACTATGTGAATCACAATTATATGAAATAACAAATATTAATTAAATAAAAAATATTTTCGCACTCCGAGATTAGAACCCATGACCTTTGGATCCAAAGCCGAGCATCTTGATCGCTCGGCCACGGAAGTCGTCGAGACGAAATTTAATTTCATTGTCACTTAGCTTGGCGAACGGGGTTGCTGCATATATATTTTTTTTTTCCGATTGCACGCATTTGAATTTATCAGTAATTTAATAGGGATACCGAGAAACGGTAATACAATATTTATAAGTATATCAAATAGTACCTTAATTGAGTACTCGATACAAATACAACAGCGGTAGGGAATTAGAGCAAATCGAGACAAATCATACAATTTAGTAGTAATGTTAAAGTATTATGTATAACGCAGGGTTTAAGAACATGATTATGAATTAATTACGTGAATATGCTGTAATTCTATATTATATTTGATTGTCTGTTCAATTAATTCAAATTATTAAAATAAAAAAATTGGTTCTTTGGTATACTTTAACATTCATTGGGAAGGTACATCTTGTAAATAAATTACGGCAATTAAGTTATTTCTTCGAGATTTCCGTCATAAATTTCAATATTTTTTAATGGTGCATTAAATAAAATCAGAGGGGTGGGTTACAATATATTTATGGAAAATCGAAAATTGGCAGGGTAATAGTAGGGTGAGATATTAAAAATTGGTTAGAGTAATAATTAGTGGGAAAAAAACTTTTCAATTATCGAAAAGAAGAAAACGAAAAGCGATATGATTATTTTTTAAGTCATCATATTTGCTAACTACTCTGTTGTCTCTATTTTTATTGATTAAATTCATCGATGCTTCTAAAAGTCTCAGTGCAGTAGAAATATTTAAAAAATCCTATACAAATTACCTGAATGCGTTTCATTTAACGTGTGATGATAAAAAAACCTAAACCTAAAAACTGTACAGACTCTGCTTAAATTATTATGATTTTTTATTTATTATTTATTTTACTAATTAACATAGATCTGATGGGCTCAAAAGACACGTATCTGTGAAAAGCAGTAATTTTTTATAAGAGCATTAAAATTATCCTTTTTGGTAGAATGAAAAACTACATTTATTTTGTATTTCGCCTTTGAATTGATTTATATAAAAAGTACAAATATAATATGACATTAATTTTATAATGGCAACATTTTATCGAAATAAACAACTAACCTCTTTTATATTATTTATTTAAATACATCAATATTTTATACTCGCACCCTTTTCCTATTATCCAACAATGTCAATGCTATAAATAAAAAGAAACAACAAAACGTAAGAATAATAGCACAGACCTGTATTGTTATAGCGATTTAATGTAAATTTAAAAATCTTTTCTTTTAATACTGATTAAAGATACGCCTGCCATTTGGCAACATGGCGAGCAACCGTATCAAATAGAATGACAACCGCACTGTAATTACCGCCTGTCGTTTTCTGGTGGCAATAAAGGCTGACGTATCCACCAAGCCTATCTATATCCTGGTGCAGAAATAGATAATATTGGTAACTTATTGAATGACGACCTCCGTGTTCGAGCGGTAAAGATCCTCAACTATGAATCCAGAAGTCGCGAGCTCGAATCCCGGCGTGCGCAAATATTTTTTGTGTATACAAGATGTGTTATTAAACATTTATTTATTTTTTGTACTAACGGACCATTGTCCAATTGAAAAAAAATACATAACACGAAATGGAAAAAAACAGAGTAACAGAGAAAGAACAGCGCATACATAATATTTGAAGCAACGACAAAAATAGGACAACATATACAATTGAAGAACATTCAAGCCTTAATAAGGTTTTGGTAGAGTCGTAAAGAATGACAAAAATCGTTTCGACTGGTACCAAATTTTTCAAAAAAGACCATGGCTTGAGTCAACAAGTCTCGATATTCTAGACAGTGAACAATGATACCCATAATTAGTAGAAGGAGATTAAGAAACAGCAATTTGATAGACATAAAATAATATATAGTATATTTGAGGCTCACTCAAGAGTGGTAGATATTCTCAGTATTTATAGACCTTGTGAAAGATCACTATTCAGAATCAAAACGTTGCTTGAAATGGTTATTGTCGTGTTTGACGATTATATCTGAATATCCAGGAACTTTCCTGTTTTCCATCTCACTCCCTCTCCACTCTTTTCCACCTCAAAATATACCCCAATTTGGGATGACACTGTCTCACTGGCTCTAAACAGCTGGTAGCAGTTTGGACTCTTGTGCGGTATTCACATTTAAAAAATTGTTTGACGTAAAATTCTCGAGTTCTTAATCTCTCTGTTGAATTCATCTTCGGGAGCCATAACTCACAGTTGTCAAAAATAGATTAATTTGCGTATATTCCGAGACCCCTAACAAACCTACAAAAAAAGATTTGATCTTTTCAATTAGCGTGAAATAAAATTATAGTTGTCTCACCCAAAAAAATATAGCTATTATCTTAAGCTTTTTTAAATGTAGTAAAATATAATGTGACATTCACTGACCCTCTACTTACGAAATAACATAACTTTTTTATATCCTTATCCTTTTACATACCTCTTTTTATAACCACATTATTTTCATAAAGCACAATAAAGTGATACTTCACCCAAATGCATCGGTGATGCTGTACTCTAACCCTAAAACAGCATATTCATATTAAGTAAGCCATGCAACTTAATAAACTGTATTATATTAAATATCAAAGTAACATACTATTTTGAATATATAATACTGAAGTTATAATATATGTTAATTGTTATTATAAATACTTGGGTTATATAAAATTATGTATATGAAGTACTTATATTTTCGTGGAAAGCAATTACTTTGTGGTTTGACATATTTAATGAAATGAAAAAATAACTTTGTAAAATACCACAGATTTTATTTTATTTTTTTATGACCGACCGGTTTCGCCTAGCCTAAGCATCATCAGGGTAAAAAAATAAACTAATAATTGAATACATTATTATATATATATATATATATATATATAACCGCACACAATGTATTTTTTGTTTAATTTAATTTCGTACCCTGATCATATTTAGACTAAGTGAAACCGGTTGATAATAAAAAGTAAAATAAAATATGTGGTCTTTTACAAAGTTATTTTAGAATTTTATGAAATACTTAAGTTACAATATATTATGAATATGAAATATGTACATCAATATAAAAGGTTTAAAAAAATATACAAGATATTTGAGGATATAAAACATGAAAGAAAAATAAATCCATAAATAGTAACCATGCTATATAATGAAAATTATAATGATATAACGTAACGTATGTTGATTGTTCTAATGTAAGCTGAACCACTTACTGGTAAATTTGCAGATATAAAATTATCATTTTGAAATATTTACGTTTATTTAACGAGTATTTTACAAATAACTAAATTGTCAGTATCTCGATCGTTTCGCTTAATCTTGATTTGTGTCCAGCTACTCCGTGGTTTTCTGAGAGAAGGATTGTTGCGTCTTCAATTTCCTCCATCCCATAAAATTCCAAAAGTTCGTAATGAAGCATGCGCGTGCATTCGTGTACAAGTACAAAAAAGCCTAATGCAAATTCGCCCCGATTTATATTTAAATTTCTCAGCTGCACTCGGCTTCGAGTCCTTACTGCAAATGTTATACGTCAAAGTGAAAGGGATAATAAGATTATTGTAACAAAGTTGGTCAGTATAAAACGCTAAGAACGCGGCCAGTTGGACTGATAATAGTTCCCGCGTCCACCATGTTTGGTTTTATATTACTGGTTAGTTAAAAGATTATTATTTCCATACTTAAGTTTTAATGAAAAAACAATGCCGCTCAATTTTCCACCTTGGAGAATAAGTTGAACTATCAACTACCAACGTGTTGTTTTATATTCCTGTCATGGTGTTCATGCGGCATCTACCCTTTATATTGATAAGCTTACAAGTGTTTATTTTGTTGTAAATGTGGTGCAATTTTTATTGATCATTTTGTGCATTTTTAATTAATTTTGAATCCTAATTTGAATGTGTGAAAAAGATAAAAATAATAATTTTGTGAAAATTACTCGAGTGATCTTCAAACGAAACCTAAGTTTACTTCATCTGAGTGATTTATCTGTGAATAAATTCAATGACTGTTAAGAGTGTTTAAGGACCTTTTAGTTTTACCAGCCTTTATTTTAAGCAAAACTTTATCATGCTTCACTATTTAGCTAAAGGAAATCAAATATTAATACGCATTTTTAAAGTTAAAATTTATGTTGCCATGTCAAAAAAAAAATTGTTTGAGATATCACATCGGTTCTTATTTTAATGAAAAACTTTTAAAGTAAATTGATTAAATGAGATGAATTATAAAGTGACTTACATAATGTACATAAAAATAAAAATTCCATACTTTTCCTTGAAATATCCCACCGAACATGTACATTTTATTGTTTTACAAAACTTAATGCATCGATAGTCATCGTGTGTTGAGTTTTAAGTATTTTGTGAATTTGGTACTCAAATACATAAAGCGTATGAGGATTTAAAGATTTATCATGAGTGTGTGTTTTTTAAATTTTTTTTTAAAATTTTTTTTATTTTTATTATTATTTTTTTTTTTACGCCCGTTACAGGCTTTTACATACATGTTACATATCTATATATTTTTTTTTTAAACAATAACCTCATAAGTGCAAAAAATTATGTAAAATAAAATAAAAAAGAGTATTGAATAGCAGATACAAAAATAATTAATAATATATGTTTTGATTAAAATAAGGTTGTATTGTATATTTCAGGGTGTCGTGAGCTTTTCCCCGATTGCCTCAGGCCAGGAGTACGAGAGTATAGTTGTTCTTTCACTGAATCAATTGTGTTGCAATTTACTTTCTTTTTCTGAAAATGTATTAACGATACATACTCGTACATAAGTTAAATATATGTTTTTGTCTTTATTATTGTAAATGCAGAGTATTTTTTATTTCAAAATTATATCAGAAATCTTTTTTTATAATGTTGTGAATTCAATATAAAATATTTTTGTAGGAGAAAAGTTAAGTCATAATAACATACTTATTTCATTTGAGAAACGATACAATAAGCAGATATTGTAGTTTGTGTAAATTGTTAGACGTCAAATTCATATGTCACCTTACACGTCAACATTTGTCGAGTATGTGTCAGATTAGCGTCCGATCTGTCAACAAAGTTTGAAGAATGTCTGCGATAGGCAGAAAATAACAAAAAGTTTAAAAAATATTTTAACTCCTTATTTTCACAGTACAATAGATTGATATCATCGTCATCTTTATTAAAAAATAAACTTACCTAGATATAACCTACCAAGAGCTGTTTTTTTTTTTAAATGCGTGTACTTTAATGAACCGTCTAAGAAAAATTTCAAAATATACAAATATATACATGTTGTTTAAATTATAAAACATATCAATTTTTTTTTTTAAAGTTCGTACGTCCCAACCAAAATGTTAATTTTAAAAATTAAAGATTTTTATTCATTTTGATGGCAGAATGAATGTGTCTATCTGCAATTTTATAGTGAAACTACTAAAGCGTTTCTTATTATTTTAATCATATGACGTTGAAAATCGTGTTTTAATTTTTCAAAAATCATATCAATTGTTAATTAATTCATGAATTGAGGGGCTTAGAAGCAAAGGCAGCAATCTCCAAATACGGTTCTGTAGCATTGTCAACTTTTGAATGATTATTATAAAGAAATGGAGAATGAAGTGTACAAAAATGTTAGTGCACATTAAACTAGGAACAATTTGAAACAATTATCTCTAAATTTATCAACATATTCACAAAACAAAAGTGCATTAAACGTTAAATTAACTTTCTAAGAAATAATTTAAAATGAAAGAGATTGCTGCCTTTGCTTCTAAGCCCCTTAATTGGATTGAAATTTTATAATTATTCATATTTCTTGGTAATGAAATATTTTTTTTAATAACTGAAATATGCATATTGAATACAAGTAACCTATTTAGGTGTAAACGTTTATGGAATGTGATTATTAAGGTGGGTTCTAAAAATAAAATTCTAATTCTGATGATGTAATGTACCAGAATGTGATACTAATTCTCTTAATCTGTGTGACCTCGGGTATCGGCTTGGACATTCTGTGCGGCTTTCAGTACACATTATTGTGACGAAATATGCTTTGTAATGCCAACAACTATGTTCGGTTCTCAGAGCAAGTATTGTTTGAAGTTTTAATAACTTTTTTATCGGAACATACAATCTATAGCACAGAAATGCGAGTATCTCTAGATGTGTGAATTGGAAAAATACTTTTGAGCTTTGCATTTTTCCCTGGCTTTATGGGACGACTTATTGAAAAAATGCGTGGTAAAATTAAGTTTGATTATATTTTTGCTGATATTCCAAATATACGGTCAATTGGCTCAAATTTCGATACTGATGGTTTTTGAATTTATTTTCACTACGATTCTTAAGACTGAAGAAAAATATGATTTTGGAATTACAATAGCCCTTAAAAATGTATTGTAAAGAAATTACTCATACAAAAAAGTTTCACCGGCATCTTCTAGGTTCAAGAGAAAAGCGAAGAATATTCAACATCTTAAACGTCATCACTTAACCGACCGTCCAACTCTACGTAAAATAAAATTTTAACAGAAATTACTGCAATAGACAATACTTTTAAAAATTCAAAAATAAATGATAAAATACGTTTGCCGTAACCATTAATATTTTAACATATACATATTAAAATTTGCACATTATAGCATTATAGTACATCTACGAGTACATAAGAAAATACATTTTTTTACAAGGCCAGTAAGCCTCGGACCGAGATTTATATAGAAATTGACTTCCAGTGAAAATTATAATATGCACACAATTATTAAAAAATTTATAAACAACCACTGACAACCGATACTCAATAGGTACTCGATAAAACAAGATTTAATTTAGGTTGGGTTTGTAGCTTATCCGAGTGTTGACATATTTAGTATGAAAACTGGTTTCGCACAAGTAATGATACTGTAATATTGTAATTGTAAATAATGTTCTTAACGTTCTATTCCAGGCGCAACGATGACGGATCTTACACCTTTGGATTCGAAGCCGCCGACGGTTCCTTCAAGATTGAGACCAAGGAAGCCAACGGAGAAGTGAGGGGAAAGTACGGATACACCGATGAGACTGGAAAGGTATGAATAATTTATTTAAGGCAAAATCTTAAGCATAGAGTTCGAGTCTCTAGATATAGTTTAAGAAACCTTGAATTAGAGGTAGTTCATATTTTGCACACCCATTTTTCCTGGAATTCTTTGTGACCTTATATATATGTACTTTTCGATGGCCATACCGCTTTTGCAAAGCTTTTAGAACAAGTTATTTAAAAATAAACCATTCACTTCAAATGTTATCGCAGTCGACAGAAAAAAAACACATTTTTTATAACTATGTGGCTTATTTAACTTAGCTACAGAATGCACCATTTACGTTCATTCAATTTTAATGATTAATTAATAGATTGCTGTTGTGTTAGAATGATTTTTATCGTTGACGTCTTACATCATTAAAAAATCGTTAAAAGCAAAATTTGTCAGTATTAAATAAAAATTTATGAAGTTTATTTATTTTTATTTGCACTCATTTTAAGAGTATGTAATTAATGAATTGAATTGGTTGTTTAAAAAATGACCTCATCAATCAATGAAAAAATCGTGTAGATGAGAGAAAGTCGATCATGACAACAATTATTCATTTGAATACTGCACAACTTAATTCTTAAATTTTGTATCCATGTAGGTGCACTTACATACTACATTTCATTTTTATTTTATGTATTTAATCAACGTCTATACGATTAATAAAACTGAACCTTCATAAATCCATTACAAATATTTCGAAATGAATTTACCATTGAGTATGACACTTTTATTATTTATGAGTTTAGTGAAAATGTGATATATTGCCATCTATTTTAAGATAGCTTTGTTCAGGTACATTGTGTGAAATTAATTAACAACCTTGGGCTATTTTCATCGTATGCAAAGATGACAGTTTGAGTACATAGATGAATATTATTTGAACGGATATTACTTTTCTATTGTTTTGTATGTTTATTTTGAAGAATGCAATTTTATTTTTAACAATAAAATAGTAATTATTGTTTGGCTTTATAAAGCAAAGCATTATGCATAGTTTTTTGGCAGATAAACCGTTTTTTTAAATTTCATTTAGAATTAATCAAAAGCTTTTTATTTTGAAATTAATTATTGAAACAATATTAATTATCTTCAACGCAAATATGGAACAGAAAATAAAAATAATAAAAGATCTTCCATAAATAAAAATGGATGATTTATCCAAGACACCGTGTGGGTATGCAATATGAGCTTGGGTAGAGTTTTGTATTTCATTACAGAGATGGCAGCCTATTTCGGAAGAAATTGAAAAATAATATTAATGATTTGCATTGAAGTATGAGATCGATTAAAATGCCTGTTTTTAATAAGGTTGCTCAATTATCAGAGGCGTTACTCCCGGATAGAGTAGAGGTTCCGAGTTCGAGTCTCGGTCGCGACTGTTTTTCCTTTTAGTTTCTGGCTTTTCTGTTTCATATTTACGTTGAAGATTATTGATATTTTTTCAATTTTGTTTTTGAAACCTCTTAACTCATAACAGTAGTAAGCTGCCACGACCTGTTGCGTTTACGTAAACAAAGTATTCCATTTTCTGTGTGTGATGTTATTTCTATCAAACTATGAATAAAACTCAAAATTTTGTTTATTCTATATATTTCGAGATTTCGACAAATTATGATTGAAGCACGCGCGAAGTCAGATTTTCGAAAGAAATCGGTAGCCAATATTAAAGTAGTCAAAATCCAACCAGGTACTGAAAACTTATGAATTTTATTGTAAAACAAACAAATATTTTAAATTGCTCTGGTGTAAACTTCCCAAAATGGCGCTTCAACCCTTTTGTTTTTCCGGCGACGATATTATAAAAACGCCAGATTAAATTACAATATTAATAAAATAATATTATTCACAAATGAATAAATATTTCTACACACTTGTAGCTTCGTTCCCAAAACTAATATATAAGAAATGCTCTAACCACTGCATTGTGATAGTTATATATATATTTTGTTCAATATTAAACTAAACTGTTTTTCAAAAGAAGTTACCACGTCTTCATTTCCGGCAGAATTTTCTAAACCCTTTTTTCAAAACATTTCAGCTCCACGTTGTTGAATACGGAGCCAACAAGTTTGGGTTCCAGCCCTCTGGGGAGGGAATCACTGTCCCCCCGCTATACACCGGCTCCGAGCCCGAAGAGTCCGGCCAGGAACTCAACCAGCCCCAGCCCCAACACCAGTCTCAACACCAGCCCCAGCAGAGACAGGAGATCCAACTGGCTCCTAGGCCTGTCTTCAAGGTACAGTAATACACCCTTATGCCACTATTTCTAAAGATAAAAGGCTGAAAAAACTCACAAATAAATCATGCATATATTGGTCTTTGATAGACAGGCAGGTGCACTCATCAATATCGAATCCAAAATAGGCTGTCAACTGTCTACAACATATCATAAGATACTTTGGACAAGTTGCTCGCTAAACTAAGAACTGAAACCTGGAGAAGCTCATGGCCACTGGTAAAATAGAAGACAAGAGAAGCAGAGGAAGGTCACCGATGCGTTGGACTAAACAAAAACGTCGGTGTCCACGGCTCTCCATGCAGCCATGGACCACGAGCAATTGGAGAGAGGGCACTATCCTCAGCAATAGAGCAACGACTCACGAAGAATATGAGATGTTTGTGTTTAATTTGAACAGCTCAAATAATTTTGAATATTTCGTACTTATTCATAAGATTTTTTTAAATTTGGCAGAATGAAAAAACGGCCATTGAAAATAAGTTTGGTGAGAAGCTTTTTGAATGTACTGTTTTATTCTATTGTATGTGGAAGAGATGTGGCCCTAGTTTTCTAAGTTTCTCAACATTGGTAACTATGACCGGTCGGTAGCTGAGTAAACAAACGCGTCGGATTCCCACCCGGGCGTCGTGCGTTCAATTCCTCTGCTGGCTAAGTCCTCCATCATTGCACAAGCAACGTCTTCCACTTCTTATGATGGCAGTAGAAGGCAGGAGGAGCAGTAGGAGAGAATATTGTCGTGAGGTTATTCGTAACCCGGGAATGTTTATCTTTAGTTAAAAAAAAAAAATTACAATATTCTCGACATATTTATTATTATTATTCTTCGACGATTTTTCTCATTATTTTTTTCATTTTACAGGTTCAGAACACTGATATTATAATTTTGAGGGCGTAATAAGGATGTCAAGAAGAATCACGACTAATTTTGTATGATAATCGATGATATATTTGATAATTTTGATGTCATTCGTGATTCGATTTAATTTAACATGAAATAAACTATTGATGTAAAACGACAGTTGACATTGGGCAAAACTTTAATAAGAAGATTTTAAAGGCGGTCATCTACTTTCGTTGGCTTGGTGGGAATATCCTATAAAATAATATCAAAAATAGTTTCTAACGTAGGATTTTAATCGATAAACATTTATATTTTGAAAAGTAGTAACTTTATTTATTTATTTGTGAACGCCCATTGGGCTTTAACAGGAAGATTACATTGTATGGCAAGTGAAACGATAAAGTAACAAAGCGAGAATTATATACGAAAATATAAATAATACAATTGATAAGAAGATGAATGATGAATCATTGTAATGAAAACTGATGTATAAAAAAAATGTTAAAAAAATAATTTATAACTTTCTTTTTATCTATATTTTACAAATCTTTTGGATGTTTTACATATTGGTGATAATAAAGTCGATTAGTATTATAAAAATTATGCTTTGAACAAGAAGTGTTTTTCTAAAATTCTTGCCACTATTTCTAATTTTAGCAAGTGGCCGAGAGGCGTCCCCAGGCTCCAGCACCCGTCCCCCAGAGGGCTCCCGCTCCCGCACCCCGCCCTGCCTACGTCGCCCCCGCCCTGGCCCACAGGCCTACCTACAACGCCCCTATTCCAACCAGGGTAAGCTAACATTTATCTTATTGATCTCCGTAAGACGTTTTCAATTCTCTAACACAAAAAAGCCTACTTAAAAACAATTCTTTAGTGCGTCTATACATTGTTTATATCAACAAAATTATCAAAATAACAATGTGATTAAAGCAACACACCAAAATTTGGTTCTGAATTATTGACTCTTATTTTGATTTCCACATGTACAAAAACATACTTTTTTTTGCGCTACGCTTAGTTTTGAAACCAGAACCTCTGGGTTCCGAGTCTTTACTTTTCTGTAATAAAAGTCGTCGTGGTTTGATAGAGAGGCACTTACAGATATTATTTTAGAACATTTATATTTAAGTCCTTTATTTACGACTATTTATTTTCCAACTCATTTTCAGGCTCAATTCTTCGCTGGAGCTCAACCCGTCGTTGAATCTCAGCCCGAGGACTACGACTACGAGCAGCCTGCCCCCGTCCAGAGGCAGCCCGCCCCCAGACCCGCTCCCCGCCCCCAGCCCCAACCCCAGTTCCAGCCCAAGCCCGCCCCCCAGATCAAGTACACTCAAACTGAACGCACAGCCCCCAGCTTCATCCCCAACCCTCAATTCCGTCAGAACATTCAACTGGCTCAACCAGAATACAGACCAGCTCCTGTAGCTCCTCAATACGAGAGCGCCCCCGAGCCCCCGCAGTACTTCAGACAAGACCCTATCAGACCCCAACTCAGCAGGTTCACCCAAACCCAAGCCATCGTTCCAGAAGAACCTAGAACCTCTTACAACCCGAGGCCATCGAAGAACGCAGGAACTAGCGGCTTCTTCGATCAGCTGACAGAACAGTACTCCCTCAAGAGCGGCGGCAACCCCGTTCACGATGTTTCTTTTGGGTTATACTAATGACACAATTTAGATAAGTCCAATAAATTATAATTTTAATTTGTGATCCTGTTGCGTTAAGTGATTGTTCCTTGATGTGTTGTATATAAACGTGGTAATAAAATAATATTAAATATTTTTTTTTTTTCGGTTTCAAGATAGTTTGTTTAAAATGCATTATGATATATGACATTTAACGAACAATGAATAATTATTTCACGATGTGTATCAACACGTAACACAGTAGTGGCTGTAGAAAACTATTTATACAGCAATATAAAGCAAATTTTTCTCACGCTGTATTAAACCATGTAATTAATATTACACCTACACGATATTTCTACTCTTACCCACCCATGTAAGGCCGTTATTATTTTTAATAATAACTTGTTAGTGAGTCTCTAGTTATATATATATATATATATATATATATATGACGTATTTGTATACATTTTCGGCAGTTCATTAATATTTTGTCCTAAGAGCCTTGCAAGGATGAATTATTATGACACGATTAGCAATTTACCTCTTTTTAAAAGTAGTTATTATTCATGTGAAACGATAGAAAATACAATTCACATACTCGTACATGAATCTAAACTTATGAACCAAATCTTGAGAAAGTTTTGTAAGTTTTAAAGAAAAATGTTTTTTGCCCTGTCATAAAAAAGTTTCATAAATCTTCAACATGCTTGGGTATAGTAAATATGACGTGTCACATAAACTTGATTAAATGCGTCCCTGTAAAAAAAAGCAGTTTATAAAATTGAGTCTATAGAAGAATAATAATCTTTAAAGAATATGAAGATTAGGTTGTGACCGAGACTCGGATCTCCACTCTATCCGGGAGAAGGAAATTATAAAGTTAGTCAGTACCGCTCAACCCAAAACCAAAACTGTCTCGATTAAGAGACAAACAGAAATATTAATTTGTTAAGAAGGGTAATGGACTAAAAAAACGAATTTCCTTTTGGCATGCGTTTCATACATTATCAGATAATACAAGACTTATTGTCACCTTCCTGGCGCAATCACTTTAATGGGAAAATAATAATAAGCCTGGTGGTAGAAACGGAAAGTCTCCTTGGGCGGGAACAATGAAATCATATGACGAAATAATTCACAATGGAGACATGCATTAGTTGGATTAGTTGGCGAACCACATTTTTCTCAGCACACATAGAGTATTATGCATTATGAGCCGAGGAGGGGAGGGAACCACTTCGTTAGCATTGTGCAAGTTAATGAGAACCTTTGTAGCAAACTACTTCTCGTGAGCAAGAAACAAAACTAGATCATGGCAAAAAGATATAATGTTTCCCACGGATGTACCGAGAGTATGGAGATTTCTGCAGCGGATTTGACAAAAAAATACTTTCAATTTACTCCCGAACCGTTTTTCGTGCAAATTCAATGGAGTGCATTTTACGTTTTACATTTCTCATGACAATTGTCAATTAAAAATACTATTGTGTGAAATTTCTTTGACGAGATGTATCGGTGTAAAAAAAATACAAAAATTCACAACATAATGACAAATGACACAGCATATTATTATCGTCAAAATTAATGGCTAATCTAAATTATGCAAATGGTATTCATCGAGAGTTTTCCTACAAAAACACATGGCATATCTTGTTACTTATGAATCGATAAGAAAAATTAACATAATACGCTTAATATCTGTAAATCTTCTTTGTTGATTTGAGTGGGCATAATAAAGTTTTATATTGTTAAAATAAACACCATTTTAATAGGTTTTTGAATACGAAAACAAATGTGGATAACATGATGAATACAATATTCACATTTGAAACAATATAATAAATACGTTCAATTCATTCATTTTTGCAAAACTTATTTTTTTATGTATTAACATGTAAAATGTACACATTATCAAGATTTCGCTGTTTACATATTTCTTGCACAAAAGTTATGTCTTTGAAGAAATAATTTTACAAGTATTCAATAATTCAATAGGATCTAAGAAATGTAAGCGTATGAACAGTAAAAACGCACATTTCCTTACTTACCTAATAATTTATTCACAGTAGTCTACATAGATAAAGGTAGGTACCAGTTTGTACAGTGGCAATAATTAGTTTTGCGGTAAAAGCAAAAAATATATTTTTAACATATTTATAAATTTCATTTTCACATCATTCACTTTTCCCTCTTTGTTGCTTCTTTGGTTTGTGTTTCCTCGCCTAGTATTTGGACATTTCTTACTTTCTTCCGGTATTCTGGAATCGGAGTGGTCATCATGGATTGTGGCTCCTGCTGCATCTGGTTGAAGTCTGGGTGTATTGCCAACATTAACATCTTCAGCAGTAGAGCTTCCCGCACATCTGGTGGCAGGTATTCCACTTGGTCGCTATTCTCAATTCCGTTTGGAGTGTCCTCAAATCTTTGGTCATGCGTTCTCGGGTTGTAGAACCTCTGCCGCCTTGGAACAAATCTCTGACTTTCGTAAGGAACTGACGGATCGAAGTTTGAAATTTCGTTTCTATAAGTTTCATCTTGGGAGCGGTAGTCATTGTTTCTATTCGGGTATTGGTTCTGTTGATTGGAGTAGGCACCCTGGTATTGATTGTAAGGACCTTGCGGGGGGAATGCTCCGTATGGTCTCGGCTCTTGGAATCTCTCTTCTTGTGGGTATGCTGATCGAGGTCTGTAAAGAGCTTTCTGTTGTTGATATTCTGGGTTAAATGGTTGTTGTTGTTGTCCTTGTTGGTATTGAGGATTGTATTGACCATGGTTGTTCAAGTCCTCCCGAATATCGATAAGAGCTTGCAGGCGATTTTGTTTAATGAGAAGATGGTGTAAAAGTATCTTCAAATCCCTAGTACTAACAGGCGTAGAAATTGGTCTTATTTCATTCAAATGCTGCGGTACAGGTAACAGAGGTGGTCGCTGAGGAATCATGTTCTCCTCTCTTCCATCGTTAAACGCATTATACATGGGGTATCTTACATTCGGTATGTTTCCATTGAAGATTGGAATGGCAATAAGATTATCTTTGTTGTCTTGGTTTACTTCGGCCGGATTCTCGACATTTTGATGTTGAACGCGAGGGCCCAACTGAATAATATTCGGTTGGACTTGCGGTTGTATGTGCTGTCTCACAAATTGACCACTTTCGTCAGTTGGAATGTTGGGATTGTACCTGAATAGAACTCTTTGGTTGCCTATTGGGACAGCTGCTCCAGGATTATCCCTAAGAAAGTCTCTAGTTCTGAATTGAGCGATCGGGACCTGTTGGTGGTGAGGCCTCAGATAAGGTCGCTCTATTACTCTCTGGTCAAGTTGTGGCTGAGGAAATTGATAAACGGGAATAGGATTAGTTGTTACGTAATTTTCATCCTCAATTTTATTCGTCGTGGCTTCTAACGTAGTCTCTTGTTGTTCTTCGTGCACTTGCGGACTGTTTGTTGCCAACTTTTCATTGAGCTTCTGCCTTGCCGAGATATGAATTGGAATCAATCTCGGTCTGTTTGTTGTAGTGAAAAGTGGTCTTGGAGTTCCCAGAGAAATTGATCCACCGTACACGTCTGTAGTATCATCTCCAGCAGATTGTTGGAAGGCGTACATTTGTCTGTTTTCATAATTATTGGAACTCAATTGCCTTCGAAATGTGTTTGCTCTCACAGGTTTAACGTCTTTCGTTATTTCTGGTATTTTTTCAAACGCCAAGGATGGTTTGATGTAAGTTGGCAAAGTTGAAGTTGATTGTGTGGAGTTTAATATCAGGGGGATCCTCTCAATTTCTTTATATTCTTTCAGATTTGACTCATCATTAGGTTCGGTCGACACTGCAACTTGTCTCTGCGTAAATATTGGGAATGTTTTAGAGTTTGGTTGCCGACTGTTACTAATAGATTCAGAAGTATTAGAGTTTGGTATGTTCCCCGCAACAACTCGGTAGGACTCTGTGGTGGTGACCGCGGGGCTGCCGGTCAGTGAGATGACTGGTCTGCGCCTCGGGATAGCTTGAATGACGGTTTGTTTTGTTGGTATGCTGCTGGTTTTGGGATATATGAGGGTTGGTTGTGGGCGACGCGTCGTTGAAGAAGATGTCCTGTTCAATCTGACGAGAGGCGGAGCGATGGATGACAATAACGAGGATTGTGACGTGTTGCTTGTGGAATATGAAACTCTTTTGATTTCACCATTTGGATCGACGTAGCCAAAAGTTCCCTTGATGTTCCCGAGTACGTCTCTGCTTTCGATCTTAAAGGTCCCATCGTCAGCTTCATATCCAACTGTGTAAGAACCATCTTCGTTGAGTCGTCGTATTTGTTTCACTATGTCTACTTTCTTTGGATCAGCGGTTTCGGAAGCAAATAAATCTTTGGTTGAATTCGTCTTGGGTTCTTCAATATTGGTTATATTTACTGTTGTTTGCTCCATCTGTGTCTCCTCCGATGCGACTCCTAATAAAGGCGAACACATCACAAGGAAAATCAACCATGTTGATTTCTGGAACAAGCGAAAAAAATCATTACTACATTGAACAAAAAAGTATACTCACAAAATTATTTTTTTCTAATTTACAAAGAGCGTTCCATTAACCATTTATAAAAATATCGAAGAAACATTAAAAAATGTAAAAAAATCACATCCCTAGGAAATTTATTTTACAAAGTTATCAAAAAAAACTATTTTGTGTCACTATTTTGAGATCATTTAAAACAACAATTAATCACTAATTTCGAAATCCAAAAGTCGTCTATCTTTAAAGATGACTGATCACATCACATAACGGAGTTTCATAATCACTGTTGACATTAGAGCGGAACACGACCAAACAACAACAATGGTAAAAACAGAGCGCTGTGATACCCACCTCACTGTGAACACTCATCTTTAGCAAGGCCTACATGAAAAGAGATCAAAATGAAAACTGAGGCAGAAGTAGCCCCGGGGTCCCTATATAGGCTGGGCCCCCTACTAGAGCCTGCGGCAGACCTTCGGCTCTGGGGCTCGAGCGACAATGGTGCATTGGGACACACCTGGTGGGAACTCGGGGCGCGCGCGTGGGATCCGGCTCACAATCTTGCGTAACCAAACCTATTATTTCGGTCTCAGTGTTCTCATGTCGGCTGCAGCCACTTGCTCCTCAATGAGACACATTTGGCGCAGGTCAAAGTTGTCCCCGACACTAAAGTAGCTAAAATATCCCGTGTCGCGAGAACACAACGGCAACTCATTTCAGAAACGCCAGTTCAAGATTCGTAGATATTACATTTATCAATGTAGCATAATAATTAGAGGCTTGATCGGGTTATTAGATGCAATTTGAAAATGTGATAAATGTACCACATTGTCAGATCCAGCACAGGTGAGTATGGTTATTAGGAAACTGCAGTGCTGTAAAAGTGCTATTGAGAACGGAAAGAGGTTTACCAATTTTAGAAGAATTAGCAACTTTCATTTAGTATCTTAATTTCGGCAGACAGCTATAATTGATATGCGAAAATAATTACAGAGACCGCTAGATATTTATTTCAAATTATTT
Organism: Drusus annulatus; assembly: GCA_022651775.1. Classification (NCBI taxonomy): domain Eukaryota; kingdom Metazoa; phylum Arthropoda; class Insecta; order Trichoptera; family Limnephilidae; genus Drusus; species Drusus annulatus. The sequence continues at coordinate 179,955 of JAGWCC010000430.1, read as the reverse complement.
GATATGCTACACTTTAGTGCATGGGAATTTTTCTATGGAAGTTTTCCTTGAAATAAGGTCACTTTATGTAATGATAAATCACACTATGATAAATATCTTCTTCTTCTAGAGCCGTCTCCGGTCGGAGGTTGACTAACTTCATGGCAATTTTTAAGCGCATTAAAAATGCAATTTCCATTTTTTTTTTTAATTGTAATAATATTTCACAGAACATTGTTTTTCGTGCACATGCAGATAGAAAAAAAATACATAAAAATATTAAATTGCCTTCTTAGTCAAGTATTTAGTGCAGAATTAAATTTATCAAATTACTTCTCATTTATGGCTAGTTACCTCTACCCAAAGAAAATCCACGGAGATTACACCGATTGTTTACTAAAGATAAATGTTTGTGAGGAAAACATTGCAACAAATTCTTATCATTTGTAAATAGTGTTGTGAGATTGATTCTCACCTCTTCCGTCACATATCTCATTGTATTCATTAGAAATAAGCAGATTAAACTTTCATAAAAATCCCATGACGATATCCTAGCAATATGTTTCGCATTTCCTAAGTACAGCACTCAAATAACGTAATAAACAATCGTAACAAAACTACGCTTGCATAAACTAGGTGCTGTTATTGTAAGAATAAGTCATATTTTTCATCATGCATTCCGCCCACCGCTCTGAAAAGATGTAGGTTAGAAACGAAGATTCCCGCAGTAATTTTCTGATAATATTTATGTTTCATCAAGTATTTAAATATGTTTCAGTTTTCATGGTGAATATTCTGTTTGAGGTAGGTCGATTGCTTGCAGGGGAAAACATCACTGATAAAGTCATTTTCCGGGAAAGAAGGCTGTAATCGATTAGACACTAATAATATCAAAAGAAAATTTAGTATTATTTTATCCTGTTAAAACAATCAGAAATTACACCGAATGATTGGATAATGGTTTATCTGAAGAATTAAAAATTTTCATGCCATAATTTTACGTTAAAACATGCCAATGATATCTTAAATTCGTTGATTTTTGTAAGTTATTTAAATATTACAAAAATACGTCAACACTTTAGTTACCTATTTTAAATAAGTGTGATTTTAATCTATACAAATGTGCACAACGTCTATAATTATTTATGAATACATAATAAGGGGTATCTTTTCATTTGAAATAAGGTTTTTAAAGGTTAAACGACCTTGAGGTGATATTTCGCAAAATAGCGCTATATAAATAATCCAAGAATTATTATTATTAAATAAAATTCACATAGTGATACTGTTAAGATGATTTAACCACTGGAAATAATGTTTGAACTTGGCCAGTTTGTTTCCAGTAGACAAACAATCTAATAAATATTATATTTTCGTAAAAAAGCAATCACTTTATGGTTTGAGATATTTAAGAAATGAAAAAACGACTTTGTATAAGACCACGGATATTATTTTATTTTTTGACCGACTGGTTTCGCTTAGCCTAAGCATCGTCAGGGTAGAAATTAAACAAAACAAAAAATGCAAAGTGTAAAACCGCTCGATCATACAAATTGAAATAACATCCGTGGTCTTACACACAATTTTGAATTTTTTTTTTTAATAATGAATATCGAGTTGAGGCAACAAATAATCGAATTTCCAAAGAAAAGTTAATTAACAACCCTAGTTTTATTAGTATTGTAATTTTCGAGACTGTCCAGGTAAAACACATATCCAAAAGGCAAATATTTATCAGTCGTTTCGTCCAAGTATGGAGGTAAGTTAATAATCTCAGAAGGAAACACTTGCAAAAAGGTAAGGGGTTTTTTGCCTTTACTACTGTCAGTTGTCTCATCATCCGTGATGTATAATTTCCTGCTATACTTTCTTGGATAGGAACCCCTTTTTACCGGTAGAGAGACAAGAAATACAGTGCACCTAGTAATTAATCGGTTATTTCACAATTTAATGCATAATAAACGGTTAGCTGCATAATTATCCGCCTGCCTACTATTTCGTACTTTCTTCTTTCTTATGTCATATCACAATGAAACATGTTTTATTTCAATTACTTGAAATAGTGCACAAATTGCAGGTATCAACCCACAAGGTACAAATCACCACGCAATTGCATAATTATGTACCTACTCTATCCAAATAATAAGAATTTTATACGAAAAAAAATGATAAAAAATTGTTGTCAATTTTAATTTTGGGAAACTTTAAATTAATTAACTGCTAATTTAATCATGTATCTCAGAAAATCATCTCAGATTTGAATGTGCGGCTATTTTCCCATGAAAATGGAGAGGCACCGCAGTAAACACATTAAAACAAAGGGGATTTTAATAATGGCAAAAAATTGCTCAATAGCCGCGAAGAACCTCTCTATGGCAACATTCATTCTCTTTGAGATTAAAATAATCTTCAATTGAAATTAGTCAACATAATCAGTGTGAAATTACCTCATTTCAGAAAAAGTTTAATAATTGTCAAAGTGTCTGCGTTTGCTGGGTAAGTAGCGTGAACATTGATGAGTTCGTATTTTATATAAATATAAAAACCACATTAATCTACTAAACATTGGTTGGAAATAAAATAATAAATAAGTAAAACACATAGAAAAATAAGAATTATTATTATCTAAACGGCTATTCATTGCTATTTCTAATTTTGAAACTTTCATTTCGTAGTGGAACTCCATTAAAATGATTTTAATAATATTTCATTTTTAACTTTATTCCACTATTCTTTTTATTTAAAACCTGACCGGTTTCTACTTATGATGAGGATCTTTAGACTGATACAATTAAAATATTGCATTTTTGCAATAAGGGGAAAAATTAGACAAATTAGAATCATAAGAAATAAACAGACTTACAGATAAAATAAAAGAAAAATACGTAATGAATAGTCAATTGAAAAAAAGGCTGCCTCTTCATTAGTATGTCCATTATAGTTAAGCTTTACTTTTAAGTACATATAAATATTCTATGCATTGATGCATAGGCAATACACATAAAAATACTAAAGTGAAATGTAATCTGAAATTTTTGACGCAGATATCTAAAGGAAAATCTACAAAAGAATACACTGCGATGTGTACCTATTATTACTTTTTAAAGATATTTTACCAGACCACCAATGTATATATTCCTTCTATAAAATACATTAACCGAACAGAGACGGGAAAATCAAAGAGCAAATTCAAAAAAAGTCAACTGTTAAAAATAAAGGTGACAACTATAGACATAAAATAATTTTAAAAAAATCACACACACAAAAGCATCTAACGCATACCATGTAAACCGTCTCCCAGAAGGTAATAAAACTACCCGAATGTATTTTTAAATGTAATTTTAAAGCCGCTTTCTGTCAGTCATAAAATAAAACCTAGTCACAGATGTTCACTATGAGACAGACTCAATAAGCGTCCATTCCGGACCCAATAGTAAATATGCCATAGACTTACTTAAAATTGTACCAGTCTGAAGATGCCCGTCATAAGGTGAAACCGGTCAGGTCTTAAATAAAAAAATAGTGGAATAAAGTTGAAAATTTTGATTTATTAAAATCAGTATTCATTGCTGTTGTTAATATTCTAGACAGGTAGGTGACCAATGTAGAAGTTCATAATCAATGGGTAAAAAAATCTAATCTGTAGTATAATATTAATTTTATCTTAGTCACATAATCTGATCGCCTTCGTGTTCTAGTGGTTAAGACACCCGACTATAAATTCAAAGGTCACGGGCTCAAATCCCAGCGTGCGCAAATAAATTTTATTGATATGTGTTATTTAACATTTAATTCACATAAAATAATATACAGTATATTTGCGGCACGTTCCAGAGTGGTAGATCTAAGTATCGTCCTGGTGAAAGACCACCATTCAGAATCGAAACATTGCTTGAAATGGCTTTAGCCGTGTGTGGAGACAAAATATGAATAGCCAGGTACTTCCTGATCTTCTTCTTTCCCATATCCTTCAGCCTCACAACATACCTCAATTGGGGATGTCATAGTCAAACTGGCTCCAGACGGTTGGGAGTAGTAGGGACTCTTGTGTGGTATTTACTGAAACAAATAAGAAGGGGCAATGCAAGTCAAACTAAATGATAATTCGATGACGTAGTAGAAGGATGGCATCTCAATTTACGTAATTGATATAGTTTTTAGAAGCCTGTGCTGCTGTTCCACCAAGTTGCTCAGTTGCTGGGAGAAGATTGCTTCGATAACAATCAACCTCTTCTAGGTAAAGGTATCAGAAAATGAGTTTTTTTTGACAAGATTTTATATTAATTTAATAAAAACACTCGTCGTTTTAATCCACTTTTATTTTGGTATATTTCAACTAGTTTTGATTCAGCAGAATCTTCATCGGGACTTAAAAATATACTGCTAAGTCCCGATGAAGATTCTGCTGAATCGAAATTAGTTGACATTTACCAAAATAAAAGTGAATTAAAACAACGTGTGTTTTTATTTAATTAATCATGCCAATCCACAAAGTGTTTGCTTATTGTGATAATTTAAGATTTTATACTTTCACATCGACGTTAATTACTTAGATGCAGTGAATGAAAGGGATAATGAGATAGTATCAAAGTTCGTTAAATTTTGGTAAAATAAGAATGGATGTTTTTCCTTTTTGTTCGACCTTTGGCCTTCATCGTATTGTTGTACAACACAAATCGTTAAAATAAATATTAGTTAAGGCGATCTCCAAAATATTTTTACTCCGTGTAGTCCACAAAATACCATTCATAATTTGCATTGTCTTTCAATGGCGGTTCGTCTTGTCGTGGCAATTTCAAATTACATTTAAACGAAACGCAATTAGTTATTTTCAATTTAAAGCACACATGAGTCACGAAGCTAAATCACAATAACTCGGAAGTGAAGGTTTTCTATAAAATCCCCAACCGTTAATAATTCGCTGAAGAAAATTAAAAGGATACGAATTGTTTGAAATTCGTGCAGGGTCAAAAATGTATAACTATTCCATTGTTATTGCAAAAACTCCGACAACAATAGCTGACACTTTTATGAAATATTTGAAGACTCACATAGAGTTATATATAATATACCATTACACAGATGGCAGCCTATGTCGGTAGAAATTGAAAAAAAATAGTTTTTATAATTTTCAAGAAAGCATAAGATCGATTGAAATGTCAGTTTCAATTGGCTGAGATGTTACTCCCGGATAGATTAGAGGTTCCGAGTTCGTGTCTCGGTCGCGACCATTATATTTTTAGTTCTTGGCTTTTTCTGTTTCATATTTGCCTTGAGGATTATTGATATTATTTCAATAATTAATATCAATAAGCACAAAGATTTAAAGTTAATTCTAATTTTTTAATTATTTATTTTTGTATTTGTTATGTTTAAGCCCCAAGTAAACGGAATGTTACTAAGCACAGTTTTTCGCTAAGAAAAGTGATGTCGGTAGCCGCTGAGAATATTTAACTCGGCCTGTCCCACTGTTGGTCGAATCCCCTTTCCATTGTTTTTAGACCACTACCTCCTCGTTATTCTGTTTGGACGATTTTAGTGGAGTTTTTCGGAGAAGCTATGGAGAAGAGAGAATTTTGAAAGTCAGTGGAGGTTAGACTTTATACTAGAGATAATGAAAATAAAACATTTATTCGTGTGTGATTGTGCGGGGTGTGCAACGCCTGTGTGTTACACAATCTTTCATGAAAGAAATACTGGTGACAATCATAAGGTAAATTATTTACATTTCTTACCAATTTACATTAAATTTTCCGTGAAAATTGTGTTAAAAATAGTGCTTAATTATGTGAATTTGTAGTAATACAACACCTCTACTCATTTACCTAATTAGACGGAGCTAAATCAGATGAAATAGGCTAAACAGACTCCCTAATTATCAATAGTTTTAAAATTTACAGTGGGAAAACTTTACGGGTAATGACAGATCGGGGCAATATTACAAATCTTTGTTGTGGAATGCAATATGGGGATATTGAAACCACAATTCATTGCTGATAAGTGAAGTTTTATTTAAATTATAATGATAAAAATATGGTTTTATTCTAGGCTATATGCAGCAGTTGCGTAATGCGATGTAATCCATATTGGCATTGTATTAATACAGTAAAAAATGAAAAAGGAAATAATTAGATTTAAAAAATAGTTATTCAATAACTGTACAAAAGTACAAACGAATAATATATTTCTATAAATAAAAAATAGTAATAAATGTTCGTATTAAAAAGCAAGGTAGATACAGAGTACAAATCAACATAAAAAGTGAAAGTAACCATTGAAAGCCAAGTAAAAAGATTAGAAAAAACGATTTTATGGCGGTTGTCCTCTCAAATACAAAACAAGAAGAATAAATATATTTGTTAAAATTGGAATTAACTTTAAAGCATCAATGCTTATTTATTATTATTTTATTAAATAATATTAATAATTTATAACACAAATATTGAACAGAAAAAAAATGAAGCTAAAAAGAACAATAGCAATGACCGAGAATCAAACTCGGAACCTCTACTCTATCCGAGAGTAACTCTCTGCCAATTAGAAAGAAGAAAAATTCATCAGAAAGCGGCATTTTTAAAAGATCTCATACTTCTATTGAAAATTATTTAATATTTGTTTTTTTTTCAATTTACATTAAGTGCGAGTGTTACTTCGGAATATAATAGAGGTTCCGAGTTCAGTCTCGGTCATGACCAATGTTCTTTTTAGTTTCCGCCTTTTTTCTGTTTCATTTTTGTGTTTTAGATTATCAGTATTGTTTAAATATATATTATTTTTTTAGTAATGCAATTACATTGTGTGTTTAAATAAAGAACGTTCTGACTGAAGAATTCTTATATACTCCATATGTATGTATAGTTGTAGTAAAGATATTATTGATTGGAGTACTTGGCTTTATAGCATCAATAGTTAGCGCGAACGAATTGCTCGGCGTTTAACGTGAGATTTCCAAATAATAAAATTCATAAATAAGGTGATTGGATCGACAAACGAAAGCCACTCCAATAATTTTTAGTTGTTTAGGTCACGTACCTATACGAACTACCCATCTATAACGGTATAATCGATAAATCATGGTGATTTAAATAGGGCCGGGCAGATCTTTTCTGTGCCGCCTCTGTCTTTTAATTGCGCAATCGGTAATCATTTGTCTTGTCTCTGGTTATCATGGGATTCAGGCATACGGTGGTTACAAAACAAATACAAGATCGAAAGATTTTTGTCACTATGCGTACTACACTAGCGTGTGGAGTTAGTCGAAATTAACCAAATAAAACTCTATTAAAGAATGAATGCAACACCTCCTTCCAAGTATCTAGCCTAGAGGTCACGGGTCCAAAACGAATGCAAATAAAAATAAAAGGTTTGTTTTCAAACTCAGAAATCAAATAACTTTAAATGTAGGTTTTTAACTTCGTTATTGTTTTATATGCTCAGTATCGCCCTGGCGAGAGCCCACCATTTGGAAACGAAACGTTGTTATGCTTTGCCAGAAATATCTATAGCTTTGCTTGGTTATTAGGACGGAATTGCTACGTACGTTTTAACCATCTTTATTCCTACTTCTTTCCTCTTCACACTCCCCTCAACCTCACAACATTCTCCGAATCACTCATAATAAAAGTAAACGCTATTACTAGATCCTTTTTACCCCCGAAAGACCTAAAAAGTTTTTTTTAATATCCTGCTGTATTATTTTGCACCACAAAAAAATACGGAAGAAAATTGTGACAGCAAACAAAAAGTACTTTTAATTAAATGTACGAGAATAATCCTTTTTAACGATTTTTAGCAATTTAAAAGTCTAATTTTACTTAAACCCTGTAGCTAACGTACATAGTTGAAGCTGAGATTTCTTTGTTATTCACTCTCATTTTCATCCGTTGATTGGTAGGTGGTTCAAAACCTTAAGCATAATGTTAAGAACTTGAAGTAACAATATATGGAGAGAGAGAGCTTATTCTATTTTTACCCAACCCATACAGATTTAGGATAAATCACTTTCTCCGGGCTTTTTACGTGGTACACCGTGAAAAAAGAAAGAGACAACAAAACTTGCCCGAATTATCACACCGCTTTAAAGTATTGTTAGAATGTTCTTCGTGTTCCGCTTCTCCGTTGACTCCGCCCACACGTTATGATACGCGAAATAAATTGACATAACTCAAAGATTTATTAGGTTACATGTCATATATTTTTTTTACAACAATACTGTGAAAAAGTGGTTATACGAATAAACAAAAACATTATGTCGATATGTGCTATGAATGGATGTATAAATGCCCCAGCCCTAGGCCATGCCCAGGTCTAGTCGAGTCCGACAAACCTTCTAAAAACTGACTACAGGTCTCCCTACAGCGCTTTCTCTTGTATATTATTGCTCTGAGGTTAAGAATAAGTTTGAAGAACAACAATAGAAAAAACCTGTGTTTGTATCACATTTTTCAATAGTTCGATAAGAAGAAAAAAATGGCAATATTATAAAAATATTTTTGTTATAGCTACTGGAATAGGAAACTTCAAGTTGAAAGTCGAACACTCAGGCACACTAGGCTCCTTATATGCCTGCAACAAAGGTAAAAACTAAAACTTAAGATTTTTCTAAAAAATAATTATTTACTGCCACTCAAAACACACACGTGAGTGACGAATGCAAAGTTCTATTCCTCTTTTAAACAAGTTCATATAAATATCATCTATTTAGATCAACATTGAACCCACCTTTGTCTTGGCCAATTTATATGCGCTAACGCAGTCACAATGGCTTGAACGAATAACGATCGCTATCGCGGCGTGAAATTTTACTCTTATTTTTAAATGTTAGCCTACAATGCCTACTTACGATATTATCTTTCGCCTGCATAATACTATGTTGCCTCAGTGTCTTGACTCTTGTCATTTCATTGACATAAGGCTGCGTTTGTCATTTGCCATTTGTAATTATGGATCAACAACCTACATCTAATATGTAGTTTTAAAGTCAAACTAAAGATATAGGTTTACGTTTTTACTTCCTCGATAATTTGTATCACTTTCTTCACAGCAGGATAGAAAATGATTGGAAAAGTTTTACGCTACTTGAAATATTTTTATGAATGGAAAGTTCTTAAGTCAATGACAGACCTAAATCTGTATATATAAATATTAGTAGTAAAAACATATCCATGATTCATTCAGTAAATAACAAGCCTCATGGCAATATCACATTAGATTGAAAAAAACTCTAGCTTATTTTTTTCTGCCAATCTCGATATGGTATAACAACTCAAAATATATTAAATTTGTTAAGTTAAACGCACTAGGGCCCTGTTTTGAATTTTTATTTTATTTTAGAGGCAATTTTGGCAATTATTTGCGACTAAACGGAAATTATTAAAAACAACTTTTGATATTTTAAAAATATACTGTTTGGTTGGGTATTTTATCTTGAAATCCAAGACAAAATACTTCCAAAACCACATTTTTCTGAGAATTATGTCATAATTAATAATTCTTAGGTTGATGAATATTTATAGTGTGCACATTAATTTTCTATCTAAAAATGTGTTTTAATTTTATTTTTCTAATAAATATGAAAACTCAAAAATAAATATCCGCAATATCAACCGAAACCTCCATAAATAATTTTGTTCATCTGTAGGTATATTTATCACAATAGTTATGTTTGTACTTTAAAGAAAACGGCAAAGTTTTTTTGTTTTGTAAAGCGCCTAATGTGATGTTTCCCAAAAACAACGCTCTTCAAATTACTTATTTTCAACTACTTATTTTTCCTCGTGTTTTAAAACGTGTGTACTGGTTTGATCACAATTTCAATCCTCCAAATCTTTTTTTATGAATTCAAGACCACATGGCAAAACTCACTGGCGGCAGACTTCCTCTTTGCGCACTTAAAAACGCCTTCATAATTAGGTATATTGTAAATATTATCCGCAATAAAAAAATATTAGCTGATACTTACATTTTTACATTATATAGACTACATTACACTCTGGGCGTAAGATGACCTAATCGTTTAATATTAAAACATGAGATATTAAAAAAATATGATGGATATTTTTTTAAAGATCGATGTATGTTTATGGATTATCCAAGGTTACGTTTAAAAAGCTAATCCTACTGTCTTCCCACAGCCTGTCGTCCATTATGGAGCATTATAAACATGGCTTGTTTGGATACAAATCCAACAAGACCACTTCACGTGTAGGTTGGTAAATCTTTGTTTTATATTTCGCAATGTAACTGGTAGCTTTGTTGTTCCAAAACAATCGATATCGTAAAGTAATTTGATATCATTAACCTATTAGTAGTATGATTTGTGTGTTTACATATTTAGTAGGCAATCGATTTTGGTGGCACTTAATTTATATTTGAAATGAATAATTAAAGTAATTCAGACCGGTTGAAGTTAAAGGATCAATTGAAGACCTAGTTTATGAAAATCTGGTCTTTCTGTATACATTTGGCTATATTTATAATAACCAGTTACAAAACCTATTCCAAGAATCACCTTAAATAAATCTCTTTATACAGCCCTTTCTTAACCCGCCTCACGGATTTGTCCAATTGGGTAGCGACATTAGAGAAACCATGGCCAAAACTTAATGCCAGAAGGCTTATATAGGGGTAAAGTGGAACGGCGGTGCAATCATCATAGAATCTTGTTGAGTAAATTTAAAAAACATAAATAAAAATCATCCTTCCGTTTGCGAAAAAACCTATCATTGTGTAAAGCAAACCCTATACAGTGTATGCATTTATTTTGGCACTTTGCTTTACTTCTGCTATTTCGTCGAAACTGTTTCAAATTACGATACTGACAAAATATCCCCGCAATGCGTTAAATGTTTTCTCGAATGCAATAAAAAAAAAACATGTCGCGAAAATAGCGCTGACCTTATTGTTTTATAAACACAATAAAACATTTACAACACACGGTAAGTAAACAATGAGCCTTTGTAAGTAGAAATGTAGTTCGCGGCATTTTTCAATATTAAAAGGTTTCTTTGTATGAATTGTCTCTATGAAAAAAACACGGAAGGCACGCAAGGCTTCACACCTAATAATAATAATAATATTAAATTGTGTAATTTATTTCAATATTACGTCGAAGTTAAAATATATATTTTTAATGATGCGTAGCAAAAAAGCGTTTTGATTTATTAGACATGTTGTTATTTTTAAATATATTGAATTCGATCTGTGTGAATAGTATTTATTAATGTTTTTTTCGGTTATAACAATAATATTTCAAGTCCCACGCAAATTCTGCTATAAAAACATGTAGATATTTCCAGGAAACCACTTAAATACCAATAAGATTAAGTTACCGGTTATTTGACCGTGTTGGTGATAAAAGAGATATATAAGGTAGTTTTATTAAATCCAGATCAAATTTGATCATTCACCAAAGGACCTGAACGACTCGATAAATTAATTAGACTTTTATAAAAATAAAACGTTTTTACAAAATTCTTAGAGCGGTTTCATATTAAATTAAAAGTTGCTACGGTGGGAACGTAATTTTTTATTCTGGCTTTATTAGAGCAATATATTATTAGAAATGTTAAATGTCAGGTTGAAATCTAGATATTTAGCAATGCGCACATACATCACTTTAATAAATATATGACGTAATCAACCCACTGTACCAAAAGGTATCTGGATATTACGTTCCTACGTATTTAGCTATTATTAGATAGAATACCTAGGTGATAATATCTACTTACAGGTATCTAGGTACTTCTTTCAGAAATTTGAATAGATTGAGTCAAAGATGCATAAAACGGCCTACATTATTATTTCAACCTGTCTATCAAAGGTTGTTGTAAGTAATTCGATTAACTTCAGTGTTGTGCGAATATTGATTATTTGAGAGAACTTAATTATTTGATATGTGTTAAAGTAATACTATTATTCTTGATTCTAGATTCTAAGGTTCTAGATTTAAAAATTTATTTCTGGTAAATATAAATATTTTCAATTTGAGCGTATCTAAACGTGTTGTGGATGATGTCTTATTGCAAAATATTAATGACTTGAATGTAAAACTGATGAAAATATGTCTGACCTTAGTAAATAACTCTTTGTTTATTTATGTTTTTACAACGTCGTTATTTATTATCTAAGTTAAGGAAACAAGATTAATTGTAAATTTAACAGAATATTTTTTTAATATCCTAATAAATAACAATTGATTGCAGATCATTTTTCAATAAACTACTTGGAACATGTATTTAGTTTATATCAAAAGCGGTAATAAATATTTTTATTGACTTTTTGCGAACAATGAGGAAATTTCTAAAACAAATGCGTATTAAAATCTTATATTGCGTTCTGCGTTATTATTTCCATGAATGTGGATTTCCTTCAGTTTTTGGTAGACTATTTTTATGACGTCCCTTTTAGGAAACAACGACAAAAAAAACTTTAGAAGTTATTAACTGAAAAGGTTTAACCAAGAACAATGTGAACAGTTCCATCAAAAAACACATTTTTTAGTTAATAAGATGGAATAAAATTATGAGATTCTATCGAATAATGAATCCAGTAATGTTTGATTTATTCCATTAGTGAAATTAGTTTTTGTTTGATAAAAAACTTAAGCTAATAGAAACCATTTCTAATAAAGTTTCGACAATGTTAGGCTTTATTTAGAGTATCCAGTGAATTCAGAAATGTCAATACTATCAAAAGATTGTGTTTATCAACTGTAAAGAGTCATATCGAGTACAATTCAATAGTTTGGTCTCCAAATTATGATTTTAATTCAAACACGATTGAAAGAGCCCAACATAAATTCTTAAAATATGTAAATTTTAGAATCGGTAATCTTATAGAATGCCTGGATTACGATTACTTACTGTATTCATTAAATTTACAAAAATTGTCTGAACATAGAATTATTAGCGATTTAACGTGCTTGTTTAAAATTTAAAATTCAATGTTGTATACCCCTTAATTGTTATATTTGATTGCATTTCATGTACCTGGCAGGACAGTTACAAGACAGTACCTACCATATTATTGTGACAATTCTACTTCAAACTCACAATATTATGGTCCTATGCGACGAATTCAACATTTGGGAAACAAATACTCCGATGTTGTTGATATATTTAGTACATCAATATCACAAGATAAACGTACCTTAGTAAAGTTTTTTTCGTCTAGTAGAGCTAATTTATTTGATGAAACCATTAACCTCTAAATGTACCTCCTATTCACTACTGTTTTTATTGCTTGTACAATATGTTTGCACTGCTTATGAGTATATTATATTTTTCAAATGTAAACATTTCTGTTAAAGCCGCAATAAAGGCGTAAATAAATAAATACATATTCATCAGGAAGATACAAGTAGGTAAAGGTATTAAGGTGTTCCGCGATCTTCAAAATAATGTTTTTTTGCTTGAAAATATTATTCTAGCTTTAACAAACTACTAAAAGTAGAACATAAATATCTTCGCTTAAATTTGACCCGGCAATTTTTCAACAAATCTTTTCATAAGCTTAGAAAAAAATATGTCTGAGGGCCTTAAAAAAATGCCAAAGGTCAAATTTCCAAATAACTTACCTTTTCTCATTGAGTTTTATTGCTTAACGTGTAAAAATACGATCTTTAAAGTATAATATATACTGGATCAAGAAATTGAAGACGTAAAAAGAGATGGGAAAGATGAAGGCTTTCAGTGCCTGGCTATTCAAAATTGACACTAAATACAACTAAGTAACTATTTCAAGCAACTTTTGATTCTAAATGGTGGTCTTTCAAGATTTTTAAAAATATAAATAATATGTGAAATAACACAAATACATAAAATAAAAGGTTGCGCACAACGCAGGTTCGAGTTTAGAGTCAAGGAGTTAACCGCTCTGTCACGGACGTCGTCAAAAATATTCAAGACAAAATATTATTTCTAATTTTAAAACTGTTGATTCGTGTTAGAACTCCATTTTAATGATCAATCGAATAATACCATTTTTTATCGAAGGAATTTTTAAATTTTTATTGCAATGCCGCCTCTGTCAGCAATAAAACAAAATCCAAAGTCACACATTTTCACTATGCGATAGACTCAAAATCGCTCATTCCGGACATTAATAGTAAATAAACCATATACTTATTTAAAATTGTACTAGTCTGAAGATGCCCGTCATAAAGTGAAACCGGTCGGGTCTTAAATGAAAAATAGTGAAATAAAGTTTAAAAAAATTGTATTATTAAATCATCAAGACAAAATAGTAAAAGAAAATGTGCACAGTGATGGCTATTACTTCACAACAACTTTTACAGTGTCATCCTTAAGCTGCCACCTTTTAAATAGATATACGATTTTAATTGCGAGTTTATTAAATTCGCCAGATGGACAATGGTAACGAATTTGCAGCGGAATCTGGAGTCGGAGGTGCGGTACCGATTTCCGCCTCACTGGACGCCAAGGTTCTTCGCAGCATCCAAGGTGACTCTGTAAGAAAATCAAAACAACGCTTACAACACTGTCTGGGAAATCCCTCGTACTCCTAATAGAGACGTCCAACAAACATCGATTAAGTTTAATTGGTGAATGATAACGATTTGTAGCACATTCGCTTTATAATAAATACGAATTTATTATTGCTCCCTAACTTCTAGATAAAGACTTGCCTTTTGGTTGTGACACAAATGTGTATGTCTTTTATTCAATAGTTTTTAATCTTATTTCATTAAATGAATTACCTATTACAAATTACTAACAAAATAATGAATACAAATAGAATTTAAATGCATAATAATTCTTCTGTAATATTAATTTACACGAAAAGATAATCAAATAAATAAATTCTTAGTTTACAGAATAGAAAAAGAATCACCATATCATAAACTAATAACCTTGTTTTTTTAAGACCATGATTGATAATGATATTAATTTTTTTCAAAAGATTTTTTTTCATTTTTGTGGGTCTAAATAGTTAAATAAATAACTAAATAATAGAAAAAATAACTTTATAATAACTTGCCATGGATATAAATTTGATTTTTAAAAATAAGCTAAAATAAGCTATTTAGACATTTGTACTATGCTTTATTAAACATACCTCCACAAAAAAACGTGTTTTTAATTCTTCGGGAACGGTTGAAATAGTTAGTAGACCCCTAATTAAAAAAACAACTGCTACCCAAAATGTCAGAGGAACGCAATCGGCTAACAGTGAAATAGATGCTAACATTAAACACATTGATGCTTATACGTAAAATGAAGAACAACTTAAAACCAAAATACTTTTTCTGACAAAATTATCCACAATGTTGATATTCACAATCGTAATACAAAGACATGCAAAATAAATCAGACTTTCGGAAAATAATAAAGTAAAAACACTAAATAGGTTATTATATAAAGGGATGAAATCTTATACCGCGCTGCTGGAAGCCATCAAAATTATGCCAATCAATAAATTCAAAATAGTCCGTAAGAACTATTCAAAAAACATATAAATCAAAATAATAAGTTGTATATAAGTTAAAATATTATTATGTCAAAAAGAAAATGAATTAATTAGATACTTTGTTGAAAACTTGAATGTACAAGTAACTAATATAAAATAAATAAAACTATAAAACTAGGTTAAATATGGGACATTCATGAATTATTCTAAAATCGAAGGAGTATCGCGTGAAGCGTGGAGGACAATATTTTCGGAATAGAATTTTTGGGTGAGGGCTTAAAATAATTTTTTAAATAAAAAAAATTGTAACAACATATTCATCATGAGCTATGGATGGAGCTTCAAATTATCTAGTAAACTTCCAGAGAAGTCGCGATATTGTTTGTTTCATTTGAATCGCTCAGCTTATTGATTGAAAAATGGCGTGTAGCTGAAGATCGAGAGAATCTGGGCCGTAACTATCAATATACTAGAATATCTGCACTTAAGGTCAACAAATAAGATAGGAAAAGTATTTTTTTTAAATTTCATTGAAATATGTTTTCTTTAAAAAATGATAATAATTACATGATAAACTATTTTTTATAAAATTGTTTTTAATACCTTCCTTCGAAGGTGATAGTCATGTACGAGTACAAAAACATAATAATGTAACCTTCTTTTCGTTTAAATACATCCACACACATAAATACATCCTATCTCCTCGAGCTCGAGCTCTTTTCTCACGAGAACTTTATGTAAATCAAGGTAAGATAATAGTTTTGGCTGCGAAGGCTTGTACCTATTATTGATTGTTTATTAAAGGCAAAGGTAGGTAACCCGGATCCGTATGAATTACCTAAAAAGCTTTGCAAAAGGACCTTGCGCTATATACGCTTTGAAAATGCCAGCCTGCTCATAAACTTCGGGCATTAATCTTCATGTGACATGCGAGTATGAAATATTACACGATTGAGAATAAGATCAAAACATTGTATTCATTTTTATTTAGTTTTATCCTTAAATGAAGTCTCATAAATAAAGTTCTTATCAAATATGAAAAAACAATCAACTTGGATTAATACTTTCCCTTTTGAGTGCGTACCTATGTAAGTACAAGTGTGAACTTTTCAAATTGGAACTGAAGTAGGGCTGGTCCTGTTCAGGCGCAATTGGAGCACTCCGCTCCAGGCGGTGGATTGCCAAAGCGCTCCTAACGAAAATAAGGTAACCCAATTAGAGATGGTCGATATTCCTGTCCCGGTTAAAAGGAACCGGTTTCAAGCCGGTCACTGGAACCGTCGATATTATTTCTCTGAGGGACCGGTTCCTTTTTTTGGCAAATAAAAATCGATATCATTTGTCTGAGGAACTTTTTTTTTGTTGATTTGCTAGTACTTTTCGATTTGAATATAAAAATCTCCATCGTGGAACTTTTCTGGCACCAGAAACCGGTTCCAAAAAGAACTGGATAAATAACCGGTTCCTCGCCGGTCACCGGTAACTGGAACCGCAAGTACACCCGATTCTGATATCGACCATCTCTAAACCCCATTACAGTGCTGTTTTACGCGCCCAGCTTCTTTAAATTTATAATAGTGTAAATTGTAAAAATTATGCTATTCGTGGACGGCAATCAAACTCGCATTTTTGTTCCACGTCTCTTGTTTAATGCGAGTTGGTGCCTATCTCCTCTTTAAACGAAAAATTCACACTGGATTTAAAAAAAAAAACTAAATTATGCGGACACAAGCAATGCCAATGAGTGTTTTTTTTGCAAGCTGATATAATTGTTAAGTGAGGATATAAAAACAATCAAATGTAAACATCTATCTAAATCTTAGATTATATAGAGTGGTATCTACCCAAGGCAGTGTAGTCAGTTTTTGATGATTTTTACCTGACTCGGCGGACCTGGGCGTGGCTAAGACTAAGGCTATGGTATTTATACATCCATTCATATCACATATCGACATAATGTTTTTGTTTATTCGTATAACCACTTTTTCACAGTATTGATATCAACAAAAATATAGCACCTAACCTAAAAAACTGTTTGGTTGTGTCAAGTTTAGTGGCATAATAAAAAATGTGAGCGGAGTCCCGCGGTGACCCAGGAGCCCAAGATCATTGTGACAGTACGTAGAAGCGGAGTATTATATTTGTTGTCTCTTTCTCTCTCATGGTGTACGACGTGAAAACCCGGAGAAAGTGATTTATCGCATGTTTGTATCGGTTGGGTAAAAATAATTAGCTCTCTCTCCATACATCGTTTCTCCAAGAGCTAAATAATTGCAATTCATTCAAGAATTTGTGACTCATGTCAACGTTTTCATTTTGTTATTATTTTTTTAACATTTTTTTTGTAAAACTCACCTCATTTTCCAAATGCAATTATTAATCAAATTACATATAAATCAATAATTATTACCAGAGGTTAGAAAAAAACACGTGTACATTCATTAGGAGAACGCTAATTATTTTGTTGGTTCTATGGAGAGTCTGAAAAAACAATATTTAAGTTCCGACCCCAAGGCTGGCAATTTGTCCACAAAATTGGTGATTTTTAACAAATGTTACTTTTGAGAGAGTTTTGGATGTGTTTTCTAATTAGAAAATAATCTTTTCCAAATGCAGACAAACGATAACGTACCAAACAATAATTTAATTATAAATTTAAAATAGGTAGATAAAAGCAACTAATATTTCTCTCGGCAAATCAAGTTCTATTCCGTGATTTTTTACGGGTAACAGCTAGTTAATATGATATTTATAATCACATAAAATATGTCAATATTTTAATTTAAAAAAAAAACACGTGACAGAGCCGTGAGACGAATCTAAAATTGTTTGTTAACCGAACACAATGTATATTTTCTTCTAAATGTGAACATTTCTGTATGCTAAGAACATCCCCAATCCTTGTGTTGCATTAAAGAAAATCATTTGCTTATAATAATAATAATATTTTAATAATTTGTAAAGCGCTGTTTTTGTGCAAAAACACCTCAAGGGCGATTGGACATAAAAATAATTCCCGGTAATACATATATATCAAATCTAACATATATAACATATCTAACATCGCTTTTTTTTATCAAAAACCATTTTTTTATCACTAAATAATATTTTTACTAATTATTAATTATTAAAAATATTATTTAGTGATAAAAAAATGGTTTAAAAAAAAAAAAATCTGCGTTGTAAGTATTTTTACACTTCAAAATAATTATTTAACTAAATAAGTAGTTAAATATCACAAGGGTGGGCAGAAGGATATACTGCCACACAAATTTGTCTTGGCACATACTCCTTGATTGATATTCATACCATATCAATAAGTTCTCTTGCGGAACAATATCGGCACTGAGCGGAACCGGACGTTGGTGTGAATCAGCTTTAAACTGTGTTTACCACTCAGTGAAATAATTCCATTTTCTGTTGTACTTTCTATAAATCATTTTATCGTTGAAAAAATGACGTATTTAACGATAATGAGCGGAACGTGATATTTTACAAAAGTGGCGTTGTATGAATTAGCCAAGTATTATAATAAATGTTTCACTTAATTCTGATGGCTATAAATCAGAAGAAGAAGATTAACGTCTTCCTTTTAGACAACAGATATTAATAATTTGGATGCTCACTATGGATACTAGTTCAACGTGCAATAATTTATTCAAAGAAAGTGTAGAAAGATTTTCCTTAACAGGATTCCACTTGATGCCTGACAAATGTGTTTAAACCGAATCGCCATTTCTGTAACATAAATGGCTAATTGCGATTAAATTCATCTTCATTATTGCGTTTACTAGATACAATGCTCACAAAGAGAAATCCTCCACCAAAACCGTAATGAATTATTTATTATCAGTTATACATACCTATTGAACTTATTTTGATTTTGAACAACTTGTTTTGAGTACTCAACTGTCGTAAAAAAACATATTATAGATAACTTCCTGAACCTAAAATGTTGAAGTAAACATTATTTTCATAACTGTTTTAATCGTTAAATTCTTCGATTGAAAGCTTAAGATTATGCATTTAAGACGGTTAATTCCCAAAAATTGAAATCCCAAATGTAGAAGATGAATATTTGTGAATAACTGGAAAGAAGAAACAAAATCTTAATTTGTATTTTTGATATCTGCATACTCGTATATCATAATTTAAGGTAAAATAATCATAACATTATTATTATTATTATATATATATATATATATATATATATATATATATATATATATATATATATATATATATATATATATAACCTTTTACGGAAATAATGTTATGATTCTCTTACCTTAAATGATTTTTTTTACTACCCACGTTCCCAAATGTAAAAAATGAAGTAAAATCTCTTAAAAAACACATTTTTACGAAAGTTTCAAATCGGCTTTTTGAATTGAGCGTGCAATTATCGTGGAATTGTACATTTTATTGCTAAATATTTAATGCAATTGTTCTACGGTATTCAATCGGACCATACAAAACAAACTCTGACCAAATACAAAGGTATTGTCACCTAGACAAACAATCAAAATTACCGCACGAATTCATGTTTTCATGAATGCTCTCAAGGTGGTTGTAGCACTGTAGTGACGATGTCAGGAAACTGCTTTTTAAGGCGTACTGCACTGCCCTATATACATCTGAGCTGTGGACACAATACCCAACAGCGCAATGGAACAAGTTGAGGGTTTGCTACAACAATGCCTATAGGCAACTTCTGTAACTTTCAAGATTCTGCAGTGCCTCTACAATGTTCACCCAAGGGAGGGTGCACTCATTCCCCGCCTTACTTCGCCACCGACTAGCCAACTTCTGGGGTAGGACACGGAATTCAACCAACGTCATTGTCACGACTGCATCTCAACGAGTGATAGGTGCAGAGGATGCGGATTCCTAAAAGCACGCTCGATTAAAGTTATTTTTATTGGTATATTTAATTCAATTTTTTTTTTTTTTTTTTGCATAATATGTATTACAACTCTTACTTTTGTTTTGTGTATTGTTATTTTTAAAATTTTTATTTGTATTATTTTTATTTATAATTCTGGAATGTATTGCATTGCACTATATCTGCATACATTCTGGAATAAAATTAATATTATTATATTAAAAAAAAATACGAAATTAGTAGGTTTTAAATGAGAGAACCCTGTTCTGTAATAAAGATTAATGTTATTTTTTTGTATTTAAAAAATAATTCAAGTAGGTACGTTTGTAGTTAAATGTCGATAGAAATAATTTTAACCCACCAAGAAATTACAGGCAATGTACTCAATTTAGTTTTGTAATTTGAAAATATATCTTACTCGCCTTAAATTTTAGTTTTCCGAATTCGTTTAATGTGTGATTGTTTTATATTATTATAGACGATAGCTTCAGGTTTTTGTATTAATAAAAAAAGTGTTAGATTTTCAAAGTATTACTCTTAAAACCGTATTTATATAGTAGAAAGGTAATTAAGTATATGATTTTTGGTGATTATCACTTTATGATATTTGGAATCTAATCTGATTCCTTTTTTAATATCATTTTATTCATACAAAGTTTTAAAGCGCATGTTGTTTGTCATTTAATTCGTGACCAATTTCTACAATGGTAAATTACACCTCGTTTCCGTTCGTACAAGTTATTTGAAAGTTTTTTAATAATGTCTTCGTTGTAAATGGTAATAAAAAGATACACAAAGTAGTTATTTTAAAGACCAATCACGAACCACATTATGTACCAAAATATTGTTGGTGTTTTATTTATTAATGAAAAATGTGTTTAATTTTAACGGCCGCCATCGTCAACGAATAAAATCATTTGAGTTGAAAAAAAATAATGTCTCTTATTTATAATTTTTTGTTGTTGTTGGAAATCGAATATAGCTATTGGATAAATTATGAGTAATTAAAGAAATACGTTTAAAATAAAAATACATTAAGATATTAATTATTAAACCCAATTTTATTTATTAATATTTGTACCTATGACTAACGCCACCTGTTGAAATGAAGTCAATTCTCTAAAATTATTTTTAAGTTGCAGGTTCTGGGCTCAGTGCTGATATTTTGTGTGACTCGGTATGTAGTAAATTACATTTGATAGTAAGGAATTTAAAGAGTTTAGATAATAATACGTGCAAGTTCTGTTAATATAACGCATATTTACTTATTGCACCGTCCGTATTTTCTGATTAACTAATTCACTTGTCAAGGATAAGGTAACGGGTATAATAGAATTGTGATTTATTGAGAAAGGATTAAGTAAAATATTAGAGATAGCATAATTACAACAATGAGTCTTTGATCTGTATCGCCTTTACTTGGAGTTGGCTGCAGTGGCGTAGCAGTCGATTAAGTTTGGGGAGGGATTAACTCCGGGACATCAGTAGAATAAAAAATGTTAATATTTGTAAGAGATTCTCAAATTTAAGGGTGCGTCTCAATTTATTTTTGCTCAATTAAACTCGGATAAGTGCATTATATAGATGAACTCTGATTGACTAACTGGCTTCCTCTCTCCGCTCTTTTGCTGGGATGCTTTATATCTCAGGTAAACGATAGAGTTTTTAAATTGTTTAATATGATATCTTTATAAACGTTCATTATTAATTAGTACATTCGTTTCGTTCGCTTTTTTTATTTTTTATTTGTTGATAGTCAACTAGTTTAGTTACTTCCGTGACGTCTTCGAGGCAAATAAAAGAACGAAAAAAAAATAAAATTAGCATTCGTATTTTAAACAATACCCATATAATCTTTAATCTGGTTGAATGTACTAAATTGAACAAACCGAAGACATTTATTCATAATTAATTCAAAGAATATTTATCTGCGGCGCAGTAATTGTCTGTAGTAAGTCAACACAATTAAGATTGATATTGATATTGATATGTACATAATCATTTATCATGTCACTTTTGTGTTCATTCTTAACACATTCAAACAAAGAACTCGAAGCATGTCGCTACGCTACGAGTAGATTGCATTACAATTGATCATTTCTAAGTATTGGTTTTATAAAATCAGTGCGTCAGTGTTACATGATGCTAAGTAACAAATATTTTGTAATAATTAATCAATACCTCCATATTAATGATTTACGACAGACCTAGCCGTTGGAACATTTTGATAAGGTTCATTAAACTTTGCAAGTAACAACATAATACTAGGACCTGGTAGCGCTTATCAACCGTTTGCGCCGTCTGGGAATCTAACCCATAACCCATAAACCCAAAGTCAAATGTGCAAACCACTTTCCCACAGACACATGATAAATTATTGCTGCTACATAAATAAATTTCACATAATATTTATTTATATTTGCTATTCCGATTCGTATGGAAATAAATCGCACTACAGTTCTAATATTTATTTACAACCAGTGTCAAAGATGTGATACAAACCTATTTGTTTATACTTTCTATTTGAAAAAGCGTGTTGAAGCCGTCGGCAAGTAAAGTTATTATTTTTCCAATAGCAAATAATACAAAGCCTAATTTTGCATAAATAAGTGACAGTTTTTGCGGTTGCCGACTTACCGTTTTCTGTTTGTATGTTTACTAACATTTTTTGCTAGAATGATGTGAAACTTTTGTCGATTCTATTTAAAATAACTAGGTAAAAATCAAGTATATTTGAAATAAACATTCAAAGAAGATTAATGGGGAGTTATATTGAATATGTGTCGGTGTTGGCAATGTTATACTTCATTTCAGAGTATTATTTTTTAATTTTTAAATCTAATTCCAAATTACAAAAATAGCTTCTACACGCTAGGCGCTTTTGAGCGTGTGCTTCCAAAAAGTGAACTCACGCAAACCCGCGCTTTTTAGATGGATCTCTTAGGGTTCTAACTGGCGTTCGAAAATATGCTCTCAAAAGCACCTCATCTTTATCTACCTATGTGATACTGTCAAATTTTCCAAGTCAACGTTTGCCAAATAAAAACGAAGAACATCATACGCATTTCCACACCCTTTTCTTTGGATCATTAATGCGACAAACCGCCTCATCATTTCATTCTTAATGATTCGCTGACCTCGATCCATAGCAAGCACAATTACTTTTAAAACAGTATCTGCATCTGTTTTCCTCGACTTCTTTAGGGACAACCAAATAACTGTACTCTCTCTGGAATTGCCAATAGAAACTTTCTCGTCTTTCTGCTGGCGAACTAAGCAATTATATGTGTATGTAAATACCTACATAAACATTTTATGAAGTGTACAAAACGATCCAAAAAACTTTACCTCTTTATATTGGGTGATAAAATGCTCCCGACGTCTTTCCAGTCTTCAGTGTTTGTTACTGAATACAGTATAAATTTCAAGGCAAAAAGTCAACTTGTTTTGTTATTTAGTCAAATTGAATCGGTTAGGTGTCAGCTTTTAACAACATTCTAACGATTGAAAGTTACGGTCACCAATTTTTTTATTGACCATAAATATTGGTTCCCATACAAGTGCAATACTTGTTTCGCTTAAAAAAGTCTAAAAAATCTTGAACAGTAAAAAGCTCAAATTATTTTATTTATGTTGGGAAAATATCGTCGCCGGAAAGGCAAAAGAGCTGAAGCGCCATTTTGGGATGTTTACACCAGAGCACTTGTTGAGCAGTTTTTTTTATTTTACAACAAAATTCATAAGTCTTTCAAGTAGCTGGTTGGATTTTGAAAAAAAAATTAACTCAGGTAACTCAATCCTCTCACAGAGTTACCTGAAGCGACAAAAAGCTTTAAAAAAGTTACAAACTTATGTTGCTTAAGTTAAGCCTTCTCCCAAATGGTAAATATATTTTAGATGGCTAAAGGCCACAAAAGTCTTTAGAATCAAACGAGAGTCAGAGCATTCGATGCAGAAAAACTGATAATAACTGCATATTTAACTAATTTTTGACCAAAGTGTCGCTTAAACCCTTTTGCCTTTTCAGCGACGATATGTTTCCTTGATTTTAAAGAAAAGATTTTTGTTTATTGAGTATTTAGTGTTGAGTATTATACAAAAAATGGCAAAGAAAACAAAATCATCTTCATTGTTAAACCCTAATCCCAACGATGTATTCAAAACCAAATTAGATTATTTTTTTGTTAATGCAGAGGTTAGTAGCGTTCATTCTATATCTTTGTTTTTTTTTGTGAATAAACCAAATTCACAAAATAATCAGTTAGATATTCTCTTACATCTTTACAATGATGATTGACACACAATGGCTTAAAAGTTTTCCAATTCCACGCCTGAAGAAATCCCATGGTTTAGAAGAGAAAAGTCATCAAGCCAAATTTAAGAGCAGCGTCGTTATTAAAGGAGATTCCTCAAAAATCGCTGGGTAGAAAAAACAAAAGATGAGGAGAATTATAGTAAGAGTGGAATAATCTAGCTTTTGAATAGTGGTTTATGTAATGTTAGCAGTCCAATGATGTTCCCTCCTTAAATGGCACAACCAGATCTGGCAACCTCCGATGTTTAAACTCCTTGCTTGAGAGGACACACTTCTACCCTAGAAATAAATCGATAAAAGGCGTTACCAAAAGGGGCGGAGACTTAAAAATGGAAGAAATTCGTTTGAATTCGTTCATCGCCTATCGTGCGTGTTCCATTAAATTGCGGAAAAATACAATTTTAACTCTTTATTTACAGGCAGTGAAGTCATAATGTAAAAACAAACATAATTTTTCACTAAGTAACGTTAAGCACAGATTTGATATGTGTACTCTGGCCTTGTACGGGCCCTACTGTATCAGCCGTCGATTGAACCAACAACCACGTAGCTCGAAAGACGATTCGAAAAAAATAATGCTTATCGTACGACGGATAGAATGGCATTGGATTGCGTTTACCGTAGCAGGCCTAGAAGATTGTTCTGCCCGAGGTGTTCATTTTCATTGATTCTGATGAACGTTTTACTGTAATTTCAAAAAGTTTTACGAGAAATCTCACGGGAAGTAATTAAGTAACGGGAATTCATCGCACAGAAAAATTATATCTGGTCCTAATCGTAATTTTTATTCCGAAAAATGATTTGCAAATTTTCCAGTTTTCATTAATCTAAAATATAAATTACTCACGCCACTAGTGCATCGTGCGAAAACATTTGATAACTTTGTTGCGTATTCATCAGAACTAATTCAAATGTAAATCTCGGACCAACTTAAACTCAAACGAATATTTTTAATAGGTTGTTTTTTTGTAGTTGACGCTTTATTATATTTAGTCAACATTTAAGCTAATCCTTACATGGTTAATTTCATATCAGAGAGATTGCACATTGTGTTGAAGGTCAAAGGCCATTTTTTTATAATTATATAGGATATAACAATAATTATTCTTCTCATCTTTCCGCTATTTTAATTAGCTGATCAGTGATACGACGATGACTAGTTGTATTGTTGTACCTATAAGAGTTTCTACTATTAGACTTGACTCAATATTCCCGTTTTTTTTACATAAATTTAAAAGTCAGATAACCGGTTGAAACAAGCAAATTTTTTATGCCATTTCACTTTCAATATGGTCTCTCATTTCATTTTCTGAACTTAACTGAAATAAATTTGACTCTCTCGCATCATAATGTGAGAGCCAATAAATTGTGGTAAATCAAGCGAAATCTTTCGTTTTCTCATTTTTTCTTCATTTGAAAAGAAGTTTAAAAATTTGACATACAAGTCTCGCGAACCAGAGTTTAGTGAAATGGAAATGAGTGTTTTTTAACGGTTGTTATTTCATTCGTATTAAATATAATGTACTGTTTTTTTTTCTTTGTTTTGGTGTAATCAATCTAAAATCAAGTCAGGTATTGGAAAATTCGTACAGATATTTGGTTCCTACAATAAAAATAAAATTTTAACTATTGGCAGTTTTGACTTTCCTTATGAGTTGCTTTTTTGAGTCCTTGTTACTTCCCAGAAACACCTACCTTCCTACCAGTCTTCTGATGTCTCTCTTCAGTTCTTAGTTGAGTTACCTAACATGTTCCTACACGCTCCTCTATTTTACAGGTCAATTGTTAAATGTTTCTTTGGCTGTCAGATATATTACATTTGCGGAAAACCTTGCCAAGCAAAGTAATCACCATAAAGTATTCTCATAAATAAAATATTTAAATGAAGATTACCGATTAAAAAAATATTTTGATCTGAAAAATAGCTTCGAGTCTAATTTATTTGTTTTCTATTATAACACGATTGAAAATAAAAATTCAATATAATACTATCAAATTAATACGCCATCTTACAAACCTTTATAATATAGCCTACGTATTTCTGCCTATTAATTTTGTAATACATTATGAAACAAACCTATTTTCAACCACAGGCCATGAAAGTGCCTTTGTGACAATACAACACATTTTCATATTGAATATGTACTTGTTGTGCGTTCAGTGTGGAGAAACACCGCTATCTTAACCCGTAGTAGGCGGAGAATACATTTGATCTATGTGGCATTTGATGCAACTGTCTACTGCATAACATGGAGCCATCTTTTACAATAATTGATGTAAAGTAGTGAAAGACCGAAACGGGTTACAATCTAAGAGGAATAGATTCTTCTAGTGGCTGCGGTGGTTCGGTTTCAACTTGATGGCGCACTTTCACTTGTGAAACATTATCGATTTATCGAATCCACGCTCGTTTTCTATACAAACTATCAGGTGAAGACATTCCTCGATAAATGTTATGGTGGCCTAATAAATGATTCGAGGCATGATTTAGCTTTGTTCTAAGTATAGCTATAACGATTTTACACCTTTGTTTTGATCCACACGTAGTACTTCACTGATGTTTATGAAATAACAAGTTAGTGATTGTGGATAGGTACGTTGATAAATTTTTACTTAGAATAAAAGATGACATTAATTACAATTAAAAAAACTATATTTAGCAATTTACAAATATTGACTTACACGATTCTTACGACAACTTTACATCCATGCAAACATAAAATCAGCATTAAATAATTACGTTTCGGCTGACGTAATCCACTGTAAGAAAACAACAAATAAATATTTATAAACCTTCAAGAAGATGTATGTTAAAGTAAGATGGCTTTGGCAGAAAATATAAGAAAATATTTCACCTCACAAGGTTCAAACCGAGGTTAAATTACAAAACCCTTAGTTAAACGTAGTACCTAAATACGTTTGATACTTTAAAGTGTATTGCATAAAATATTGGCAGCGTTTCACTAGAATAAATAATATGCAGTGAGTATACTGGTGTTCGAAAACAACTGGTTGGTATTACAATTATTTACTTCATAATTATCAATCGAATGTATCAATTGAGAAACAACAATGTCTTTATCGTAAATGTTTATGCTGTATGCACTGATGCAAATTCACAGTCACTTCAGTAAGGCAGGCCGTGTCCCCTGAGGAAGGCGTCGATGGGCCCCGCCCCCTGCTCCCTGCCGGGGGCGACGAAGTAATACTGCTGTTGGGCGGGGGGCGATGGCTGGACCAGAGCAGCGCGCGCCGCCTGCCTGTCTTGCTGGAGTTGGTTCTGCTGAAGCTGCTGTTGCTGGGCGTACAGTTGCGCGGAGTTCTGGAACTGGAGCCCGGCCTGCTGGCGCTGGTAAACCTCCTGAGGACTCCTCTGCTGGGGCTGCAGCTGCTGGGGCTGCAGGCGCGGTCTGTACAGAGGGGGAGCGCTGAATCCCTGAGACTGCTGTTGAATCAGCTGAGACTGGCTCGCCGTAGGTCTCGGCACACGCTGGTTCAGCGTCAAGCCTCCCTGGCTCTGAGGCAAGCTCTGGTACAGCCTCGAGTCGTACTGTCCGCTTGAAGGGTCGAATACCAACTGTGTGGAGAAAATCGGGTTGCCGCTTTGTGAAAGTGGTTCGCTCGTTTTAGATTTCGTTTTGTAGGTCGCAGGGGTGGAGGACACGATTTGGTTTTCCTGTTGAAACTTCGCGAATTCGGCAGCAAAATCGATGTGTCCCGAGGGACGGTAGGAAGAGGTATCAAAAGTGGGTTGAGGAGGAGCGATGGGGGACGGCCTGGGGCTGCTGTACACCACTTGTGGGATGGGGGTGTTCTGAAGGAGTTGAGGACGTTGAGTTATCTGGAGGAGCTGGGGACGGAAAGTTGTCGCTGGAGGAAGAGGACGAGGAGTGATTGCCAAAGGAGTAGAGTGGGGGCGGGGAGGACGATACGTGCGCGGGGCTTCTGTCTCATCCTCAGCTTCCGATCCGAGTTGGCTGTAGAGGTTCTCGAACACGGTAGTAGCGGGTCTGGAAGTGGTGTGAATGGGTACAGGTCTCGAAGAAGCCCTGGTGGGGTAGTTCTGGACTGGCGCTCTGGTCGGATAATTGCCTGAACGTGTCGGGTAGTTTGCGGGTTCTCCCGCGGCTTCATTAGATTCCTCTTCAGCCTTTTCTAGTTCTTCTTCTTCGTCGCTCGCGGCGTTGGGATCGCAGGGGTTTCCAGAGACGTAGGTGAATTCTCTTTTATTGCCGTCCGGGTCAACGTATCCGTACTTGCCCCTGACTACGCAGTCTGTACCTCTAGTTTCCTCCTTAAAGCTTCCATCGGCGGCTTCGTAGCCGAAGGTGAACGATCCGTCGTCGTTGACTTTGTTATAGTTTCGGAGGGTTTGTACTGGAGGCGCGCGAGGGGCTTCCTTGGTGCGGGGCTTGATGGGCGAGGGGGCGGGGCGGCTGTAGCTCTGGCGGGTGGCGGGCTGGCGGCCGTACAGCGCGAGCTCGTCCTCGATATCGATGTCCTGGTCCCCGGCGCGAGGCTCGGCTTCGTAGTACTGCAGCTGGTCCTCGGAGATGGGGGCGGGGCGGGCCCGCAGCCTCACCCGCCTCCCCTGGGCGCTGGCCGCGGATATAAACCCGCACACCAGAATCGACAAACACTGGAAAAGAGAAAAAAACTTATTTAGCACACAAATAATAATTCAATTACTCTTAAATAATAGTATATTTTTGTTATATATAAAATGGCTTCTTGTCTTATTTTTGACAGATAAATGGAGACAAAACTTCATCATAGCTCATGAAGTTATTTACGTAATGAGTTAAAAATAATTACTGAAAGGAACACTGTTGGACCCATAATCGAAGACACAGAAATTTATTGTACGTGCTATTATAAAAGAACCTTTCGACGCTTTCTGCAAGAAGTTTAACGTATTTGATGTTAGAGAGTGTAATATTAAAAAGTTATTAACGTATATCCACAAAAAAAACACAATTAAAACAGTTGAACAATAAAAATCAGACAAATACACAGCGATCTATCAAAAACTGTTCCCGTACCTCAGACCGAAAGTATACAAGACAATCCCTTCACAACTAAAACTTTGTGAAGTTTCATATTTCGACCCAAAAATAGCTTATTTACTTAGTATAGATTTATAAGAATAAAAATTGATAAAAAAATGTCATCTGCTAATTTACCACGAGTAAAATATATACCAACACATAACTTAATTGCATTACCTACCGACTGTATCACCTTAACATCTTTATTAATATAATTTTTTATAGTTCAATTATTTTCCATTACACATTTTTTTTCTATTTTATAAATCTATGTGTGCAAGGAAGAACGGAATGAGTAAAAAAACGCATATGTTCAATAGAGGCAAACCAAAATTTAGAATTTGGATTCTTATTTGTAATCATATCATTTATGTCACATGTCAATAATAGAATCATAATAGCACATTATTTTATTTTTTGACATATCTCATTTTTCCTTACTAGGTATGTATCTAAGGAACAATTCTGCATACTTAACTCACAACTTGTTTTTTTACTCATTCTAAAAATTAAATGTCTGCACAACATTTCACGAGTTTCTTAAAAGTCATCTACCTAGTTAAAAACTAATGTTGGCTGGGGCATAATGTACACACACTCGTAAAGCAGCTAATCCTTTACGTACGTACATAATATGTATCTTTATCCTTGCTTAGATTTGGTTGATTTTGGAAAATTATGTTTTTGTATCTAACGTATAAAAAACAACCTTTAAAGAGATTTTTGCAAACAACCACAAAAAAGAACATCTACTTTATCGTAGAAATATGATTTCTCAGTATGCAAACTACGATACAATAACCATGTTTTTCCTATGGCGTATTATGCGATAAACGGTATGGTTAACAAAAGGCTACATAACTTGGTTCTCATTAGAGTGAAAGTGTTCTTGTCAAATGGTAAACGTAGCGAACAAGTGCAGCCCGCGTTTCCCATACAGCCGAGGAAAGCAATGATCGACTCCGGTGCAGAGCGTAATTATGATGCCGGGCACGCGACCGGGTTGGTCAAGCACGGTGTGTTAGTTCAACGACCCGTACACTGAACACTAAACACTTACAATGTGTACATAGAGTAGTATTACATTATTCATTACGCTCCTTGACTGACGTTAATACATGAAGACATACAGTCATGTAGTTAAAATGAAAGTATTTAGCTTTGCCACCGGTTTATTCAACGCCTTTGTATACTTCAACAGTTTTTTTTTTTAAAGTAAGACAAACATTCCTGGGTTACGAATAACCTGACAATATTTAAAAAAACTCCTACTACCATCATAATAAGCCGAAGATGTTACTTCGTTGCTTGTGCAATGGATGGAGTACTAAGTTAGCAGAAGAATTGAACCCACGATGCCCGGATGGGAATTCGAAGCGTTCGTCCACTCACCTACTTACCGGTTAAATTTAATTGAATCTTTGAAAAATAGGGAAAAAGATCTCGTCAAATTTTTTGGCAAAAATAAAATATTTCATAGTCTGATGGGTCATGACGGAAATGCTGTTACTAGCTGAAAATAGTCGCGCTGACCTATAAATTCTGCGCTAATTTCATGACGCCAGAGCTCACCCTTTATATACCCGGTATTTGTTATTGTTAAGATCATTTGAAAATAATTCGCAGGCCTCTCTTCTTCATTATGAAATTGCTTCTGCCTAAATAACATTTAATATTTAATTAAACTTACTATCTACTGAAGGTACGTGATTAATACATCTAACAGCGCCCTTGAGGTGATTTTTCACAAAAACGGCGCTATACAAATTATCCAAATATTATTATTATTAATGTTGATTTAATGAGGCATTTTTCCACGTAATCAAGTTCTTGCGAAAACTAAATAAATTTTATAATACGAGTTTTTTTTAGAGGTACCTGTAGTCTTAGAATTATTTCGTCGTAGTATTAATTCAAATAAGTGACATTCATTGAGACAATCGAAATGAAAAGGTGATTGACGATGTGGACTGTTGACTGTGGGAAAATAATAGTGATAATAACTATTCTAGATTGAAATCTGGCTGGCGGCCATATTGTGATAAGAAGTTTTCCCCATCTCGGTAGAAAGGTACCTATGGGTAAGAGAGAGAAATTTTAGAAACGTGGCGTTTAGAAATCTAGGAATACCTCTTTTGACACAAGTGTATTATTAATTGTAAGTCACTTCTTGTAAAGCACATTACATATTTGACTAGTCAACTAAAACGTAAACGTAGCAATACGTTGACCAATTTTTAATTCGTAGAAATCTACGTCGCTCGTATGCAGTCATTCTTTTCGGGTCTGGCTTGAGTTTTTTTCTAAATAGCTCTATTGGACTATGATTATTTAGTATTAAACCAATAGAAAGTCAAATATTCAAAATTAATTAAACGAACAATTTAAATCCTGCTCAAGTTCATTACTTCTAACCAATATATTTTTCGTAAATACCGCACAAGAGTCACAACTGTATAGTGCCAGTGGTGCTATGGCGTCCCCAATTGGGGTATTTCGTGAGGTTGAAGGAAGTGGGGATGGGAGAAAGACAGGGAAGAGGAAGGTTGAGAGGTACCTGTTATTCATATCTGGTCACCTAATACGGCTAAAGCCATTTCAAGCGACGATTCGATTCTGACTAGTGTCTTTCACCAGAGCGATACTGGGAGTATCTAACAATCTGGAATGTGCCGCAAATACACCATGTATAATTTTTTTATATTAAATAAATGTGAAAAAACTCAAATTTATTCATAAAAAGTATTTGAACACGCCGGGACTTAAGCCCGCTACCTTTGTATTCGTAGTCTAGAATCTTAACCGCTCGACCATAGAGATATTCTCTAGGGAAATTTAAAAACATAATCATTTTTAAGACTGTCTCTAATGTAATTGCTAATAGGTTCAATAATATTCTTATTTTGGTGAATAGCAATCTATAGTGTCTTTATTTAAAAAAAAAAATATTTATATATATATATATATATATATATATATATATATATATGATGTATTACTTGGTTCTTCAAGTTATTAAACTATTTTTAACCACATGGAATTCTTCACAAAATAGAAGAATGTGTGTTTATTTTTGTAGGAGCGTTTTTAAGAGCTCAACAATCATAGAAAAAAAAGTTACTAACAATTCCATATGCGCAAGGAAAAACGGAATGAGTCAACACACGCAGATGTTCAGGATACCCAAAACAAAATTTACACACTGCTTATTTATTTAGATATCTTTTTTCAAAAAATAATAGCACATTTTTTTATTTTCCGACACATCTAATTTTTTCTTGATAGATATGAAAGTAAGGAACAATTCTGCATACTTAACTCAACACTTGTTTTTTTTTACTTATCCCGTTCTTCCTTGCACACACAGAATTTTCAGTTAGATATCACGTGAAATCAACTAATCTACAAAAAAATCATTTACCACCCAAATTCAAATCTAAAAAATATGTTTACGTGACGTAAGAATTGTCGTAAATAACGCCGTCCGAATGTTGCAATATATTATTGCGTCAATTATTTTCAAAAATATTTACGTTTGCTTTCTATAACGGAAGAATGTATCTTGTTGTCAATTAGAATAGCTTTCCATGAGATTATTAATTATTATTCGTCATGCATCCAAATGTATTATTATATTGAAAGTACATTCTCTTATTGTTTTCATAATATCGCGTTCTGCGAGCATTCATTTAATTTTCCTGATTTGGCATTCTAACAATCCTCGAAAAATACATTTATATCAAAAAAGAATGATAAATAAAAATTAACAAAGCAGAAAATCACCCATGCAGAATGCATTGAGCACCAAAATGACACGCCATTAATTCAATATCCGCGGGAAAGTGTTTCGAGATCATTAACGCCATTTACCGCTCATCTCGCAATGGCTTTATGGGCGTAATGAACGCCACTCAGGTAGGTGAGGTGAAAGAGATGGGACACCTTCGTGATATTAATATGCGGTGAGATGGACAGAGATGGATAGAACAGCTGATTCTCAGACGAAAGTGTTTGAGTAATGAGTCCGAGTAACATCCAGCTGACTTTGAACTTGACTCTTCGTGCTAACACCGGTTATTCTCGAGTTCGATACAGTTTGCCACCAGACAGGTTATCAATGGCCGGTTCGAAATTCAAATACATGGAAAGTATATATTTATCATTATTGTTGTTGTTCACTACATCATTCGGATAAATATCTATTATTTTTTTCTAATGATTCAGATGTCTTTAAAAAAAATGTTTATTTGGTCCGCACAATAATACAGTGTTTTATTGCTTTATTGATTGGGTTTATTAAAAAAATGTTCTTGTGCATAACCTTGATACTGTTATGATTGTTTTCATAATAAAAATATGCTGAACATTTCATTGCTTTTTTTAAAGCCTTTTATTTAAGGTCTATGTTCCATCGTCAGGTGTGGAGTACCTAGTATATACCTGCGTAAAGTCCACGCATTTGATTAGAAATCTGGAGGATGCGAGTTTAAGTCATATTCGAGAAATTTAATTATTGGGATGGTTTGCTATAACTTTAGAGTATATACGTAGAGTGGTATATATCCAAGGCAGTGTAGTCAGTTTTTGATGATTTTTACCTGAGTCGGCGGACCTGGGCGTGGCTAAGACTAAGGCTAGGGTATTTATACATCCATTATATAATAATGTTTTTGTTTATTCGTATAACCACTTTTTCACAGTATTGATATCAACAAAAATTTAGCATCTTACCTAAAAAACCGTTTAGTTGTGTCAAGTTTAGTGGCATAATAAAAAATGTGGGCGGAGTCCCGCGGTAACCCAGGAGCTCAATATCATTGTGACAGTACATAGAAGCGGAGTATTATATTTGTTGTCTCTTTCTCTCTCATGGTGTACGACGTAAAAACCCAGAGAAAGTGATTTATCGCAAGTTTTTATCGGTTGGGTAAAAATAATTAGCTCTCTCTCCATACATTGTTTCTCCAAGACTATAACCATGGCCTACAAGTTTAGAAGGAAAGATCTGTGGCAAAAAACTTGACTAAGGGTTTTGGGACCAGGCAGCAGAGGATTTAGTAGCATAAATGCGATGACAGCCCTGTTCACTGGGGTGATCAGAAATAAGATGGAAGTATATGTAATGTGTTTATGCGTTCGCACGGAACATATCCCAAGTTTTTGCATTACATGAAACTACTCGAGTATACAAACTATCAGTGTCTAGAGACCAGGTGTAATGCTGGTCTCATAACAAAAAACTAATGTCGCAGTAGAAATCATGCCATGCTTAGCATACCCCATAGTCGGAAGATGTTTTGGCACAGCATAGCATGACAGGAGGTATAATTCTATTGAATAATATACCTAAAGATAAATATATATTTGCAGATAAATTAGCAATATTTAAAAAAAAACATGTATTTTGGTTGTTCACATTTCCTATTGTACTGTAATCGGATTGAACATCCGTTGTACAATAAATAAAATAAAACATAAAAAAGAATATCATAGGTCAATACCATCAGTGGGTATCAAAGATCAGAACTACGTTGTCTAATAGAATTTATTATGACGAAGAAACTTTCCATTTTCTATGGATATATTACGTACAGTAAAAAAATGCAGTAAAGCTAATTGGCAGCAATTATTTTGTTATTTTTAATCGATATTTGTTACAACAACTCTAAAGCCATTTTTCTTGAGATGACTTTTGACATTACACTAATGAGAAGTTTAATTTGTCTTATTTAGGCGCTGTCAATTTAGACTGGAACTGTTGTGAAATTGATTGAGAAGTATTGTAGTTCATATAGATGTTAAAATATCTAATTAGTCAAGAACTTTGGGAATAAGAATATAATCAATTTCTAAACGGTTAAGAACTCAAGAGGATCGCAAATGACACCGAACGTCGCTCTGTATGATTCATAAATAATATTTTTTTGTAAATTTTACATGAATAATTATGAAAAATTTTAAGGTTTCTAGTGAGAGAAGTGTAGTCAAACTACAAATAATTATATAATAGGTGCACTTTGAAAACCAGCAAAATCATTTTGGAACGTTTTACCTAAAGTTCCAGTAGGTATTGCATATATAATTTAAAAGATAACAGTTTAATCTTTATATTTAATGGAAACCTTAGATCTTTTCCTAATTACAGGTTTATAATTATCAGACAAATCATCTGTAGTATTACTTGTATTAGAATCCTATAAAGTGTGTATTTTTGTGAATGGTGATCATAGATATAATTCATGTCTAATCTGATAAAACTTTATAACTTTTTGGATTAAATTGTGGGTAAGACTAAAAAACTTAAAAATACTATGATGTATTATAAGAATGTGGCTAAGATTAATGTATTAATTCAATGATTCAGTAACTCAAAACGAAAAAATTGTAAGAAAAGTTCAGTCATAAAAATTCATTGGGTTAACCTTGGTAATGGCCTAATTAAATTAATCTATTTCGTCTTTAAGGAATGATATACTCACTCAATTATACAAAGCATATAATTTTTTTTACAACTATGATATGTAAAGCAGTGTAATTAAATGTGATCGATGCAAAAACATTCTTATTATTATCAATCATTGATCAGTAATTTGTTTAACATTCTCTTTATTAAAAGATATGCATGGGCGTGACAAGGACCAAGATTGCAATAATACATTATTATTTGATCACATTTTATCGTATCGACATCCGTATTTACAATTTTATTTGACAATTCATTCACCAAAGAAACACCCGGACTTCCCAAAAACATCTGAAAAAAAATATCAAGGTTAAGATATTAAAGTTCTAAACAGAAATCATTTAAGGAAATGGAAAGCAATATCAAGGATAGTGTACAATTATTCTGACTTATTTGCGGGCTAATTAAAATAAAATTACTTTTCTTAAAATTCCCAAAGTAAAGTTGATGTTTATTTGATACCTGGAAGATCAACGTGTATTCAATATGATGAGATATAGCATTATTATTTAGACAAAAAGGTGGGATAACCGCTTCCACAATCGTTCCTACCCAGGTTTTTAATAAACATTTTTGAAGTATGCGTGTTAAATATAGATTGACGAATCAGACTAATCTTAATTTTGAAATATCTTAGCTTTCGACTCTAGATATTGAAATATCAAAATTACCTGAAATATGTCACGTAAATTTATTGGTTGCACTGTGATAGATTATCGATTTATATAATAAACGTGACAGTAAGTTTAAAGCGTGCAGTTAGATTAAAGTTTATGTAACTGTGAATGAGATTTATGTAACAACCTTAGGGGACTATTTTTAAACGACCGCGTTATATAAACCTGCGTAGAATTGAACGATATATTGAAATTGTTTAATTTCTAGTTCCTACGCATCAACGTACCTTACTTATTCATACCAAAGAATTAACATAAAATCATACAAGTTGAACGTAGTTTCTCATATTATGGAGAAAGTTATTCTGTAATATTGTACAATAATAATAATTAGGGAGCGGTTAGGCAATATTTAGAAATGTCGTTATAGTTCTTATTAATCTGTTTGGTGATTTAATTGAATTTAAACGCTAATTAACTCAGTAATGAGTTGGTTTTCAGCCATGAATTTCACTGTTCAAAAATTAATAGACTAAAGTAATTATGTCAAAAAGTACAGAGTGATACATTTTTAACATTAAAAATTAAAATTGTGATTATATCATTAAATTTTATATGTTATGTAAACAAATCCGTTAACATTTGTTTAGCTGTCTTGCATATTTAAAAAAAATGTACTTGTTTTTATAATTTATGAAAAAATATTTTATTTATTATTTTCCTACAAAACTATGACTTATTTAGGGCAGTAAAAGGCTGTATAAAACAAACAAAAAAATATACGGAAAGTTATAAAATAAAGAAAGTTGTTTGGAATAAATTTGTATCGTAATATTCCATTTTTTAATATATTAGTAGTTAAGCACCAACCATTCTTAAAGTGGAAATATTTTTTTATAGAAATAAGTTGCAGTTATTTTGTCAGGTGAAAGGGAGAAAAACAATAACATCTGCAGACATTGATTGAAATCGAGAGCTCACTGGATATATATATTTGACCGGTCGGTAGCTATCGGTCGTGCGTTCAATTCCTCTGCTGGCTAAGTCCTCCATCGTTGCACAAGCAACATCTTCCGTTTTTTATGATGGCAGTAGGAGTTTTTCAAATATTGTCAGGTTATTCGTAACCCGGGAATGTTTGTCTTACTTTAAAAAAATATATACATATATATATATTGGACTACCAAGACGTTACGTTAAATTGATTAATAATATTTTTGGAAAGTTCCCTTAAACACAAAAAATAAGTTATTTACCTAAATTGCATACCTGCTAAACTATTACACTGGTGTGTTAGAATATTTATAAAGCTAAACAATAACCGCATAAGTAAAATTCCAATGCGTGATCCATAAATCAATAACATTAAAAAACAAGAATTTGAATTCATAATTACAAATCAACATCTGCAGATTGAATAATAACAAATCAAGTTATGCAATGAGTAAAAAAGCACGCGTATTATTGTTTTGCTAATTCAATAAAAGTATTAACTCTATTGACAATACCATTATATGATATACACATGATT
Organism: Drusus annulatus; assembly: GCA_022651775.1. Taxonomy (NCBI): domain Eukaryota; kingdom Metazoa; phylum Arthropoda; class Insecta; order Trichoptera; family Limnephilidae; genus Drusus; species Drusus annulatus. The sequence goes on along the minus strand of JAGWCC010000430.1, from coordinate 141,688 downwards.
ATTAAGTGTAAAAAATATTCGGTGCTGTTGAACAATTGGCTAGCTAATAATAGTTTAATATGGAGCAATTTAAAAAATACACCTACGTTTTTTTACGCTTAGCATGAGTAGGTAATTGATTTAATCAGTAGTCTGTATGGCAACTTAATGTTGATAATGCGCCATCTATTCACCATTTAAATTCTCAATTAGGTTCACATCAAATAACCGCCGTTTCTAATGCATGGCCAGTGAGAAAATATATAAAGCCCATGAATTTAGAATCACATGAAAGATTTCAGGCATTGCCAAAAATGTGTATAATAATACCTAGCAACGTGAGTGCCTATTGGAACATTGAAAGTTAAAGTAAGTTGCCTCGTTATTGCGCTGGTATTTCGCCGGTGTTACGTACCCGGATTTAGAACGGTATTAATTCAATACGCTTTGTCATCAATATCACATTTATTTCATATTTAATTATCTTTTTTTATAAATATAATCTTTTCTTGCTATAAACAGTTATATTTTTATGTAAAACAAGATTCGGATCGATAAATGTTTTAAGACTTACTATCACAAAGTAAAAGGAAATAATGAAAGTTTGTATATGCAGAAAAACATTGGGAAGTATCTGTTTTTTCATTACTAATTTTACTGCCCGGCTTCGTTCAAGTTTCAACACAAGTTTTTTTTTATCAATATATATAGCTATTTGTAATAAATTGTGTGATATTGTTGTAAATATTTAAAAAAACATGTTCACTTTACTTTCGTGGCATGGTTTTTTGTTTCTTTGTTTTTGTATTTTTATATAGATCTATGCAAAAATTTTTTTCACACATCTAGCATTTGTTTTTACTACGTCTCACAATAGTAAAATGAGGCAAATAAGATTACTAGAAACGTAGGGTCATGGGTTTTTCTTCTCATATTCATCACAAATCCTACGACTTAAGACTTGAGGCTTTTTTCAGGGCTTTTGAAGGGCTATTAAATAGTTTTTGACCTTTATAAAAATCGCTGCTTTGAGTAGACGCAAGTTTTGTTTTGGGAAGCCTAAACTCATGACAATTACTGGGGGTAATTTCAGCTATCTTTAGCGACCGTGTATTGATAGGCAGGCAACTATCTTACATGAACCCTCATACTTTTTTCCTTCTTCTCCCCAAATATTTTTTTAACCTCAAAACTTTTCTTAAATAAGGATATCATACAGTTCCACAGGTTCCAGAAAGTTGGGGCACACGTTCATATCATAAATCTCTATTACTTTCGCAAATTGAAAGGATGCATAGATTATGAGAGTTCATCTTGAAGGGTCATGTTTGAAGTTTATAAACATTACAAATATACAGGTATATACAAGAAAAAAACAATATATTTTAATCAACAATCAAGAAGACCAAAATGTTATCTACATTTTTTACAACGCAAGGAATAGCTAGTTGAAGTATGTCGGGTACGTTCTGATACATCCTGTATAAGGCATATTAAAAGTAGTTGGGAGAAGAAAGGTCTCACTTAAAAATAAATAATTTTATACCGAGTATTGATTCGATCATTTCAATCGGTTCGATGAAAAATGGCGTCCGATGAAAAATGATTCTGATTGGATCAGGCGGTCACATTGCACAAGAGGTCACTGTGTCACCGATATCGGCCGATGGCCCGTTGGTATTGTGGCTGCATTTCTTCCGCACCGCAGCGCCCCGGGCCCCAGGGTTCGGTCCCACGTAACACTTTCACCAATCTGAATGATCGCCTTCACGAATTGTCGGGTAATTATTGTTACTCGGTCCCAAACCGATGACTTAAACAACGTACATGATCTATGTAGATTTACGTTGAATGTTGAATGCTGACTTGGAGGCAGTAGTTTTATTGATTACTGAGTTATGCGATCAACAACCAGATACCTGAGCTATAACGGTATTATAGAGTAGGTACACAATTAAGACAAATTGAATTAAATTTGAATAAATAATTTACGTTAAATATTTATTATGTACTCACAGTGATAGAATTGGAACTTTGATGATTTATAGCATGTATTCATATTTTTTCTACAAAATTATTTAAAACATGTTAATTATTAATTTATACGTTTATACTAGAAAGTCACACAAGAAAAATAATTATTAGTTGAACCGAAATTTGAACGCATTAATTAACCACCATTATTTCATCACAAGTGTAATTTATCAGGCATATATGACTGGTTTTATTATACGGCTTTGCCAGAGGTGTCGACATCGACTTACCTTTTTTCTGACTGAACAAAAAAATTGATAGTTTGTCTTTTTTGTAGCTTTTATTCCTAAACTCCATAGCTCATGGTATAAATTGCGATGTGAGTTGGAAAAAGTTGCGTTGACCTTAGAAATTCTAGACAGAAACATTGTTCTAATTTCATTACACCAGAGATCACAGCTCATATATATATTTATGTGCAACTGTGCAGTGATGACTCGAATTGAAAATGATTTGAAGAACTAAAACGGATACAGATTGGTATTTTGATACGCTAAAAGATATCTCGCAATTTTAATTCTTGAAACAAATTGTTGTCAAGCACCAAAAAGCCACCGAAAATACCGGTATAAAAATACAACCTTAAACATTCCAAATCTGGAAAATAACTAATATTGTAAAAAACGTAACCAAACGCAAATGGAAATATATATTAGTAGGCATATGTTACTTGCTAAATATAATGTATATAAATACGTTGCAAGGTGCATTAAATGTTTTCAAATAGTTTTCTATCAGCCTTGACTAACTACCTCTAAAAAATCCAAGAAAATCTACGTAATCGAGCGTGCTTCCTACGATAACGCTGCAGGCAATAGTGCAATACCCACGGTCAGCCAAAACATACCAATCACTGGAGGTGTCGAAATAATTGCATATTAGAATGTACGAATCGGTGAGTTTCACTAGCCGCTTATTATCAAAGCACCTCAATGTGTCAAGAGGTTCATGTGCAGCTTTGTAACCGACCGTACGTGCTTCCGTCAGTACACATAATGCAATAGTGTAATCGCCATGGTCAGCATGTCACAGACTCCGTGCAAGGAAACAGTTGCACCAGAGTTTCGCAAATTTTTTGGCTCACTGGACCCTATACAAAGATATTTTTGGATAACCTTCTTACCCCCCGCCCCCCCCCACTTCTGTGGGACCTTTCTGTCGCTTTGTTAACCTTGAAACTAAAAACATAAAATTAAATAATAACTTTGTTACCAAAGATTTAATATTTATTTTTTGAGAACGACCGATTTCGCTTAACCTAAGCATCGCTAAGGTAAAAAAATTAAACTAAATAAAAAATATACATAGTTTGTGGTTATATATACTCATATTCAGAGAGAAAACACAATATAAAATAAAATAAGAGAATAGTAAGAAAACAAAAGAATAAAATTTTAATTATAACAAAGGAAAAGAGAGAAAGAGACAGATAATATCAAATGAAAGAGGCAAAACGTCAACTGAGAAGATGATAAAAGAATAATAAGAAATTTAACGAGTTTACCGGAAATATGTTATATAAAATAATGAAATGTACCTAATATTGGACAAATTTAACTGATTATTAAGAATATGACTATTTACAAAGTTGTTATTTCATTTGCATTAAATATGTCACACCACAAAGTAATTGCTTTCAACAAAAATATAAAATCATAAAGCTGTTTACCCCGCATAACGTGAAACTACATTTTTTTACGAAATCCTTTTACATCTTTGCATTTTAAACATTTTCATTACCAACTTTTCAGCGCCTTCTTAATGTCCTCGCTACCCCTTTACTGTTCAACATCCCCGTGGGTCTGACCGGCGTCTCCAGGAGAGTGATATCGCCAACTTTCGGAATCACTGACCTACACAAAAATCTGACAGACGTCGGAGTTGCAAAAAACTTCGAGAGTAAAAATGATAATTTTCACTTTCTTAAAATAGGGTCAAGACCCCGCATAGAATTACAATACGGCAATATTAATTTTCTCACGTAATTACAGGTAACGTGTATCCAACAATAAGTGCCTCCATTGCATACGCGCTTGGGTAATATCTGCCAAAGTCATTTAGCGAAGCAGTTTTTATCAGCTTCGAATATTTCTTAAGTTTTCGATATCATCTCACGCGATCCGTGTTGTTTTTCTCAGCGGACTACCTACTTTATATATTATTTATGATGTTTGTTTCCAATCTTCTTGGGATTCAAGATGATTGTTGTAATATTCTAATATAAACCTCCTTTTAAAGCCACCTTGCGGTTTTATCAATTTTATAGTTTCAAACTATTTAAGTTATTGCAGAATGAATAAAATCCTCATAATTCCTAACAATGAGAGGGCCCATACAATGCATATAAAATTTGCATATTTCACACATAATTATTATTTTATAGATCTGCTTCTATTAACTATACAGGTCGATTAGTTCTTGGTGGGAGAAAAAAACAGTATTCCTACAAGCAAAAAAAGTTCATGTGAGCATTGTAACTTCTAAACAGTTTTTGAGAAAATATAACCCTCTGAAAAAAGTAGCATTTTGAATGTGATACATAACGAAACTGCTGCAGGTGGTCGCTTATTCAGACGGTCAATACAAAATGTCAAAAGCAGAAACAATATCAAGTATTAAATATACCTCAGTACAAGACACTCCCAACTCTTTAGGCTAACTCACTAGCCTATCTAGCGTATCTATCTACCTAATTCAGACGTCAATTAATAATATTTTTCACTTTCTACCATCTACGTAACAAAAATCGATACTAATTCACTGTGGGCGTGAACCGTATTGTTTGAATACGTCTCTTCTAATACTTCTTAAGCATTTTGTGTATGAAGTATCAGTCACCCTGTAAGTACGTCACTTTGGAATCTATTTAAAAGTTGATGTGTAAAAAACACTGCATCAGATTAAAAAAAGACGAAATCAAGGTTTATATTTTTTACGCCACGTAACTCTAATGGGGCATTGTGTTTAATTTTAACATAGGAGTAATTTAGAAATTTTCGTTTTTGAAATGAAAACATTAAAAACTTCCTCATTTGAAATTCTTGACATTATCTTTAGCTGGTATTTGGGAAGGAGACAATATAATCTTGAATTCACATGTGATGTGTCAACTAAATAGAAGACTAAATAATGTCTCAATTGGTGCCAAATATTCACTTTATTCTTACTACATAAGTAAGAATCACACCGTAAAAGCGAGTTAATAATATTTTTTTACGATTTCAGATATCAAATACTTTTGATGAAATAGACCGCTGGGAAGAAGCTTTGGCAAGATTTTACGACCGAGAAAATAATTACGAAATTAGATTATTAGAATTGGCCCGAATTAATATATTTTATTGATATTTCTTACGACTGCTATAAATCCGTTTTTGTAAATGCCAATCAAACTTTACAGTCATAATTACAACACCCTGCTGGTAGCACCTATAAATGAAACATCTCAATAAGTTTTTACATTGTGCTGGTGTGGGATTCGAATCCAAAACCTATAGTCAATAAGTACCCACGTAGATTGTTACGTTAATTAGGCCGCTGATTTTAATAACCCATTCTGATAAATTGTTGAAGAAATCTTTAAAAATAATCGATGGAAGAAGAAACTCGGATCAATCACGTAGATCTTTAATTACCATCACGACCACTCAGGAACTAACAAAACCGCTGAGAAAAAAGTTCGGACGTGATAAAATGCCAAGGTTGTTCGTCAAAAGCGTGGAATCTGTCTCATTATCTTTTATCATCTGTGTCTACCCTTTTGAATCGTTGAAACTTTTACATATATCCAAGAATTATCGATGAAAATAAAATAATTACTTTGCAAAAGACAACGGATTTTATTTATTTTTTTACCACCGACCGGTTTCGCTTAACTTAAGCATCATCAGGGTACAAAATTAAACTACACAATAAACGCATAGTGTGTGGTTACACATACTCGTATATACAGAAGGAGAACACAATATATAAAAAAATAAGAGAACAGTAAGAGAGGAAAAACATTTAAACAAAGGAACAAAGAGAAAGAGATAGATAATATGATAATGTAATATAAATAATATAATAGCAATATGATATTAAAATAAAATCTGTGGTCTTATACAAAGTTATCATTTGTTTTTCATTAAATATATCAAGACACAAAGTGATTGCTTTCTACGAAAATATACAATTATCAATTTTTACTTGTTTCAATTGTTATCTTTTCAAGAACCAATAATCGAACGTTTGAAAATGATGAACGCTTAATAGTATGGTATTATTATTATTATTATAAGCCACACAGGTAACGAATTCCATGCACATTTCGTATTTTAGCAATGGTGGATAAGTCTTAAGATCGATGCGTGACCTTTCGTTTAAAAATTTTCATGAAACCTTTAACCCAGCGTTATGATACAATAAATCACATTGTTTGCTTCGTTGTTAAGCTTGACCGTTTTTTTAATCATTTAATTTTAACTGCAAATGTCAAAAGCTAGGTTGGCAGTAGATGAAATTCACGACTGACAGTGGCGCGCCGTACTTTTTGTTCTGATTTTTTCCATATTTCAGGAACAAAATGTTTTATTTGGTGATTTATGTTTCTTTAATTTCTATGAAAATGCTACCTGATGTTAATTATTTTAGTACAGAACACTTTTAACCTTGAAAAATAATAATTTCCGCATTAAAAAATACCCTCAAAAATAGCCGCTGCTGGCGGTTTGATAGGCCATGTTAGAATTCCACGGCTGGTAGCAATTACTTTCATTAAATTTCCTAGCATCCAATACTTACATCGTCATAGGTACCCTTTTGTTATTCTGACTATTGGCAAAGCCCATTGAAACTTTATCATTTGTGTTATTTATATAATTTTTAAAAATATATTAATTATTCAAATAATATCAATAATCTTCAACGTAAATATGAAACAGAAAAGCCAGAAAATAAAAGAATAGCGGTCGCGACCGAGACTCAAACTCGGAACCCCTACTCTATCCGGGAGTAACGCCTTTGCCAATTCAGCCACCGATACCTTATTAGAAACCGGCACTTTAATCGATCTCACACTTTATTGAAAATTATTAAAATTATTTTTGAATTATTATTTTTTTTTATTTTTTTTTTTATATGAATACCGCACAAGAGTCTCAACTGCTCCCAACCGTCTAGAGCCAGTGAGACTATGGCATCCCTAAATAGGGTATGTTGTGAGGCTGAAGGAAGTGGGGAGGGGAAGGAGATTGGGAAGAGGAAGGTTGGGATGTACCTGGCTATTCAGATCTGGTCACCAAACACGGCCAAAGCCATTTCAAGCAACTTTTCGATTCTGAATGGTGGTCTTTCACCAGGGCGATACTTAGAGTATCTACCACTCTGGAACGTGCCGCAAATATACTTGTATTATTTTCATATTAATTAAATGTGTTATGACACATATTAATTAAATAAAAGTTATTGGCGCACGCCGGGTTTGAACCCGCGACCTTTGGATTCGTAGTCGAGCGTCTTACCACTCGACCATGGAGGCCTTCGAGGTTTCGAATTCGAGTCTCGGACGTGACCGGTATTTTTTTTATGTTCTGTTTAATATTTACGTTGACGATTATTGATATTATTTCAATAATTGATATCAAATATGATATGTATGAAATCTTGAAATTTAATTATAATTTAATATTAAAAATATATATTTGGATAATTTGTGTTGTAAAAAAATCACACCAAAGGGATTGTACAAATATTAAGCAATATAATATTTACTAATTGTTAATGTTCCAATATTGGTAGGTTAATCTGATTAAGAACATCTGGGAAGATTGTGGTCCTTACTAAAGTTGTGAAAAATTCATTGCATTCATATTCAAAAGAAGCCCATTTTGCTCAATACTTGACTGTTTGCCAATGTGAAGAAATAATCGTACGAAATCAGCCAAAACGACTAATGCCTGACAAATGAGTGAATATCGAACTTAATTATTCACAGCTTACCAAAATGAAGCAAGTGTCAATACTTTAGAGGCACTGAAAAAACGCCTTTGGAATATATACATTTGACATTGCGCAAAATAATACGTGCACGGATTAGCTAGCTTTGTAGGTAGGTACTTTATTCAGAACAATTTATTTGTAGCTAATGAAAATATACAAACAATTTTTAAATTAAACTGTTCCGTTTTTCTGTTAAGTTGTGAGTTTTGTGAACGCTTCAGGAATTGCTAGTTCTTTGAAATGAACCTTTCGCGGTGAACACATCAATTGTAGTCGAACTCGTCAAAAAATAGTACTAGTCGGCAGAGATCCCAAATCGAAAAGTGCTAGCAAATCAACAAAATTTACCCTCCGAAAAAAAAGCACTAGTCGGTAGAGATTTGAAATCGAAAAGTACTAGCAAATCGACAAAAAATCCTCCCCCAAAAAGTGCTAGCAAATCAACAAAATTTACTAAAAACGGAATCCACTCCCGTAGACCCCCATTTACGTCTCATGCACCCCCACTGTCACGAGTACGTGCGAGGGAACGGATAACTAAAAATATACTTCATTGCTTCATTCATTCTTCGAACTAAAATGGAAGGAAGAAGAGAATGAACAATTGAACTGTGGATGATGCAATATTTCAGTCTTTCGAACGAATGAAAAATTAAAGTTCGAAGTAGATGCCATAGATCGTTCAATCGGAAGTACCAACTTAACCAACTTCAATTGAAGTATTTGTTCAATGAAAAATAAATGAAGTTGGGACTGCTGTCAAAAGAAGTACTTCTTTGAAACAGTTCTTTCAAAACTGTCACAACGCTAGTTCTATGTAATGTATTGGAAAGCGAAATAGCGTGATAAAATACAGTTTCAAAAATTATTATTGTATGTTTAAGGATATTACTCCAGTTACTTCAATTATTGATTGCTCATGATGTCTGGCCATTTAAACAGGTGATTTGTTTGTTATATTCAGTTTGTACGTTTTCAAAGTTTACACTTTGAAAAACTTATGACGAAACTTAAGTTTAACTAATGACGAAATGAACTCAAATTCATATAAAATTCATTACAACTCAATAAATTAAACGTAATTAAACCTCGACTAAGTGAGCAAGTTTTTTTTAAAACTGTTTGGGTAGGTATTTACAATATGTATAAATATTTGCAAGATTTTGATTGAGTCACTTTATTTATGCCTGTTCTTTAAATAAATATAAAACTCGTTTGAAAGTAATGTAAGCAGCACATCATTTTTTTTAATTGCTGTTTTTTATAGAGTAGGTATGTTTATTCATGTAAATATCTGGGAGAAGGAAGAGTTGTTTTCAAAACCGGTGTAAAAATGAAAATAATGAGGTTTTCTCAAAGCAATAGGTTTTTTTATAATAAATTTTCCCACAAAATAAAATAAAAATGTGATAATCATTTGTTAGTTTTTCATTCACAGAAAATATTTAAAAACCTGATTGAGATGCCATCCACGGATAATATTTCCAAACCTGTTTGGTTTCACGAGAAACATAATTAAAAAAAGCCTTACGAAAGCTCGTGCCACGTAATTTTATTACTTAAAAATCTATGAATGATTCAGTTATTCGATGACCATGATTATTTTAAATTGAAATTTGATTTCGTTCATCTGTTTCGCCATGGAGCTAATGATGTATTGTCATAATCGACACTTTAGATATGATTTAAAGTTCGTACTAAAGTATCTGAAACATTATTTGAAATCCTCGGGCAATTATTTCCCAACGAGAGGCCAAGCCTTTGGTCTACTTTAAAGAAAAATGATTTTCACCAACTTATTATTAATTTTGTTTTACTCACACTTGTCTCTTTTGATCCTCGTTTACTTCATATCAGAGTAAATACTTTTTCAACATACAAAAAGTATTCTGGAAGTCACGCAAATACGTTTTTCTTTTACGTGAATACTGCACAATAGTCTCAACTGTTCACAACCGTCTAGAGCCAGTGAGACTATGGCATCCCCGTATGTTGTGAGGCTGAAAGTAGTGGAGAAAGGATGGAGATGAGGAAGAGGAAGGTTGGGAAGTACCTGGGTATTCGGATCTGGTCACCAAACACGGCTAGAGCCATTTCAAGCAACGTTTCAATTCTGAATGGTGGTCTTTCACCAAATCGATACTTGGAGTATCTACCACTCCGGATGATAAAGGTACTCTTTGAAAATCTGTAGTTTTCAAGATTAGTTTCTCTTAGTTTTTTTTATCAGAAAATATCACGAAGAGTGAATATTTATCTTTAAAATCTATGGTACCCGGCTTTGTTCGACAGTTGAATTAAAAAAATACGGAACAAACAGTATTGTCTTATTTTCTAAATGTTTTAATTTATAAAATTCATTGGCCAAAAGTTATCTACATAATTTTTCAACAACTAGGATTATGAAATTTGTACCTACATGTTTATGTATGTAGGTATACTTTGAGTGATTTGAAAACAAAGTTTGATCCTAATTAAACATCGATTAACAACAACAGTTTTTGTCCGTAGTTTTTATCATAGCCGCTCACATACATTGCGGTCAACGCCTCACCAGGTGTAAATTGTTTAGAGCAAATTCATTCGCCACTAAACTCGTAACATATGCGTTTGACTGAACGTATTGGACTAAATAGTTTTTTAAGCAAACTAGAATGTTACATCACTAAAAATCACAGTTTATGAAATATTCTACCGATAAAATGATTTAAACAACCTGCTCATACTTATTGCTTACAAATCTAGACAAGAAATATTATGAAATTACTTGAGAAGAAAAAATAAGTTTTTTTTTTTTAATGCAGGCAACTTTACGGACTGGCGCTATTTTATGTTATATATGGAATACAATTAGTGTCATTGTAGATGGCACTTTGCCTTAGCAAACCATAATATAAAAGCGGGAAAGACTTCTATTGTAATGTTCAATGATTAACCCATTAGGTATACTATGGACTCTATAACTACACCTTCTAGGGAAACGTGTAATTTAGTTATAGATGGAGTTGAAGCAGAGATTACGCTATGCCAGTGGCGTGTTTAGACTTTTCTTTAAATACGCCATTTTTTAAAGTTTTTTTTTTAACTTTTTTTTTATATAATTCAATTGAATTAAATTTAATATTATTATTATTGAGTTCTGCTATTTTAAGTTTTCTTTTTTTAGTTACAGATGTTTCGGCGTATAAGGCCATTGTCAAACTGTTTGACAATGGCCTTATACGCCGAAACAGCTGTAACTAAAAACAAAAATATATTTTTTTTTTTAAACTTAAAATAGCAGAACTCAATAATAATAATATTAAATTTAATTCAATTGAATTATATAAAAATTAAAATGGAGTTCTACAAATTGAACACAAAAACTATAAATAAAAATAAATAAAAAAAATTACGTTTTTTTTTTTCATTTACCCTTTCAAAAAGGAGTCCTTCCATAAAATATCTCCCGAAAATTATTGATGTGTACAGTGGCAAAAATCAAAAGTAGATTATTACATAAATAGGAATTAATTTGACTTTATTACCGAAGGTTACTTTTTCATTAAATAATCCGTGTCAACGGCCTCCATGGAACAAAGCTCCTTTAAAAAAATACTTTGGAGTTATCGTAAGTAGTATAGCATATTATTGAACCAATGGCTAAAGAAAATACTTAATTGTGTGTGCATGAAACATAATATTATATCAATAAATAGAATACACAAATCATTCTCTGCACATTATTTATCAAGTAAGAACTCCTTCAAGCAGCGATAACTAACACAACCACCGAGATGCCAGAATCTTCAATACAACCTTTACTTCTGTGTTTCAAAGACGAGCAATCTCCGGGGCCAATTACTCATGCCATCGAGTAGATATACACTTCTATTAAAAGGATACATGAAAATGAATCGTATTTTATGTAATAAATAGCTTAGACTTGCATCAAACTACATTCATACGATGTAGGGCACCAGAATACTGGATGACATTCACAGCGGTCTCGTTTCTGCACATTCGTTTGAAGAAGATCGTATCTATCGACCATCGGGCCTGGTTCTGTGTGGAGACGAAGGCTCTATCGGACGGTCCCTGGTTCCGCAACTCGCCCGACATTATCTAAGTGTAGTTTCTTGTACGTAATACGTTTCCAGTTGCCATTTAAGTTAAATACACAACGGACCGCTGCCGAGAGAGCCGACATTGTTCACGAAACACATCACGACCCGTGATCGGATGGCGCAATCCGCTGCAGCCGCTGCGAACTCGGCACAAACAATATCCATCTAGCCAACAACTTGGTTCAATATGAAAGGAGCAATCCATTACAGTGTCCTTCTAAAATATCCTAGAATACCAACCTCACTGTTTAACAATACGCACTTGATTTGACCGATCAACTTCATAATCATTATCCATCAGGAGTTGAAGATAAATAGAACCCGGATTATTTGTAATGATCTTCAAGATCACTCGTTTTAATTAACGCAGGTTTTTATGAAAGGAGTAATTCATCGCAGCGTCCTTCTGAGGTATCCTAGAATATGAACTAGACCGTTTAACAATACGCTCGTGATGTAACTGATTAATAAGAGCCTGAAAGGCCGATTAATTTTATAATCATTATCAATCAGGATTTTAAGAAAATAAAACGCCCGAGTCTTTCCTCGAGATCACTTGCTTAAAATTACCACAGACTTTAATGAACGGATCAATTCATTACATTGTCTTTCTGAAATATCCTAGAATACGTACTAGACCGCTAACAATACTCTCGCGATATAACTAAATAAACAGGATCCGAAAGGCGAATCGACTTCATAATCACAATCCATCAGGATTTGAAGTAAAATAGAACCCGGATTATATCTCATGATCCTCAAGATCACTCGCTGAAATTAACGCATATTTGAATAAAAGTATAATACCACGATTATGAACGCATAAATCAGGCTTTGTTCCATTCTAATGAGTAGACCTAAGATTCAATGACGCAGTACCAGCAAATGTGTGCCCGGTAGTAAAATATGATTTCTTTTGCAATCTGCAAATGATTGACGGCGATATTAACGTTTCTATATTACATCGAGCCACCTTGAACTTTGGAAAAAACGCAGACTGCCATAATTCACTTAGAAAACATTTATTTTTTGTGGTCTTGAAAAGTTTTTTTGTTTACTGGAAACATTTGAGTGTATTTAGCACCTTTTCATTTATCAGGGAAATATTGTTTTAATTTTACCGAAATTACTGAATAAATTATGAGGCTTAGGTTACCGCAAAAATTTATAGAACAGGCTTACTATCCATATTTAAAAAAAAAACAATAACTTTGTATAGACCACATATTTAATTTATTTTTTTATGACCAACCGGTTTCGCTTAGCTTAAGCATCATCAGGGTATAAAAATAAACTAAACAAAAAATACATAATGAGCAGTTATATCTACCAATAGAGGGAGAGCACAATAAAAAATAAAATAAGAGAACAGTTAGAAATCAATAGAATAACATTAAAATTATAACAAAGTAACAGAGAGGAAAGACAAATAATATTATACAAAGTTATTGTTTCATTTCTTTAAATATGTCAAACGAGTTTGAAATAGAGAGAATATTTTTATTTTCAGCCATACACTTTAACCTTTACTGGATTAATGCTCCCACTGACTTTTTTCATCTTCCTTGCTATTGAATTTGAACCTGATATACTTTAATCTTGGTTGGTATACGTAATATAGTTGGTATACGGAATACTCGTATATTATCATTCGTATACGTTCGTAGCAACTTTTTTTTCTGTTATTGATTTTAACTTTCTCTCTTTAGCACTCTTATTTTCCGCCAATGTAACATCTTTGAAAACTACTGCTTTACACATAGACATATAATACAAGACACGTCATATTCATACAAATCTTACGAACAATGTAGCACCACTAATGTTGCACCACTAAATGTTTCACCCGCGTATGAAAAGGATAGCCATTCAAAGAATATGTGTGTGCAGAAGAGATAGCTATATGAAGTGTGTTTCGAAGGTATGTCTCGTTGACTTGGTTTAGTGCAACCAGGCGCGTTGTCTCAGTAACGTACTTACATTATTTAATTCATCTCAGGCTTTACATCAACTCCATCTTCATTAAAATATAAAGAAACATTTTTCAATGGAGTGGGTATTTACCTGTTAGAAAAAAAAAACAAAAAATCATACTAAACGGCGATTGGACCAAATCACTAAGCCCTATGCCAAGGTGTTTTTTTTATAGAATAGCTTAAAACAACATTGTTATTCAATATCAAATACATGAGTCATTTGTTTTTGACCGTCCGTACTAAACTTGTTGCTAACTTGATATTTTTCAAGCAATGACTTGGGATTTTTTTTCTAAAGAATCCACAACGATTAGAAAATTTGACTGTTAATTCAAAACTAAGACTTTTTTCACGATTAACACTTTTTCGATAGGAGCGGAAATTTTTTTAGGTATGTTTAATTATTTTCTATTACTTAGTACATACGCGTTATCTAAACATTGGAGCTGATAACATGTTCAGTTGCACAAAATTAAAAAAACATATTTTTTTCTTTTATAGGTACTGGATAATCACGGCGATTCTAATGGTTCCCTTGATAGATCAATTTCTTGGCATTCTTATCCCAGTTGCGGTAGTAAGATAATCTTCCCAGGCGCTGCAGTGCTTCCGGTATGTTCACCGAGGGGCGAGTTCCCGGATTTGCAGCCCTTATGAGAACCAGAGTGGCAGGAATGAGAAAAAGGATCAACAACTCTGGAAATGACCTAACCATGGTATCCCGTCAGATCTTGAATTCTAGCATAGAAGCTAATTGCAGTAAGATATTGGCCCTATCAATCTCATTGCTGTCTGGATGGACTCCCTCTTAATGGCCTTCTGTAGACATGAGACCTAATATCCTCCATTAACAATTTTTACATTTATTATTTTTTCCTATGAATTTATGTTTCTTTTTTCTGTATTATTGTGTATTACAACTTTATTATCAACTATCGAATGTATTGCATTGCACTACTCCTGCATACCTTCTGGAGTAAAACATTATTATTATTATTATTAAAACCTATTTTCTTGTGTAATTAGTAATTACACTTTTATTAAATAGATGGCTTAAAGCCAATAAATTGTATCCTCATTCAACCATTATTTCAAAATAAACAAAGTAAGAAATTTCCATTTCTTGATTAAATTTTATTTGGACGCTTTAGAATGTATCAATATCTTTACAAAGGTGTGAGTTAGTGACGCCATATTTTTAAACATAAACATTTGGATTTTTCTCAGACGAGTCTATTTTATAACTCATTTTTGCCAAAAAGTGGAGATACGATGTCAAAAATCGAAAACTCAGCCATCGAAACTAGAACGAAAATAACTGCCATTCCAAATACCAATTTATATAAAATATATTTTATTCATTTCGAAACTATAATATAAAAGACATATTTCCAGACGATTTTTTGCGGTGTCAAACTTGTTTGGCTTCTTAGTAATTGAAACGACTAATTATGAAAAAAATCTCTGCAATAAATAATTTCGCACGAAGCTGATTGGGTGCAAGATTATCAATCTTTTTTTCATTTCAACAACTTAAGTATTTATGTTTTCACTAAATTAACTACTTTCATGACGGCTTCGGCTGTTGCTCAATTGCGGAGCATTTATGTGGCAGAAATTGCACGCCGATATTATTCCCGGTTCAATGTGGATACTATAGCGATAAGTTTCATCGCGTGATCAATAGTTGAATGATTCTGTGCTTGTATCAGGCACGGATAACTTTATAATAATTGAAAATACTCGTTAGTATAACGGGAAGTTCTCAGACTTGAAAATAATGAACAACGTTGAACAAACAATGTTCTCATTGTTATTTATTTATTTAATAGGCAGACGTGAACCGAATACGGTTAATCAAAGAAGAAATAAAATAATATCAAGCTCTCTATGGGTGCCAAAATGCATGGGGCATTATGTCGCTTACAGTGATGTTTATATATTAATATATATATGTAGTCAGTTTTTGATGATTTTTACCTGACTTGGTTGACCTGGGCATGGCTAAGACTAAGGCTAGGGTATTTCTACATCCATTCATATCACATATCGACATAATGTTTTTGTTTATTCGTATTACCACTTTTTCACAGTATTGACATCAACAAAAATATAGCATCTAACCTAAAAAACCTTTTAGTTGTGTCAAGTTTAGTGGCATGATAAAAAATGTGGGCGGAGTCCCGAGGCGACCTAAAATCATAAGCCCAAGATCATTGTGACAGTATTTAGAAATGGAGTATTATATTTGTTGTCTCTTTCAATCTCATAGTGTCCGACGTAAAAACCCGCAGAAAGTGATTTATCGCAAGTTTGTATCGGTTGGGTAAAAAAAATTAACTCTCACTCCATACATTGTTTCTCCAAGTATATATAAATATATATTTTTAAAGAAAGACAAACATTCCCAGGTTACGAATAACCTGACGATATTTGAAAAACTCCTGCAACTACCATGATACGCGAAAATGTTGCTTGTGCAATGACTGAGGACTTATCTAACAAAAGAAATGACGCCTGGGTGGGAAACCCGACGCGTTTATCAACTCGGCTACAAACCGGTCTGTATCCATATTCGTAAAAAAACATTAACTTAGTGGCATGCCATTTTAATAAATAAAACAGATAAGAAGAATATTAAAATTGGCGAATTTTAGTATTGTCCTGAAGATGGAAGGGTGCTTCCGAAACCGGTCGACAAAATATTGAAAATAAAAGTGGTTTTAAAAAAAGTTAATATGTTTTATTGATAAAATTAATAGTTTGCTCTCTTTTAAAAATGTGCATGTGAATTTTGAAACACGAAAATAATTAGAAATGTATGCGACGTGACAAACTTATAACTTTAATAAAATAGTATACCTTCTTGAATAACTCTTGACCGATAGTGATACCGACATTGTTACTAAATTCCGCTATTTTTTATTAAGACCGGACCGGTTTCACCTTGTAACGGGCATCTCAGTCAATACATTACCATTGTATTTTTGTGAAGTGTCAATTTTCATATTAATATTAATAAAGCATTTTCGTAGAAAGTAATCACTTTGTGGTTGGTAATATTTAAATAAATGAAAAAATAGCTTTGTAGACCACGGATATTATTGTATTTTTTTATGATGACTGAGATTGGGTTAGGTTTATCTGCTTTTTTTTCATTTCTTACCTTTAAATACATGCTTATCTACAACTAGTCTCAACACTAATTTAGGCACGCTGTAATAATTATTTTAATAAATGTAATCTTTTAGTGTCGATTCGCACCAACGTCCGGATCCGCTCAGTGACGATATTGTTCCGCAAGAGAGCTTTTTGATATGGTATGAATATCAATCAAGGAGTATATACCAAGACAAATTTGTGTGGCAGTATATCCTTCTGCCCACCTTTGTGATATTTAACTACTTAGTTAGTTAAATAATTATTTTGAAGTGTAAAAATACTTACATCGCAGATTTTTTTAATTAAAAATCATTTTTTTACCACTAAATAATATTTTTATTGATTATTAATTATTAAAAATATTATTTAGTGATAAAAATGATTTTTTAAAAAAATCTGCGATGTAAGTATTTTTACACTTCAAAATAATTATTTAACTAACTAAGTAGTTAAATATCACAAAGGTGGGCAGAAGAATATACTGCCACACAACTTTGTCTTGGCACATACTCCTTGATTGATATTCATACCATATCAATAAGCTCTCTTGCGGAACAATATCGTCACTGAGCGGATCCGGACGTTGGTGTGAATCGACACTTAGTTCTGAACATATAACAAGTATTACAAAATTGTAACATTTTTCAAAAACCTATTGCAAACCATTAAGGTACTTTAATTGATGATAATCATGATAATAATATTGCTTATTTCAGCGGAACAGAGCGGTGGGTGCAATACATTGCCTATCGTATTAAAGAATACCTGAGAATAATTGTAAAATAAAAGAGATAAGATTAAAAAATATATTTTCGTAGAAAGCAATCAGTTTGTGGTTTGACATATTTAAAGAAATGAAAAAATAACTTTGTGTAAGACTTATATTTTTTTGTCAATTATAAAACAAAATAACAAAACTATGAGAAAAAAATAGAATAACATTATTGTAACACGTCCCACTCTATATTCACTTATTATTTTTTTAAGCATATATTTAATGAGATTTTCGTGTGATTTTTACAATGATGGGTACTACGATGTAATCACATTGAAAAAACGTTCTACCGTGGAATAACAAAAAAGTTACATCTTTTAACATAATGTCACAGCCTTGCTTATTCACCGAGGTTACGTGATGTCTTTCATTGCCAACAATCATCGGACAAACATGGCTTAGATGTTCATCAATCGATTTCTCAGATCCTTAGTTGTTCCCACAACGATCGGTTCTAGTATATGATCGGTTCTAGTATTAGTTCATGTATTCGATTTCGGTTTGGTCCCATTTCGGTCACGAACACTGAGTTGGTTTTAATTTCACAATAATTTCTCCTTTATTCAATACTCGTGATAATTTGGCTTGAGTTTTATTACAGGCGCTTCCGGAACTCGGCTTTTGGCGTCGTGCATTCAAATTACTTGGAAACTTTTTTATATGGAAAGTTCGCAATAAGACGTGTAGAAAAAAAATCTCCCAGCTGCAAGTTTTATTTACTGGTTTGGTGAGGTTTTTTGTGAGTTAAATAAATTAAAACACCGTACGAGTATCTAAATGTAAAATTAATGCTTTGTATTGAAGCTCATTATTAATATACGTTATTTAACTTTCGTGAATATTCATTCTGAGAAAGCTTACAAGAAATGTAGATGACATTTTGTTAAAAAGCGTGATTTTTAAGTAGGTAAGGCATAATATTTTTTACACTCGCACCCCGTATTTATAATGTACATTCTAAACATGCTTACGTATTTTTATTTATATGAATAATTTGAATTAATTCAAATACTTTTTTGGTCTGTCTAACGGCTTAAGTATTATGGTCTGCAGTTTAGGAGTATGTCTATGCTTTTATTTAACCTATAGCCAATACTAGAATATTCCATACTGCTAGCGGCCGATTGCGATTGACCGCATGAGCCTTGAAATTAGGTCTCACAATAATACTCTCACGATATCTGTTTTGTTTTATTGCAACATTCGCTGTTTCGCTTATCTTACGAAAAAAAAACAAATAATAACATGCTTCGTGATTAATTGTACGGCGTCGTACTAACATCCCGTGAAGTTAGCCGCTGCGGATAGTCAAAGGTGAAGGCAAAGATGTAATGTCTGCCCGACGTTTACACCGCTGCTCGGAGCCATTTCACACTTTCAGGATACATCATATCGAGGAAGTTAAATACTATCGCGGATTAAATGAAGTCACCCGTGATTATGGCCCTGTTGAGAGGATAGAAGATACGGATATCCATGGACATAATGCCCTTCTCTTCGCTCGAGCATTTTATAATTGAAATTTATACTAATAAACGACACGGATAAAGCTGGGAAAACCAATGCAGTAGCTATGCGAAGTGAGACTGGACCTATGATGGACCGAGGCCACCGAAGTAGGGCAAGATAGGGATGCCTGAAGGCGCCTAAGATTAGCAGTGGGTCGCACGACTGATAACGGATTACATCATCAGGTCGTATACCCTTATTCTTGATTCAGCCAGGTAAAGAAATTCATCGTGTTTTTTCACTGTATAGGTGTTGCAAATGTTTAGATTGCATTCATTGCACTAATAGTTTAAACTTGCCGGTATGTAATGAATGCTGTGCATTTTTTATCAAGAAAAATGATTTCTTAATAACTCTACCTGTGGAGTTAGTTTGATTGCCTCCCAGAATTTGATTGAAGCTGGTTACACAAAACTTGCAAATCGGCAGAACTGAAAGATTAAATAACTGGTAAATATTTGCCCTACAAAATGTTGTTCCAACGTTTTCACAAGGCATTCTAGAGAAAGTGGTTACATACATAACCATTCATATTTGTGCGGGTATGTTTTCTCTTCGATCCGATTATGTTACCTTAAGTGTAACAGCTTGGCCGTTACGCAATATTTTAGTCCGCTTATCGATTTTTTATGGTAATCCCTCTTGGATTTATTATACAACAAACACGAAATCGTAGAATTACATTAATAGAGCATCTGATTCGCAATGTATTGAGTAAAGTGATAGAAGTGGAATTATTACACCTGAGGGTGATTGGCATCATTTTTTAGCAGGTGTAACCTACTCTAACCCGGTCCATGGCTGTTTCATAATGCTGTGATCTGTGAGATGAACTGTGATGAAAATCCAAGCCAGTTATTTTGTATTTGACCTTATTTTACAGATAAAAAACATGTTCCACATTTAAAACAATATTGATTGACTCTAATCTGATTTATTGAGTGCAAATAAGCATAGTAAAGAACACGCCTAACTCTTCTGTATTTGTAAAAGACGTTATTAGAAACTATAGATAATTGTTTTTTGCATTCTGTGCTTTTCTGCATGGATGCGTTATCTGTAATCAATAAATCTAGTAGTCTATAATATATTTTATTTTAAAATTCTGCATTGACTTTTTTTACCTCTTATGATGAATACAAGTTATTTTATTAGATTAACAATCATGTACATTTATTGACTCTTTTTATTTAACATTAATAACATTCAAAGTGAAAACAAGTTTGAGTAATTATACACAAATTGAGAGCTCCAGAAAAATATTATGAAATATAAAAATATTTTTTTACTCATAAACGTTTAATGAAAATGAAATAATAACTTTTTTATAAGACCTTTAGAAGACATAAGATAACTTAAACTAAACTTTTTTTACCTTGATGATGCTTAGGATAAACGAAACCGGTCGGTCATAAAAACTTAAATTAAATCTGTGGTCTTATGCAAAGTTATTATTTCATTTTCATTAAATATGTTTAACCACAAAGTGATTGCATTCTACGAAAAAATTATAAATGTTTTTTTGCGATTGAGTGGAATAATAAATTGGCATTAATCATGTTAATTTTTAAACTACGTATGCGATAGTTGGTCTCCGAGTTATTGCTACAGAAAAAAACTGTGTTTTAAAATTAATTAGAGGAGGTTATTATAGTCCATCTCGGAATTGATGATTTGAATACAAATGCAGGGTCCGTTATTTACATTTTTTCTAAAGTTTTTCATACAAATGAATAGTTTACGGGTTGAAGTAGTGGTGGTGGTATTATTATACTCCGGAAAGCTACTTACTAATGATAACTAAATAATTTTTATAACTTCCAACGAATCGAAGTATTTTTTAAGAATAAAAATCAATTATTAAAATTGGAATTATCTTTAAAGCATCAATGCGTATTTATTATGACATATTTAAATAATATTAATAATCTAGAACACAAATATGAAACAGAAAAAAACCAGAGACTAAAAAGAACAATGGTCATGACCGAGACACGAACTCGGAACCTCTAATCTATCCGGGAGTAACACTCACAGTAAGTAAAAGATCGCAGCCTAAAATCGGAAGAAATTCAAATATCAATAAAAATCAATACAAGTATGAGATCGTTTAAGAATGCCGCTTTCTAATCGAGGTCTTGATGGCTTAATTGGCAGAGTGTTACTCCCGGATAGAGTAGAGGTGCCGATTTCGACCATTGTTCTTTTTATTTTTTGGCTTTTTTCTGTTTCATATTTGTGTTTTAAACTACTAACATTATTTAAATATGCAATAAAAAATAATGTGTAATAAAAAATCATATGATAGCGAATGAGCGTGTTTGAATAAACATTTTATGTATTTGATTGTGTAACATTCACATTAATTCAAAAGCTCAGTAAAAGGGATCATGACTATGTTACGATGATCAATATGATTAGCAACCAATTTTCAATCATCATAATTCTTAACTCGTTTGAATTGATTTAATCTGCATGGAAATAATTGATGTGGGTTTGATTTCGGCTTCTAACCGCCGAAGCTGGGCTTAACAATAACAGCTCATAAATAATTATCATCATAAAAAATAATTTATGGGTAGACGAATAGCTCAAAATCGGCTGCTCTGATTTTGGCTGCTTTGTGCTAAACCCATGTATTATGCATCACGTGGGCTGTGGGTTAGGCGGTAATCTATGCCTACTTCGCGACATGATATCTCGCAATACGAATTCCCATTACGAATGTGAAAAGGAAAATGGATACCATTTCCTTTACCAAGATAGTGTAATCTTTCTGATTTTACGAGAAGAGGAATAGAGGGTGGATGGCATCCGTGAGGATTCATATCTAATGTAATACCGCATAAGAGTCTCAATTGTCTGGAGCCAGTGGAACAATGGCGTCCACAATTGGACTTTGTTGTGAGGCTGAAAGAGATGGGGGAGAGGAAGGTTGTAAAATTCTTCGCTATTCCAAAACTAGTCATCAAATACGACAAAAGCCATTTCAGGCAACGTTTCGATTCTCAATGGTAATCTTTCACCAGAGAGATACTGAGAGTCTCTACTACTCTGGAACGTGCCTCAAATAAACCACATATTAATCAAATGTAAAATAACACATTTTCATTTGTTTTTAAATATTTGTGCACGCTAAGATTCAAGCCGTCGAGGTAGTATGTTAACATAATAATTTAATAATTCAAAGAATGTTTCGGTTCTATAGGGTGGTTTCTCACCGGGGTGATGATGTATCAAGATTTTTTTACTGTACCAACGCACCACGATTTACAGTACACAGCACACGCCTTTTCATTTAGCATGAGAGGTTCTAAAAAGGGAGTCACTCGGTACCCGTTGTGAAACGTTCTGGATCCCGTTCTGGATCGATTCATCCGACCGCTAGCTGAGAGTGAGTCCTACTTACCGGGTTATCGACCAATATTCTATGGAAAGTAAGGAATAAAGTTTGTTAAGAATGGTACAAATCGCTAAATTGCTGCTTTATCGTTGTTTGATTATGTTGAGAACGCTGATTCATCAACTCCAGTGAAAAACGCTTCTGTCTGAGATACATACGAGTACATTAGATTCTTTTTGTATTATCGATCTTTTAATTTGTCGCATGGCTGAGATAAATTCAAGGTAATTCGTCGTATTCCGAATGTGACAGTGTCAAAAAGAAAAGTTGTTCTGTTGACTTTTAAAAAGTCCCACTAATGAAACTGTCAACGATTGTTTAACCTTGTCCTTTGGGTGTTACTTTTGGACACGCTTGAAACAATAATGTTAAGACCGGTCGGTAGCTGAGTGGACAAACGCGTCGGATTCCCACCCGGGCGTCGTGCGTTTAATTCCTCTGCTGGCTAAGTTCTCCATCATTACACAAGCAACATCTTCCGCTTCTTATGATGGCGGAGTTTTTCAAATATTGTCAGGTTATTCGTAACCCAGGAATGTTTGTCTTTCTTTAAAAAAAAAAAATAATTATATTTTGAACACTAGCGACCTGAGGTCACCATAGCTCCGTCGATTAAACGTTATACAGATCCTTAACGTGGGTTACTCATTGCGGCGTTTGCATATTGTGTAGTTACCGAGCCTGTCTGCATCTGCAAGGTCAGAGTACTGAGTATTTTTTCACCTAGTAAATAAATGAATAATATGACTAATTGCAGCTAGAAGTGAACATTAGCTGCCGCCGCCGCAATTGTCTCTCGTCTGTCGGGCCGTTGCGCAAAGGAACGGGACAATGGGGTCTGTTTTACGTGCAGAATTCCCAACATAAACTTGACAATTAATTGTCACTCGCTGTCGTAACTTAAAACCCTAGAATCCTTCGTATTAACACGAAAATACGAGAGCTACAATTAGCTTTTCAATCAACTTCTTAGGTAGCTTTCGGAAACATAATTATAAAGATATATTTACAATAGAGCGAGTCATAATTTGGATATGGGCTCATACTTGTGTTTCTGGTACCTACTTTTTGAAAATTTCGTATTGAGTAAAACATTAAGACAAACTTATAGTAATGCTTTTTTAAGTGTACATCTATTTTCATTGCTTTGGAGATGAGCTTTTGAATACATGTTATAATGTCAAACGGTTGTCTAATCAAGTCGACATCCACATTTCCCCACACATAATAATACACTTGTAAAACCTGTCTGATCATTGCTAGCCTGCTATTGCACACAGATGCATCAACGTATGAAAAAGCCGTAAAGAAAACGAAAGTTCAAAAGTTCACCTATTTGACGAGAAACACGATATGACACGGTTGCGATTAAAAAGAGTTTGGTTTCTACTTACAATTAATTTGGTCACTGACATCTTGCGAGGCACACAATACCGTTAACAGCACAAAACCACCACTAATGACAACTGAACTGGAGGGCACGCGCGCGCGGGTCGACTGCGGTAGAGCGAATGAGCGCGCGCGGGTCGCGCCGCCTCTTATACGGCGCCCCTCGCGCCTTTTCCCGATTTCCCGCCCGCTCCGAGGCGGAATAATAAGTGCGATGTGCAATTGAAGAAACTCTGCGCACCAACCTCGCACGCGCCGGGCGCACTTTCGTCGCGTCCGTCGAACGCTTTTCGGGGAGATTATCTAAGTTGTCAGCCGCGGCGGAGTTACCCAACGCGGCGCAGGAAAGTTTCCGGCCGTCGCCCTCTTCGCGGCGCTAGTGGTTGGAGGTACCCTCAGAGCAATAATATGCCAGGAGGGATAGCTTGTGTAGTCAGGATTGTTAATTTTTTCATGAATCGGGCGTGGCTTGGGCTAGGGTATTTATACATCCATTCATAACACATGTTTCTACTTTTTCACAGTATTGTTATCATTAAAAATATAGGATGTAACCTAAAAAACCGTTGAATTATGTCCTGTTATGTCGCATAACAAAACGTAGTGGGCGGAGTCGCCGGAGACGCGGGAGACGGAAAACATGCTTACATACCCAAAAGTGGTGCGTTATTATGTGATAAATTGTTTTATCTCTTTCTCTCTCACGGTTGACGACGTAAAAACCCGGAGAAAGTGATTTATCGTAAATTTGTATAGGTTGGGTAAAAATATTTAGCTCTCTCTCCGTATATAATATATTATTGCTCTGAGAAGGTACCCATGACGCAGACCGTCATCAGGGGCGGTTGATGTAACCCCACTCTGTGTTGACCGCGATTATTCTTTATGTTCTCATTCTGATATTAAATCATCTACTCATGACAGTAATTTAATATGGGCTACCGATGGTGTAATGCGGAATTTTATTAGAAACTTTATTACAAACACCTGGTTTATCATTTGCAAAGCTTGATAGCCCGGTGGGCAGGACTTTTGTTTGGCTGCCGAACTGATAGAGTTACGTACTTACAGTGGGTACATTCACAACAAATATCTTTGTAATAATCTTAGCTGTATTATTTTTTTCCAGAGTGGTAGATACTCGCCCCGGTGTGGTAGTATCGCCCTGGTCAAAGACCGCCATTCAGAATTGCTCTAGTCGTGTTTGGTGACTAGATCTGAATAACCAGGTACTTTTTAACCTTCCTCTTCTCATATTATTTCTCTCCCCATTACCTCCAACCTCACAAAATACCCCATTTTGGGAATTCCAGTCTCACTGGCTCCAGGTCCGGTTTTAACTATAAAAAAATATAAAAATAAAAACACAATATTGTGTGCGAAACGTCTCAAAGGCAGAATACGCATACAAATAATTAAAATATGATCATTTAGAGCAGTGATTCCTAAAGTGGTCTATATCGACCCCCTGGGGTCGATTCCGACCACGTCAATGAAAAAAAAAATTGGAGGTGCATGAGACGTAAATGGGGGTCCACGAGAGTGGATTGGTTGGCTTCCCGCAAATGTAATAATCCACCTCACATGTAATATCTATGCATGCAGGTACTTACGTAATACTCTCTTATAATAGACATTAATTCCCTAATTATTTCAATTTTTTCTCGATTTGCTAGTGCTTTTCGATTTCAAATCTCTACCGACTAGTGCTTTTTTTCGGGGGGTTAATTTTGTTGATTTGCTAGCATTTTTCGGGAGGTTATTTTGTTGATTTGCTAGTACTTTTCGATTTCGAATCTCTACCAACTAGTGCTTTTTTTCGGAGAGAAATTTTTGTTGATTTGCTAGTACTTTTCGATTTGAGATCTCTACCGACTAGTACTATTTTTTTGGGAGTTCGACTTCAATTGAAGTGTTCATCGCGAAAGGTTTATTTCAAAGAACTAGCAGTTCCTGAAGCGTTCACAAAACTTTGAAGTTTTTCCCAACGCTAAAAAAAAAAACAATATTAGGAAAGCAAGGGGTCTACACAAAACAGAAAAAATCGCCAAGTGGTCTACGGGACAAAAAAATATGGGAACTTCTGATTTTGAGCATATAACTTCCAACCGATAAAAACGACAAATAAAATAATAGGTTAAAAAATCTGTTGATGTTGTATTTGTGGTAAGAGTTCATTTAAGGTGCAATGAAATTTGTTAAGTGAGCGTGTTTGTAATGATTATATGGGTTTATTTATGTGTGTGTCGTTTTCTAGTATGTATTATTTTATTTCCATAAACATAACGATGTTGTTTAAATTAAAATTTTCTGTAAATGTCGGTGTTTGTTGCCTGTTTTTGGTTTCACATCTTACTACGAATATCAGTTTTGCTTGTGTTCGGTAGCATAAATCATTAGATGGTGTTTGGTTTACTCAAAAAAAACCTTCCGAATCAGTGAAATCACACGATGAATAGAACATCATTCATTTTGGCGAGAATCTCTCACCGCTTTACTTAAATTAATGGTAAACATAAAAAATAGATAGTTTTATCACTCATCAGACACTTTTATTTTATTCGAGTATTAAGTGGAACAATTCAATTGGAAAAAACAATGCATTTCGGAAACAACGCTTCAAGCCAGCTTTCCACCGCGTGCAAATCTATAAAATTATAATTGCCTGTTAAACGTCGCCTCCATCGAGAGATTCAAAGACTTATAGCCAATTCAGTTCGCAGTAACAATGCACATATTAATTTCACTTGAAACAGCTGCGTCACAATTAAAATGGACTTATATAAACGATTTAAAACTAGATCGGTATTTGTCCCATGCCTTATTGATTGAGCGGAATTTGTAGAAATCTGTGTAAATGTGATAACTGAAAGCGCGGAAGGACTATGTTTAACCGATGTGGTGTATTGAAAGAATGCGGTTTTAAGAAAACACCATAAGGCATGAGAACACCTGATTGAGAAAAACCTTTATTCATTTATGCGGTGGTAAATAAGTTTAAACAATTGATATTTTTGAAAACAATAATAATAATCTAAAACACAAGTATGAAACAGAAAAAAGCCAGAAACTAAAATGAACAATGGTCATGGTCGAGACTCGAACTCGGAACCTCAACTCGGTTAGAGTCTCGGTCATGACCATTGTTCTTTTTAGTTTCTGGCTTTTTTCTGTTTCATGTTTGTATTTTAGATTATTAAAATTATTCAAATATTTAATAATAAATAAGCATTAATGCTTTAAAGTTAATTCTAATTTTTATTAATAAATTACCCGAAAAGGTTGAAAAAATTGCTGGACAAAATTCATGTGGTCAAAGATAAACAATTGAAAAATAAGTGTAGCGAAAAGTAAATTCACGATATTAGATTTATTAAAAAAATGGACTCATCAGTCAAACTCAGCGTAGTTAACAAAGAAACAGAGGAAAAGAAGAAAGTAAATACTAAGACATTATAATTTTTTTTTAAATAAACTTATTAAAACTTTACGCTATATTAAGCTTTTGATTACTGAATAAGTATTAACCATTTTAAAAGAATATTAAAATATATATAGACATAGAAAATAAAAGATTAGGTTGTGACCGAGACTCGAACCCGGAACCTTCGCTCTATCCGGGAGTAGCGCAATGCGGATACGGCAGAGGTACCTCAAAACGCAACACTAGGACCTAGGACATAAATGAAAGTAAATTAGTATACCATTAAAATAACTGTTCTAGTGTGATTTTATTGTGCAATGATAATAATATTTTGATAATTTGCATAGCGCCGTTTTTTTGTGAAAAATCACCTCAATCAAATACAAATAAAAATTCACACATTTTTCAAAATTTAGACATGTGAACAATATTGACTTGTTGTGGTTAATATAAACAATGAAATTACCTTGCAAGAGAAATTACACTTCTGCAGTTACTAAAGTGAAACGAAATCCATATCTGAGGGGCTTAGAAGCAAAGGCAGCAATCTCCTTCATTTTAAATTATTTCTTGGAAAGTTTATTTAACGTTTAATGCACTTTTATTTTGTGAATATGTTGATAAATTTAGAGATAATTGTTTCAAAATGTTCCTAGTTTAATGTGCACTAAAATTTTTGTACACTTCATTCTCCATTTCTTTATAATAATCATTCAAAAGTTGACAATGCTACAGAACCGTTGAACCATCTATACTTGACTCAGGTCCTTTAAATGCATCCTGCGCTCTCAGAGCGCGCTAACGTTACCTATATTCGCAGAAGTACTGTCATTCACATTGGAATTTTGTGTTCCATGCGTTTGTGCCCTATTTTTGTAAATCTGTTTGTACCTTGCCCTCATATATCGCGACATTTTACACACAGAGTAAAGGTTTCGAGTTCAAGTATTGGTCGCAACCTAATCTTTAATTTTCTCTTCCCTCTGCTGTTTTATATTTTGTTGAAAATTATTGATATTGTCTTACTAATTGTATTTCATCTCTCTCACTTTTAAATGAATTGTTTATAAGTAATATTATACTTTACAGGATTTATTTAAATAAAGAATCTATCAAATGTAATAATAAGTTACCGTACTACCTAACCTAACCTAAAATACTCCCCTTTCCCATCGCTTTGATTAAGATAGGTGGGTAGTGAAATATTGTTCTCAAAATAAGATCGTGGTAATACAATTTAAAGCCCTGTTCTAGGATAATGACATTATTCTTTCACCAACAATAATGTCCACAATGTCTTGTCCTTCTAACAAAGCTCATTTTCGTCACCGTGAGAATGTTTAATCTGCATCTCTGTGTCATTATTTCCTACGTGGTTTGATCGCTAACGGCTGGTATTTACGTGGGTGAACCACATTGTAACATTCCTGAATACCAGACAAACCTAATTAAAGAAGGTATTAATTGTAATACCTAATCGGAATCCAGAAATCATTAGTAAGTTTCCTGAGTACGTACTAAATTCGTTTCATATTAGAATGTACGGTCAGAATATTAATTCTTCTTTTCCTGGTGCCCTCTCTTAACGGAGGATGACCAACTCCATATTCACCCAGCAGACTGCAGCCCTAAACAATTTAGCTGAAGTGTTTACTCTTACTTTATATTTTCACGGGTTCGAATCCGACGTGCGCTAATAAATTTCTTTTGATTAATATGTGTCATAACACATTTAATTCATATAAAACTAAATATAGTATACTTATATAGTCGGCACGTTCCAGAGTGGTAGATACTCTATCACCCTGGTGAAAGACCACCATACAGAATTGAAACGTTATTTGAAATGGCTTAAGCCGTGTTTGGTGACCAGATCTGAATAGCCAGGTACTTCCCAACCTTTCCCTTCCTCGTCTCCTTTCTCTCCCCACTACCTTCAGTCTCACAACATACCCCGATTGGGGATACCATAGTCTCACTGGCTCTAAACGGTTGGGAGCAGTTGAGACTCTTGTGTGGTATTTACTATAAAAATAAAAATAAATCTTCCCCAGAAATATCAGTTGAATAATTTAATTTAAATTAACGCAAAACTTTCGCATCTGTTAACACAATCCATCAAAATCCAAAAAAAGTTCAATTTTGTAAAGAAAAAGGCAACAAATTCCATAATCTTTAGAAAATCAAAAAAAGAGTACAAAAACATATCACGCAGCTACTGAGCGCATAAACAACTATCTTCCGGTTTAACGAGAGTTGCAATTTTTTAATGTAGCTTTCGTTTGACCTTTTGAGCCTATGTATTAATCACAAAATAATATCCGAAATTAACATGCAATATGTTGCTTATATGGCCACTAGTAGAGCATGAGACTGGAGAAGTGGTAGGTAGGTACCTTCGCTTATTATGGCCGGTATTTAGCCCAAGTTATGAAACAGCAATGGGTGTAGCAGAAATAATAATAATAATAAAAGAATAGCTAGCCGACACTCGACCCTGAGCGTTTCTGAAGAAAGGCCCCGATGTGCAGACTATAGGTACAAAGTAGCCAAATCAATATGGCAATATTGATTTAGGACATCTGTTATATATAACAAACAATAATAATGGGAGCTTGCAGTCTGCAATAAAAGAAAACCTTCGCACAGCTCTCACTGCTCTAGTTATAATAAGTATGATTATGTTAAGTACCGCAGGTGAAATTACACCTTCAAAATTATAATAATATGTACTTGCCTTAGATGTTACGTACGTTCATACAACGAATTGTTTTATCGCAGCATTGCCTTTGGAGTTATTTTTGATTAATTGTCGTTTTCCTTAACATAATGTTATAGGCTGTGATTATTTTATGGTCAAGTCGAGTGATTCGACAAGCCATAACAAGTATTTTGCATCAATAAAAAACGTGCTAATTAACTATGTAGCAAATTAACCATTAGTTCATTCCATCGCA
This sequence comes from Drusus annulatus, assembly GCA_022651775.1. Taxonomy (NCBI): domain Eukaryota; kingdom Metazoa; phylum Arthropoda; class Insecta; order Trichoptera; family Limnephilidae; genus Drusus; species Drusus annulatus. The sequence goes on along the minus strand of JAGWCC010000430.1, from coordinate 110,995 downwards.
ATTAATTTAATAGCTTTCTTTATATCTAGTGCTGCTTTTTAGAAGCACTAGAAATAAAGAAAGCCACTAAAATGAATGGTCATATTCTTAATAATCAGTTAAATTTGTCCAATAGTCTAATATTAGGTATATCATCCGTAAACTCATAAAATTTCTCATTATTCTTTAATAACTTTCTCAGTTGACGTTTTGCTTCTTTCATTTCATATTATCTTTCTTTTTCTTTGATCTTTCGTTATAACTTAAATGTTATTCTATTGTGTTTTCACGGTTCTCTTATATTATTTCATATAGTGTTCTCCTTCTGTATATATATAAATATATATATAAAAGCACACTTTGTATTTTTTATTGAGTTTAATTTTGTACCCTGATAATGCTTAGGCTACGCAAAACTGGTCGGTCACAAAAATAAAAATTAAATCTGTTGTCTTATACAGAGTTATTATTTCATTTTCATTACTACATAGTGATTGCTTTCTAAGAAAACATAAAAAATAGTTTTCAGCTAAGTATGAGAAAAAGGTCTCCGTAGCTCAATTGACAGAGACTTTACTCCCGGATAAAGTAGAGGTTCTAAATTTGAGTCTCGGTCGCAGCCATTTTTCTTTTTAGTTTCTGGCTTTTTCTGTTTCCTATTTACGTTGAAGATTGTTGATATTATTTCAATAATTAATATTTAAAAAAAACAAAAAGCATAAAACTTTAAAGTTAATTCTAATTTTAAAATAAAATAGATTTTAACAATAGGGCTCTCATTTATATCCAGTCTGCTTTTGTCCTCTTTCTTCCAGTTTCACGGTTCACCGAAATGATATTATGTAGCATCAGAACTCCACTGCGATCTGCTTTAAAATGCTGCCTTTACTTAATTTTCAATATACAGTTACAATTTTCTCATTTGATGCCCTAAATCTACAAAGTACTAATCTATAAAGTACTGGATGTTTTCATGCAGCTCTTATGACGAAACGTTCACTACAATATTATTAATAAGTCGTGCATTTCATGAGACGTCTTCTATCTAACACACGAAGCTTGCTTTATGGTGTACGAATTTCTGCATTGTATTATTGAATACCCGATTTATTCTTGATACCGGAATCGCAATCAGTATTTAATTTAATTTTTGGGTAGTTAAAAGTAATCTACTTGCTTCTGTATGGATGGATAATGCATTTTGGCAAAAGCCATTACAAGATCATGATAATAAAAGAGGAGAAGACACATATATTGTCCTCTTTTCTCTTGTATATGAAAAAATTTCCACATGAATATACTCGTATCTACACTGTGAATGAAAAAACATAGCTTTCTCAATTCTTGTTTAAAAATACAGCAAAAACTTGTAAAATTAACTAAATTCATAGATTCCACAAAATCCATTGGTATTAGAAACGTTATTATCAGAAAAAATATAGGCTGGGGGTGAGGGTGTGTTGAGAGTGCCCACCTCTATAAAATGTCAGCAATAATAAAAAAAATACTTTAATCAAATTGATATCGTTTTATTATTAATCAACTTTCCTTATAATTATGTTATCTATGCTCTTCAATCATAATTTTAACTTTTAATACTATTTATTTTATTTTATATTGAATACAAATTTTACTATCGACGGATATAATGCAGGTTTTTTCATATACAGATATAAAGTATATTTACAGGAAGATGAAATTAGTAACGTTTTTTGAGACGATGGTATTCAGAACATCATGTTACTGGAAATGGTCTCCACTAGATCTAGATACATACACATAACCAACCACTCTCTTCTCCCTCTCTTTTCATCTCCTTCCGCCTTGAAACATTCCCCAAATGGGTGCCGTACTATGTACCTACTACATCTGATCATACTCGTACATGCTCATTCTACGCATTTTTGTAAGCTTTAATATACTATTCTGAGGAAGATTGACTAAAGTGAAACCGGTAGGTGATAATATCAATTGAAGTTAGTGGTTAAAAACAAACTTATTGTTTCATTTCACATAAATAAATATTCCAACTGGCTTCAAGTATTTTTTGCGGCTTTTCAGTGATTATTTACAGTCTCTTGTCAAAGTCTGGCGGAAGGTACACTCGAGGTTTCTTGAAAATGTAAATTTTCACTGCGAAGCTTATTTTCCTCAATCGGTTTTTCGATAACCGATGTGTGTTATTACTGTAAATTATATACAGTTAATGATTGGGATGTCGGTATAGATTCAATTAGTTCCTTACGTGTAGGAACTAAACATTTAAAACGAAGTAGTGAAAAGTATTTAATTGTATATCTATGTTATACAATGTACCTACGTTCTTCACATATTAGTATAATTTTCAGTGAAAATTTCGCCGGAAATAATTATGGTGATCAAAAAAACTTTCTTAAGTAATGTGTCCGTAACCGATGAAAATTATTTTTGTGAAATTTAATTTGTGTGAACGTAATCCAAATTTATTCATTTAATCATTGTTTTGGGCCGAATTTTTCCAAATTTTCACTAAAAGTTAACGGACAGAAACAATTACATGCGTGTATTTTTTAAATAATTTGGTATTCATCTTTATTTATTTTCTATTAATTTTATTTAACATTAATATTAACCGGCTGTATTCAGTATCTAGTTACTGCTACATAAAGACAATCGGAGATAACTGCTTTATCATCGAAGTTCGTGTTTTTAATTATATTAATATTATTACTTTATTACTCGGCTTCGTCCGAAATTTGGATGAAAAAATATGGAGCAAACTATATCATAAGGTCTTGTCTAATCTTGTAAGAGTTAAATTGATATTTTTGAGGTAAATAGCCCCCGAGAAAATAACTAGTGTTGACCAAATGACTCGCCGTTTGAGACTTTTTTTCTGATTTATACACGAAGTCTACCATCTGCGGTATAAACCAGGTATTTAGGTTGGCAAGTTACATGGCATCCGATCAATAATAAATTTGCAAAATGATTATTGGTCGACCTTGCAACCAGATGCCCTGATGTAATTATTTTAATAATTGATCTGAACTAAAAAATATATTTATATCCGTCTAGAGATAATGTAATAGTGGTGACTGGCAACCCCACTAAACCTTGTGACTCACCTCTACCCAGTATCTACACAGAACCTACTCAGAATCAATCCATGTACAATGCAGGCGGAAACAAAACCTTCAAGAAATTCAATGAATTCTTGATTCTAGATCATTCGTCAGTTGTCAGGGCTACACTACAATGACAAAATATTATTAATTTGTTTCAATTACAAAAATATGCTGATTGTTACATACACAGTAGTGATTGCTTTATAAGTATAAATGCACTTTTATATTAGTTTTTCTCACTATCGAAGCAAAGTCGAATGCAGAACTGCATTTTTATTATCGTGCCGCGTGACTTTACAGTTTGTTCAATCTGATTTATTTTAAGATTAATGTTGTATTAATAATGATGGAGTATAAAACCGCCATACAATGGTTATTCTTTCAGACGTTTTTCAGCTTTTCTGTTTTTCATGGAGGCATTGAAAGTGAAAGTAGATGGAATACGTGCAATCGAGAGGTGATGGTTGTTGTGGCTTTTTCATTCTATGAACTGGACTCGGATGGGCGCTCTTTCTCTCATTCGAAGCAAATTCTAATTACCATAATTGTTAATTAATATATTCCATGAAAAATATTGATAAATTATGAAATAAAAGTGACGCTGTCAGAAGAATTGTAATGTATTATTTGGTATTGTCATATTCTATTCAATATCTTATGATCCCATATCATATATATGTATTTATTTATAGTGAATACCACACAAGAGTCCCAACTTCTCTCAACCGTCTAGAGTCAGTAAGACTATGGCATCTCCAATTAGGGTATGTTGTAAGGCTGAAGGTAGCGGGAAGGGGTAGGAATTGGGGAAGAAGAAGGTTGGAAAGTACCTAGCTATTCAGATCTGGTCATCAAACACGACCAATGCCATTTTAAGCAACGTTTCGATTCTGAATGGTGGCCTTTCACCAGGGCGGTACTTAGAGTAATAACCACTCTGGAAAGTGCCGTAAATATTTATATATATATATATTTTTTTTAAATTAAATGTGTTACAAAACATATTAATTAAATAAAAGTTATTTGCGCGCGCCGGGTTTGAAACCGCGACCTTTGGTTTCGTAGTTGAGCATCTTACCACTCGACCATGGAGGCTGTCAAATTTTACTCTTATTATTTTTCAAATGTCATTACCCAGCGTCGAAGAAGGCACTTTTGTTTCAGAAAGTAGATAAAGCTCAAATTAATTAGTTTGTACCCATACAAGTGTACTTAAACTCGTACATAGTTACGGCATGGCCGTGTCTTCACTATATTATAAATAAAATAAAAGTGTTAATCGTTCAGAGCAAGGCCCTGCTGCGAGGGGGCGTTGAACGAAAACCATAGATTTTTAAGAATTGTAAATTTCCCGAATCATTATCAAATTTTTACGAATTAACTTAACCTTTAATCCGTGTCGGACGTAATTTAATATCCGCCTCGAACAAATAAGTACCCATTACCTTTTGTGATGGTGAATGACCCTGCCCACTTCTTACTCATGCTATAATGATTTAATCCCATGTTTGAATAAAATAATGCTTAAATTACAAGACATTGATCCAATGATTATTTTTTCTGATTTGTTTTATGGATTATTCCAGAAGTGGGATTATACTTACTTGATGGTTGGCGTTAAAATTTGCTGAGAATTGATGGTTATCAATGAAATGGCGTATTTGATGGTATTGAATGACTTGGTAAATATAAAAGGGGGTAGATATCTTTTTACGTAGGACGATCTGCTTATGCTGCGTCGGAAGAATCAAGAAACAATTCCACAGCGATTATCGACTTTCTTTACGAGGGAGAAGAAGATGAAGTAGATGAGAAAATTGATCTCGATCGAGTCAAATCTAGATAAACAAAACATAGCTAAATCTATTTCAAGTAACGTCTCAAATCCAAATATTGGTATAGCGATCTATCACTCTCAAACAGAACGATTAAACGTTATTTAAAAAAAAAATTATTATAAAGATTTAACAAAAAAAAATTCATTTAAAAAATAAAATTTAATGAACATACAGGACTTTAAAAAAAGTAAAAAAAAGGAGACAAGTGTGTCAACAAAAAATCTACTTAATTCTGTTCTGAAAAACTTTTCGAAAGTATTTGTAGTAGCTACCGTTTCACCTTCAAAGTATGTACTTACTAACATGTTGATTATAAAACAGAAAATACTTATTATGAAGCACTAAAAATCTTTTTGAACGTAAGCTTCTGTTTAAAAAAAAAACTCCTTTTTAGACAAATTTTCTTGTTAACGTTAAGAATTTCATTTGGTTACGTTATTTCCATCGAAAGATTTTAAATATCCACTGAACTTTTGAGCAAAAAGTCAAAACGGCAAATTGTTTGTTCAATATTTTTCAATAGCAAGATAAAAAAAGTTCTAGAAAATAATTTTGAAACTCGGGTACAGCTGTACCTCTGTTAATATATCAACTGCGTTGTTATTATCGTTTTATATAGGTTCTTTTTTATTAGGTTGATGTCAACTGCGTTAATGATTTAATAAAACAAATTTATAACTTTATTCCACTTTTTTTTTTTTTTTGACTGGACCGGTTTCAGCCTATAACGGCCATCTTCAGACTAGTACACGTTGTTCTTATTCTATGGCTTATATACTATTTTTGGGATGTCCCGGTAGTAAACCATGATTTTACTTTAATTATATTTATCAGTATTATTAGTTACAAGTTACTTTTAGTTTACTATTTTATATATCTATCTGGTGTGAATTTTTATTTCCAATTTTTATCAACTGCGTTACTTCGAGTATTCACCGAAGTCTGAAAATCTTGTTACTACCCCGCTGGTTCTAAGTTTCATTGATCTCGATCTCATCTATTCTGGTCTGGGCAATACCAGCATACCACTGTTCCACTATAATACGCCATCTATGAAGAGATGCAACGCGAGCAGCCGAAGTGAAAGGAAAAGCCGTAAAGTGAAACAAGACATCAAATTTTATTCAGAAGTTTCTCTGCACTGATTCTGGATAAGCATTAATGACGTTAATGGTATTCAAAAGAAATTATGACCTATTCAAGTGAAATTTAAATTATTTTCAATTAAAATTATCAATACTATAAAATGCAATCGTAGTAATTTTCTGCGCATTTTCTCAGGTGCGAATCGCAATTCGAATCTCGACGTCTGACATTCGAAGGTAAATTGCGAATATTACGAATTAGTCGAGGTACGTTTTTATTGCTTCGTCACCGCAATGATCTATTGATTTTTTTATATGAATACCGCACAAGAGTCTCAACTGCTCCCAATCGTCTAGAGCCAGTGATACTATGGCATCCCCAAATAGGGTATGTTGTGAGGCTGAAGGTAGTGGGGAGGGGAAGGAGATTGGGAAGAAGAGGGTTGGAAAGTACCTGGATATTCAGATCTGGTCACCAAACACGGCTAAAGCCATTTCAAGCAACTTTTCGATTCTGAATGGTGGTCTTTCACCAGGGCGATACTTAGAGTATCTACCACTCTGGAACGTGCCGCAAATATGCGTTTTTTATCATTCTTATATGAATTAAATGTGTTATGCCACATATTAATTGAATAAATGTTATTGACGCACGCCGGGTTTGAACCCGCGACCTTTGGATTCGTAGTCGAGCGTCTTACCACTTGACCATGGAGGCCGTCAAATTGATAGTTCAGTGAGTAGTGAAAATGTATATATTACTGAAAAAAAGGTTTTAAAATCCCATTAATATCAAATTGGTATGGAGGCCAAACGTTGGAATATTGTGAACAAACTGAATAATTACCTTGTATTTGGAGAAATGGCCAGTGCCAAAATACTAAAGATATGGATATTAAACGAAAAATCAATGTTTCTAAAAAAATCTACCCAATTTAATTATGTATATAAATTAAACGTCTAAGGCAAAGTAAATAAACTTTCTTTTTTGTTTCTGTAAACAACTGTTATACATATTTATTTCTTTAAAAAAATCGTGTTATATAAATGGAGTAATATATTATTTGAAGGTCTTTTTTTGTTATTTTCAATCACATTGATGTATTCAGTTTAAATTTAACCTTGTTAAATTAATCTTTAAACCAACGAGATTTAATCAGCGGATATAGGTAATCTACCTCAGATATGTATATATTTTTAATTTCGCACACAAAAGAAAAAACACTAAAAAAATTATCAGCATTAATTTCGTATTTTCCTTTTTCAAAATTGACAGTGAGCTAAGGATTATAAGTATGTATAACTAAAAGAAGTTTTTCCGTAGAAAGATTAGTGTTTTAATACTGCAAATTGAACAAACACACACTTGTTTGTCGTCCGAACTCACTCTATTGTGCGTAGGCACATTGTTTTACCTAGAGCAGAAAATCTGTGTGATCATATTTATTCTCATGTTCTCTTTATATCCATTATTGTTAAGCTTTTAATTATTTATATTTTTCTATTTTTCTCTTTGTGGTATTATTTATTCTTAATAATCAGGTAAATTTGTCCAGTAGTCCAATATTAGGTATATTTCCTGTAAACTCTATTTTTTAATTATTATTCATTAATCACCTTCTCAGTTGACGTTTTGTCTCTTTCAATTATTATTATCTGTCAATTTCTCTTTTTTCCTTTATTAAAATTTAAATGTTATTTCATAGTTTTCTCATTGTTCTGTTATTTTATTTTATATTTTGTTTTCCCTCTGTATGTATATATAACCGCATACTTGGTGTTTTTTTTGTTTAGTTTAATGTCATACCCTAATGATGCTTAGGCTAAGTGAAACCAGTCGGTTATATATATTTAAATAATATCCGCGTTCTTTAACAAAGTTATTTTTTAATTTTTTGGAAAAAATAATATTTTATATGTGGATGTAAATGGGCAATACATTTAAAAATATCAAAGTGAAACTTAATCTGGAAATTTTGTCGCTGACATCTAAGGAGAAATCTACAAAAGTTAATACCCTGATGTGTGCCTATTATCATAATACGATATTTTACGAATCCACCCATGTTACCTGCTTTAAAATAAATTAAGCAAACGAGACGGGAAAATTAAAGAGAAAATTCAAATATAGCCAACTGTTAAAAATAAAGCTGACAACAGATATTATTTATCTTTTTTACGCCTATTAAAGGCTTTGTACACAAATAATATTTATTTATTTACAGCTGTTAAAGGCTTTATATACAAATATTAACATTTTTTTAATACAATATAATCGTAAACAATACAAAAAATATTATACAAGAGAGAAAAAACAGTATTGCATAACAGGTACATCCAGAGTTAAATAGTTTCTACTATTAATTTAGCTCTATTAGATAAAAAAAAAATTGTACCAAGGTATACTTATAGTATGATATTGATTTAATTAATATATCAACAACATCGGAGTATTTGTTTCCAGATGTTTAATAGGAGTAATAGGAGTGTAATATTAGGAGGTGGAAGTAGAATTTTTAAAACACACACACAGATTTATCCAACTCATCACTATGTGACCCGTCTTCCAGAAAGTAATAAAACCACCCGATGGTACAAATGCTTAATGCTCAAGACCCAAAAAGCGTCCATTTCGGACATACATAGTTTATATCTTAGAGTTCATAGAGTAGTATCTATCCAAGGCAGTGAAGTCAGTTTTCGACTTGTTTTTGGTGATTTTAACCTGACTCGGCGCACCTGGGCGTGGCTAAGACTATGGCTACGGTATTTATACATCCATTCATATCACATATCGAAATAATATTTTAGTTTTTTCGTATAGCCACTTTTTTACAGTATTTTTATCAAAAAAATAATGAATATGATAAAAAAGGGAGGCTTAGATGGTTTGCGCATGTAGAGCGCATGAACGAAGAAAAGAGTGTGAAAATAATATATGATGCGAAAGTGAACGGAAGAAGAAGTCGGGAACACCCGAGGAAGACATGGCACGATCAAGTGAATCGAATACTTGAATCGGGCCATATGACGAGTCAGAATAACAGAAGAGTATGTATGAGACGATGTTTGAATGTGAATGAAGCAAAGAGTGTGTGCCGAGACAGAGTTGTATGGCGGTTCGTCCTCTCTACCTATCCCTGCGGAGAAACGGCGTGATGATTAGCTCGTTAGTTAGACCACTAAACTCTGTGAATTCATGAAGTGTGTTTTAACTTCACTTACTCTGTCTGGTCTTAACATTCTTTTTAGTCTTATGCGAGATCCTACAGTTGCCACTTAAAACATTGCATTATTCATTTAGTATTGGCCGATTCATATCAACAGCCATCAAACAGAAGTTGAAATGTTTACGTATGTCAGTAACGTAACCCAAATTAAATCTTGATACCATTGCGACATAGTTCAAGCACTGCTCCGGTTGGACATTCATATATCAGATACATCGAAATAGAATATTTCAGGTTGGTCCATTAGCCCATTTGGAATTTGGTATGAACCTAAATACCTGCGCCATATTTGCATAAGAAGAGAAGGAAGAGATTTATGTTTTCTATCAAATTTCAGTCAAAACAATCTGTGAAAATTTCATGACTCCAGAGATTCCAAAGTTCAAGAGGTTTTGGTAGGACACAAAAAAGGATTGTATGCTTTTAAATAAGGATCTCCAATACAAAATATTACGACTTTTAACTAATGTCGATTCTGAATATATTTATTTGTATTTGCTATTCTTTCGATTAATAAATCGATTTTCAAAAATGATCAAAAATCCAACGAACAAAAACACCCCTGACATCAATCGATCCTGTACGCAGCGCCATCGCGTAGCAATGTCGAGATTGATAATTATTGTTACATACTCTGATTCAAAATCATATGGAGCTCTTATAGCTTAAAATGGGGCCCGTTTTAAGCAGAAAAAAATCAAAATTTAAAAAAATTTAAACACTGGCATTCAAGTAAAAAAGTGAATATATTTTTTAAATGACTTGTGTTCCTAATTGTACAGAATTTCCGTAAAAATATATTTGTATTTGTGTCCAATGATATTTGGAAGCACTCAAAGTCTATTTGTCAATCTAACGTATTTTCCATCAATGATTGGATCACTTAAAATTTCAGGTGTTTTAACAAACATTCACATGGCATTCTCTAAACGTACGCCCATTTCAAAGTTTAACAGCTTTTTTAAATGTTATGCGACTGAAAATATACTTAGAACACGAGTGTGGTTAACAACACGTTAATAAGGATTAAGTAACATTTTGGTAAGTAGGTACCTCTTTACTCTTTAGGCATATAAATAATGATTATAGCCATAAATCATGGTTATTAAATAATGGCTTTTTTTCAAACTGAAATAAAAACAACTTAAATATTTTACGAAGAAATTAAAGAGGCAGCCTAATAATTTTATGAAAACGATTATTTAGTTTTGTCTGCTCTGATTTTTACATGTATTTTAACATTTGTGAACGTTTTTGTTTTTGTTTTAGATCCTAGTGGTGCTCAACGTATATTTTACTTAATGTGTTCTAAGTATAGATAATTTGTTAAAATACAATGTTAAAATTTGTTAATAATACCAATTATGTATGTTAGTAAGGATAGCTTATTATCATTTTTAGGTGGGAAGTAAATTGCAATTTGAGCATAAACAGTATATCGTCGCTAGAAAGGCAAAAAGGCTGAAGCGCCATTTCGGAAAGCTTACACAAGACCATTTTAAAGTTTTTTTTGTTTGTTTTACAATAAAATTCATAAGTCTCGTAAATATATTTTAGATGGCTGAAGGGCCACAAAAGTCTTCAGAATCAAACGAGAGTCAATTCAAAGAGAGCATTCGATGCAGAAAAAAAACTGACCAAAACTACACATTAAACTAATTTTTGACCAAAGTGTCGCTTAAGCGCTTTTGCCTTTCCAGCGACAATGTGGCATTGTCCTCCTTACTCCTGATATGAGGGGTCTCATATCGTATACATTTCGTAAATTTGTGTAGTACTTTTTTTTATGACATTAGATAACTGGAAAAAGTCACAACACTTCATGTTCCAAGTGTCATGTAGGTAGTGATCAATTTATTTATTTCCGTACAATCAGAAAAACAAGTTATTTCCGCAAAATACATAGGATTTATATTTTATCAGCTGACATATCGGACGCCTTAGTCATTCGATATTCAACGAGAAAAGCAAACACTGTGTATGAGAGCGAACATAAATATCTAGTAAGATAAATCAGTAGCTTAATGTACGTCATTTTTCTGAATGCTACATGGATTTCTGTCGTGTAATGGACAAACCCAGACCCTCAACTAAAAATTACATATCCGGAGCTGTTTTAGAAAATCCGGATTTTCGGAAGTCTTGAATCTCAAAATCCGGATATCCAGATAAATTCCGAATGAAAAATTAAATTATTAGTACTTTCGGGATGATGTAAATATAATAGCATATTTATTTAATTTCTTAGATTGATGTGACTGTATTTTTTATAAATACTCAACAATTAAATCAAATGAAATGTACACAATATAACACAACACCATCATCTTACAAAATACGACGTCTTTATTATTTATGTATTGTGTTAGGCTAATTTTTTGGGAGTAGGTACAATTTGAAAATAACTAAGCGTTAATTTATTGAAAATCAACAAAAATAATATGATAATTTACTATGTGTGATTATTTTGCACACCAAAAGTGCATTGTATCAGCACACTGTATATTAAAACATAGTTCTGTAACTTATTAGATGTTTATTTCAACTTTTTAATATTTTTTTAGCTATATAACTATCGTTAGCACATTTTTTGTATCTCTTGCATTTGTGCATGATGTGAGTAATTGGTTATTGGATTAACAACTTTACTATCAAAAATGTATTTATCCATGACTTAGAAATGTCTAAATATGAAGTAATACACCTGATAGCCTATTAGATGCGTTAATTACAAATAATTCTGCACTTTATTTGTTTCTTAAATTCGGTTGAATCGGATTTTGTAGGTATTGAAAAAACCGAATACTAATTGTTGCATCTCGTGTGTGGTCATTACATACAAAATATAAAACTATTTTCTTTTCTTACCTACTTTTTACTTCGTGACGCATTTGAGTTGATTAAATTAATTATCAATTATAAGTAAAATCTCTGAATAAAATCTATGTTTTCGAACGTTTGTACGAGTATATGTACCTACCTGTGATATTTTTTATCAAGCGAGTTGAATAAAGCGTTCAATTAGGCATTAAAATTAAATCTTTCTGCAATCAAGTTGTCCAACATTCACCTTTTAATTAATGTCATCAAACAAGTACAGTTACGTTCGAGATACGTGTATCGATTAAATTAAATTCCCAACTAACCAAGTAATAGATTTAATCGTCAATTTCCCATCCGTATTATTTACGTGAGCTAAGTGGATACTCACCTTATAAACTGAACAGCCTTGAGTGAAAAAAAACGATCACGTCCTGTGTTTGTTTAATAATCTCGGTGTAGTGATCAGTGTCATAATAGGCAGTAGCTATACATTTAATGCTATTTTTATTGGGTGAGGTATTTGCCACGTATTGCTTAAATTGTATAAATTTGTTTAATAACTTTACAATTTTACGTTTGGATGTGAGGTTTATCTTGAGTTGCCGAATTATGTATCGAAGGCTAACTTATCGAAAGCCGGATCTTGAAAGCGAAATCCCGAATGACTAACCTCAACATTATGAACTGTAAATCTATGTTGTATTTAATTATATTTTAAATAAGAATTTACTTTAAAGCTTTTATAATACAAAGATGGCAGTCAAATCGGAAGAAATTGAAAAATAATGTTAATAATTTAAAATAATTTTAATTATATCAGATCGATAAAAATGCCAGTTTCTTATATAGTTTCAATGGATAAATTTGCAGAGAAGAAAATACAATTAAATTACTTCCATTCAATGAACAAAAAAACAGACAAAAACAAGAAAATAAAAATAAACTAATTCTTTGATAAAATGTAAGCCAATAATAGGGTATTGAAATAAAAACGACATATTTTCGCAAATCATAACGCTTCGTATCACAATTTGTGGCATTAATAGTTCATTGATGGGCCCAATACCTTTCTCCAGTGTGAATCCGACTCTGGAGGGATTCCATGATGAGGACATCCCCAAAGTTATTAATCCTTTCCCTCATTCCTGCCACCCTGGTTCTTATGAGGGCTGTAATGTCAAGAACAAAAAGGAAAAAAAAAATAAAAAATAAAAAAATAATAATAATAATAATAATAATAATCATAATTTTAAGTTAATAATTGTGTCTATCTGATGGGACCTGACAGGTAAGTATGTTCCTGTATATTTTCTTATTTAAACTAGGAATTAATATGTAGTGATAGAAAGTAAGATCTGTACAGCGCCCTTGAGGTGATTTTTCACAAAAACGGCGCTATACAAATCGTCCAAATATTATTATTATTATTATTATTAACTCGCCTCTATATGAATACATTGGAAGCACTGCATTGCCTGAGAAGCACGACAACATGCGTAGCCTTTATTGTACAGCACCTCAATCGAAATGTAAAATATATAGCGAACAAAAAAGTTTGGTTTTTCACAGAACAACTTTTTATTTTATTTGTTTGGATAGATAATGAGCATTATCATTAAATTATTATTAAAAACAACACAATTTTCTTACAAGTACGTACGTATTTATACGGAGGTAAATTTTTCTAAATTGAAACTGTGGATGTGTTGAGAAAATTATGAAATAAAAAAATCATCTGTACAAATCAAGACAAGCGAATCATCTTTTTTTATTTATACTTTTGTATTATTATTACCTATATATAATGTATTTTACCCAAACAATAAACATGTTTTATTCGTTATTTGAAATATGAAACAACATTTGATAGTTTTATCTTGGCAAGTCAAGTTACATATTGTGATTTTTCACGGGTAACGTACGACCGGTATTTAAAATAAAGATCCATTCTTCTACTTGGCTTAGAAAGAAAGATAAATATTGTGCACTGCAATGTTATCGAATAAATCAGTAAAAGTAACAATCATTTTCAAAGTAACAACCATTTTTACAGTAACAACCTTTAATAGCTTAAAAACCAAACGCAAAACAAAGTAAATTACATTTTTACATAATTCTTATTTAGAATTTTTGTTTTTACATTGGGACATCCGAATAGAAAAACATCAACGTTATGAATATGTGGAGGTGGAATCATAATATTTTAATTAATTCAGCTTACGATTGGTGTCGTTTACGCATGGGTGAAGAAGTATTAAAACATATTATTCAATTAGTTGTTGAATCGTCAATCAGCGAGAAAGCAGTGAAGTTTTTGAGAAATTTCACAAGCCGTTATTTTGCCGGTCAATTTCTTTTTATGCAGACTTTTTAATTGGCATTTAGCAATTATTATTCCGCTTCGTTATTAGTCACACAACTCATACTTAGCCTTTTATAATGTCGACGTAAACATTCGTTGTTGTAAATTAAAAATAAAACACGTAAAATTAATTAAGTACACACACCTTTTAACATAATGTTCTTAGTAAAAAGAATCATTAGAGATATATAATCTCCACATTATACTTGTCTGATACACGACATCCGTTCGTATATAAAATAACATGTTCACATTTTATGGCTGGAGATGCAAGGTGCTATATGCACAATAAAGCTTTTTGTGAATGGAACGAATCACGTTTTAATTCAATAGAAATCCCGCGTCTCAGAGTAATGATATTATACCTTTTTCTGATATATAACTTCAAAATAAAATTCACTTTTAACTGTCATTAGATTGTCTTTTTAAAAAAATGCTGCCCGCATATATTAAACGACGCGTTATAATATAAACGACGCGTTATAATATAAACGACGCGTTATAATGTAAACGACAATCAATAGAAAAATGTCGCGGAGCGCCCCAATAATTAATGAACGAAAAGCATAATAAAGATGTAAACCAACACAGCGGTATAAGTAAATTTAAAAAAGTAGTATAGAAGGTGAACGGTGTATTTGTAAAAGATTGAAAGATTTATGAAATAAAATTATATGTACATTTGTTTTATAAGAATTTTGCACAAGGTGTCCGGGGCTAAACTGTAAAAACCAGGACGACCCTGAGCCAAACGGCGCATGGCGCACGTACTTTTTTTGGCGTCCCTTTCAAAACCTAAATTTAAACACCAACTTTTTTTAGGTCCAACGAAACAACTTATTGTTTAATTATAATTATAGTACTGGTCTTCAAAGTGGAGTTATGAGTATTGTACACAAAAAGCATCGCTTTTATAGAAATATCATCACTGTTATGTTAATCCTGTTTACGGCAGGTTGAAAATATCCAAAAATAAACTAAACAGATCCAAAAAATTAAATGTTTAAAATGTAAATGTATTGTTTTGTTAAATTAGCGGAGTAACACAATGATTCGTGTTTTGTAAAAAAATAACAAAATGCAATAAAAACGACAATGTGCGTCACAAATTTCAAAATGATTTGCAATTGGCTAGATTGTTTCTGTATCTTAACTTAACATTTATATCAGTTGGCAAAAACAATCTTTACGTTACATTGAATGTATTTAAAATTCGTGTGCATTCACATTGTGAAAAAACGTCACGAGCCAATGTCAGTCATAAATGACTAACACTGCTGTCTCATTATTTCATTAATCAACTGAATTCGCCCCAAGTGCTCTATGCAAATGTACTGTTTGTTTTTGTTTCTTTTTAACACAGTATAAAACGAGAGGTGCTGATTTTTATTCCGCACCGTTTGATTGGCGTCCATGAATACTATATATATATATATATATATATATATATATATATATATATATATATATATATATATATATACTTTATAGTTTTCGTGTTAATGCATATATTATATAAGCGCTGGTTAAGTATTCCTAATGGAATGGAAGATGTATTTATATTCTTTTAATAGGATATTTGACCACAAAACTGTATTTTCTTTGCTTGGTCCTTATGAACCATTTTATTGTTGTATGCATCAAGTCAGGTGTTGTTTGTAGCGGGAGCGCATTTTCAAATTTATTATAAAATATGCTGAGAATTCTTTTTTTAATTTTCGCACCGAATTTCAAGTAAATTTTATTGTTTGGTGATGTCCGTTCGAAGTAGGTGGCAAAATCAAAGTAAAACAGTTTTTTCTGTTATTTCATATAAAGTAATAAATTACCACCCCCTAAAATATCGCAGTGTGAGCGTGAAACACGGTGTATGTAAGATAAGTTAATTGTTTTGAAAGTTCCCTCGTCTTTCTAAACTATCTTGGCACATATTAATTTGTCATCCAAAATTTGCCTTCTTCACCAAATTCCTGTATTATAAACACATTTCAAACTGTGTGTTTTCTGTTTTCAAAACTTGAGCTTTGATTTGTAAAATCAGTGCCGTTATTTCAAGCTCCAATGGAACCGAATGAACTTAAACTTTTGGTTTGTGCTAAGAATAATGAACTAAAGCCTATAAAATTAAAAAATCTTTCAAAAGTAAAATTTGTTAAAAATCATCAATTTGGGGACAAAATACGAGCCCTCAAGTCGAAATTAAGATGCCATTTTCTCAGGCTCTGTGTGACCGAACAAATTTAACCTAAAATTTCTGTTAAGAATGGTGAACTAATGATGATGAAATGAAAAAATCTTCCAGAAGTAAAATTTGTTGAAAATCATTAATTCAATTAACAAAATGCGAGAATTGGGGTCGGAAAAGTGAGGCCGTTTTCTCAGGCTTTATGTGACCGAATGGATTTGACCGTTGGAATTTTCTTAAGAATGATGAACTAATGACGATTAAATGAAAAAATCCCCCAAAAGTAACATTTCTTAGAAATCATTGATTTTATGAATACAATACGAGACTTGGGGTCGGAAATGAAAGGCAATTTCTCCAGACTTTATGTGAACGAATAGAGTTAACCTTTGGAATATTCTTAAGAATGACGTTCTTATTTCGATTAAATGAAAAAAAAACCTCCAAAAGTAACATTTGTTAAGAATCATCAATTCAATGGACAAAATGCGAGACTTGGAGTCGGAAATGAAAGGTCGTTTTCTCAGGCTTTGTAGTTTATGTGACCAAATGGAGTAAACTTTTGAAATTTTCTTAAAAATGATAAACTTATGACGATTAAATGAAAAAAACCTTGCAATAATAACATTTGGTAAAAATCATCAATTTTATGGATAAAATGCGAGACTTGGGGACGAAAATAAAAGGCTAGTTTCCCTAGGCTTTGTGTGACCGAATAGAATAATAATTTTCTTAATAATTACCAACCAATGTCGATTAAATGAAAATTCTTCAAAAGTAACATTTGTTAAGAATCATCAATATTATCCATAAAATGCAGGACCTGGGGTCGAAAGTGAAAGGCCGTTTTCTCAGGCTTTATGTGACCGAATGCAATAAACCTTTGTAATTTTCTTAAGAATGATGAACTTATGACGATTAAACGAAAAAAATCTGCAATAGTAAACATTTGTTAAGAATCATCAATTTTATGGATAAAATACGGGACTTGGGGTCGGAGAAGAAAGGCAATTTTCTCAAGCTTTATGTGACAGAATAGAGTTAACCTTTGGAATATTCTTCAGAATGACGTACCTATTTCGATTTAATGGAAAAATTCACCAAAAGTAACATTTGTTAAGAATCATGAATTCAATCGACAAAATGTGAGACTTAGGGGCGGAAATGGGAGGCCGTTTACTCAAGCTTTTTGTAACCGAATGGATTTAACCTTTGGAATTTTTTTGAAATTTATGAACTAACATGCGAAAATCATTGATTTTATGAATAAAATGCGAGATTTGGGGTCGGAAATGAAAAGCCGTTTTCTCTGGTTTTATGCGACCGAATAGAGTTAACCTTTGGAATATTCTTAAGAATGATAAACTTATGGCGATAATATGAAATAATCCTCCAAAAGTAATATTTGTTAAGAATCATGAATTCAATGGGCAAAATGCGAGACTTGGGGTCGGAAATGAAAAGTCGTTTTCTCAGGCTTTATGCGACCGAATAGAATTAACCTTTGGAATATTGTTAAGAATGACGAACTTATTTCGATTAAATGAAAAAATCCTTCTAAAGTAACATTTGTTAAAAATCATCAATTCAATGGAAAAAATGCAAGACTTGGGGTCTGAAATCAAAGGCCGTTTTCTCAGGCTTTATGTGACCAAATGGAGTAAACCTTTGTAATTTTCTTAAAAATGGTGAACTTACGACGATTTAACGATAAAAATCTGCAATAGTAAACATTTGTTAAGAATCTTCAATTTTATGGACAAAATGCGAGACTTGGGGTCGGAAATGAAAGGCCGTTTTCTCAGGCTTTATGTGACCAAATGGAGTAAACCTTTGTAATTTTCTTAAGAATGATGAACTTATGACGATTAAACGAAAAAAATCTGCAATAGTAAACATTTGTTAAGAATCTTCAATTTTATGGACAAAATGCGAGACTTGGGGTCGGAAATGAAAGGCCGTTTTCTCAGGCTTTATGTGACCGAATGGAGTAAACCTTTGTAATTTTTTTAAGAATGATGAACTTATGACGATTAAATGAAAAAATCTTCCAAAAGTAACATTTGTTAAGAATCATGAATTAAATGGACAAAATGTGAGACTTAGGGGCGGAATGGAAGGCCGTTTTCTCAGTCTTTATGTAACCGAATGGATTCGACCTTTGGAATTTTCTCGAAAATGGTGAACTAATGTCCATTAAATGAAAAAATTCTGCAAAATTAACATTAGTTAAGAATCATTAATTTTATGAATAATATGCGAGACTTGGGGTCGGAAATGAAAAACCGTTTTCTCAGGTTTTATTTGACCGAATAGAGTAAACCTTTGGAATATTCTTAAAAATGACCAACTTATGCCGGATTCACACCAATGTCCGGTTCCGCTCAGTGCCGATATTGTTCCGCAAGAAAACTTATTGATATGGTATGAATATCAATCAAGGAGTATGTACCAAGACAAATTTGTGTGGCAGTATATCCTTCTGCCCACCCTTGTGATATTTAACTACTTATTTAGTTAAATAATTATTTTGAAGTGTAAAAATACTTACATCGCAGATTTTTTTTTAATCATTTTTTTATCACTAAATAATATATTTTTAAATTAATAATTGATAAAAATATTATTTAGTGGTAAAAAAATGATTTTTAATGAAAAAAAACTGGGATGTAAGTATTTTTACACTTCAAAATAATTATTTAACTAAAAACATAAAAACAAAATAACAAAACAATAAGAAAAAAATAGAATAATATTATATCACAAGGGTGGGCAGAAGGATATACTGCCACACAAATTTGTCTTGGTACATACTCCTTGATTGATATTCATACCATATCAATGAGCTCTCTTTCGGAACAATATCGTCACTGAGCGGATCCGGACGTTGGTGTGAATCGACACCAAAAGGTTACATTTATTAAAATAATTATTATAGCGTGCCTAAATTAGTGTTGAGACTAGTTGTAGAAAAGCATGTATTTAAAGGTAAGAAATGAAAAAAAGTAGATAAACCTAACCTAATCTCAGTCATTATAAAAAATATAATAATATCCGTGGTCCTTATACAAAGTTATTTTTTCATTTATTTAAATATTACAAACCGCAAAGTGATTACTTTCTGCGAAAATACTTTATTAATTAAACTTTATTTATAGGAAAATTGACACTTCACAAAAATACTATCGCAATGTATCGGCTGAGATGCCCGTTACAAGGTGAAACCGGTCTTAATAAAAAATAGTGGAATAAAGTAACAATGTTGGTATCATTATCGGTTAAGAGTCATTCAAGAAGGTATACTATTTTATTAAAGTTATAAGTTTGACACGTCGCATACATTTCTAATTATTTTCGTGATTCAAAATTCACATACACATTTTAAAAACAGAGCAAATTATTAATTTTATCAATAAAACATATAAACTTTTTTTAAAACCACTTTTATTTTCAATATTTTGTCGACCGGTTTTGGAAGCACCCTTCCATCTTCAGGACAATACTAAAATTTACCAATGTTAATATTCTTCTGATCTGTTTGATTTATTAATATGGCATGCCACTAAGTTTTGACAAATTTGTGTGGCAGTATATCCTTCTGCCCACCCTTGTGATATTTAACTACTTATTTAGTTAAATAATTATTTTGAAGTGTAAAAATACTTACAACGCAGATTTTTTTTTTTAAACCATTTTTTTAATAACTAAATAATATTTTTATTAATTATTAAAAATATTATTTAGTGATAAAAAAATGGTTTAAAAAAAAAAATATGCGTTGTAAGTATTTTTACACTTCAAAACAATTACTTAACCAAATAAGTAGTTAAATATCACAAGGGTGGGCAGAAGGATATACTGCCACACAAATTTGTCTTTGCACATACTCCTTGATTGATATTCATACCATATCAATAAGTTTTCTTGCGGAACAATATCGGCACTGAGTGGAACCGGACGTTGGTGTGAATCAGTATTTAAACCACTTTGACAAAATCTTATGCAACATTTTTGTTACAATGTCGAGAAACATAATAGTACAATAATACGTTACACCCGGACGAACTGAATGTCGTTAAAAAAGGTTAATCTCATTATAACCAAGGATAATGAATTTGGCTTAATCAAAACTGACTTTAATGGTTTAAGTAAATTGATTTTGACGATAATAACATAAATAAACAAATCACGAAAAATTCATCCCTACTATGAATGAATTCGATAATTACTAAAGTAAAGGCACAGATAATTGTTTTACTCATGGCGGTATCAATGGATTGTGTAGGTACTGATAAACGTAATTGTATGTTTGAGAGCTTTCTTTACGAAAAATAGACAATGGTATACGATCGTATCACGCTTTAAAATTACGCAACTAGTGCAACGTTCGAATGGTGTTGTTTTCTGTCATGCTTTATAAAATAGGTTTTTTTTTAATTACCTATATATTATCGTGTTATATGTCGAAAGTATCGCCTGTGACTGTGTAATGCTCAGAGCAATAATATACCAGGAGGGGTAGCTTTGCGACACAGTGTAGTCAGGATTGTTGATTTTTTCCTGACTCGGGCTTGGCTAGGGTTTTCGTAGACACACTTTTTTACATCAATTCATAGCACATGTCGACATAATGTTTTGTTAATTTGTAAAACCACTTTTTCACAGTATTGTTATTAACAAAAATATAGGATATAACTTCAAAAACCGTTGACAAAAACCAACAAAACGTAGTGGGCGGAGACGCGGGAGACGGAAAACATTCTGAGGGCGAAAGTAATAAAGGCTATAGTAATGCCATAAATTAATAATAGACCTGTAGGTAGATATTATTTATGTATTTTTCGTAGTGAAAATAGATATTATAAATTTCCTCATAGTGTTTTTTTGCGACGAGTTGAAAATTTAGATGAAAAGGTGGACTTTGACACATAATTTTGGTGTCGAGACAATGTTTAAATTTTGAAAGAACCGTTATAAATACCCAGTTTCTACAGCAGTTGATTATTTAATGGTTCATAAAATAACATATTAATTCCAAGCAACACAAATAATGCTTGCTGAGGAACTTAATAACCTTTTGTTATGTGACCTTCAGCTCGGTGGGAACTGCAACATTTTCCGTCAGCCATTTTCTCATCGTCTCGAATATTGCTTTCGTTTTCAATGGCTGCATTGTTATTTTATATCACCACCGCACCGCTTTAATCACTCCGTCTTTAATGGGCATGACTAATTTGTTATCAACTAGCGTTGCGACCGCTTTGAAAGAACTGCTTCAAAGAACTACTTCTTTTGGCAATAGTTCGTACTTCATTCATTGTTCATTGAACAAATACTTCAATCGAAGTCGGTAGTTCATTATAGCGTTCATTCATTTTAATAACTTCATTTCATTGAACAAATATTTCAATTGAAGGTGGTAGTTCATTTTAGCCTTCATTCATTTCATTAACTTCATTCATTCCAAAATGAAGGAACCAGTTCCAGTTCCTTTCGTTTTGAAATGTCTATCGACTAGTTCGTGATTTTTGTGGCAAGGAACCGGTTCCAGCTCTTTTTACCTTCCAAACTCTACCGACTAGTACGTGCTTTTTCGGCGAGGAACCGGTTCCAAAAAGAACTGAACAAACAAGCGGATAAATCCAAATATCTTTTTTCGCGAGTTCGACTTCAGTTGAAGGGTTCACTTCGAAGAGTTCATTTTAAAGAACTAACAATTAGTGAAGCATTCACAAAACATTGAAGTTTTTCCCAACGCTATTATCAACGCCTACGTAATCTGAATCAGTTAGACAACGGAAACACTGTGTCTTCGTAAAACGTTTAATCTTAGCGCGTTTTTTTAACAACGCATTCAATAAAATTAGACGGGGTCATAAAATAACATCTCTTTAATATTTAATAGGTATTCGTTATTTCGTAGAAGGGTACTTATTTAACAGATTTTTACAGAGGCTATTTTATTAGATACTAGCAAGTACCCGGCATGATTTGCAAAGCCGCTCAAATAGAGTTATTCTTAAATATTTAATTTAAAAAATAATAAAAAAAAGTATTTTCTATTTGTGGCTAACTATAGCGGTATATCTATGGGCTAACCTAAATATAAAATTGCTGGTTCATTGTTTTTCATATTAATTTTACAACGTAATAGCAAAAGTTTTAAAATTTTGATTTCATTCAAATTACTCTCTAAACCTTCCTGTTGCTAAAAAAAACAAATTGTGCTATTTTCAGCGAAATCGGTCGAGTAATTTAAAAAAAAATCGAAAATAAAACAGGGAAAAATACAAACAGACAAACATTTATGTTATATATATAGAGATTAATTTATTTAAAAAAATAATAATGATATCAAAATAGTCCGCCAAAATATTTGAATATCAACCACGAGAATAAAAAGAAATATATATTTGAATATTGCATAAGAGTCCCAACTATTAGAGCCAGGCTTGTGAGGCTAAAGGGCTAAAATATTTCACCAGTTTGACCGTTTTTTTGTAATTCTATTTATATAAGTGGGGGATTGTGTATCCCTGAAATATAACAAATAATTTAAGAAAAATAGATTACTTTTCTAAAAATGTAATGAGGTATGCACACATTATTTTTGTTAACCGTTTTATAATTCAATAACCAATGATACGGTATTTTACCTGCTAGCGCGTCAAATAAATCTATAAATAATTTTAAAATAAAACAAAACTAGCCCATTCCTTAGAAATAAACTGCTTGAACGTTTTGGTGTTCGTTGTTTACAGTTCTATTTTTTACGAAAAGAGTGAATAAATCGGCACTTTCCTTGTAGTTGATCAATAAGAACATTCTCTTACACTTTTGTTTTGTGTCAAATCAATTAGTAAGATGGACCAAATGCTGCCAAGTCCGGGGTTCTCGATCCCCAGTATCGGGACCCCGCTACATCAACCGGAAGAAGATCAACAGATTATGCCAAATGCTCTTCAGCAGCAGATGCCGCCCCTGGCGCCGATGGGGGCCTCACCGAGTATGGGGGTCTTCGGATCCGCAATGCCTTCAATCATGACACCTTCAAGACCAATCCACACTTATGCCCCAGGTTTTGCGACCCCGCAGAGCATGATGCAGCCACAGACTCCGGTTTGTTCAGATTTCTACTTGCTTTAAACTTTTCGTACGAAAGTCGAGTAAATTATAACGCCTAAACTAATTTACATTTACCTTCAAATCTTTTTTCGTGGAATTAGACCGAAAGATTAAACCCAGTGGAAGCGTTGAACTGTTCCGGTTTCTAGACGTCAGTCACTATTTAAAAATGACGTGATGTAAGAATCATGTTGCCGATATTCTACCAAACTTATACTTATTGTAAATTACACAAACTGCAATATTTTCTAACAGATCCTAAGTGAAAATTCATGATTACATAAATTTGATTTAAGTCAAAGACCCACACTTATTTTTCTCCAAATGTATAACATTTTCATTGTTTGTTTTGAAACTATAGATTTGTTTTTATTTTACTTACCATTTTATCATCTATAATGATAGCAACAAAACATGATGTCCCCCATGGTGGGAGGCCCAGGCAGTATGGGCATAGGGACCTCCAGCGCCCTCAACCAGATGAGCGGCCCCGCAACTCCCATGACCCCCATGACTCCTCACTCTGCGGACCCTGGAATTCTTCCGCAGTTGCAGTAAGTTCTACACACTTCTTAAATATATATAATTAATCTTACTATATCCTCAGCAATAGTATTAATAAAATAGTAGGCAGTTTGTCATAAGTCTTGCACAATATATTATACAAACACTATCGCTCATCGCACCGATCGCTGATAACGCGTTGCCAATAAATCAGAAAGCCAGCAAAGAAAAAACCATTGTGCCCCGCTCTTTTGACGCTATCTTACAGCAGTTTAAAATACCAAGTATTTCTATTTTATTTTAAAGCAGAAATAGCTCTTTGGTCCGAGTCCAAATGCAGTTGGCAATAGATAAAAATCAGCGGGTACTCCTAACTAACCATTACGCCGTTTCTCCGCAGGGGTAGGCAGAGAGGACGGACCGCCATATAACTATCTTGGCACACACTCCTTGCTTCATTTACATTCATACATACTCTTCTGTTATTCTGACTCTTCACATGACCCAATTCAAGTATTTGATTCACTTGATCGTGCCATGTCTTTCTCAGGCGTCCTCGACTTCTTCCATTCACTTTTGCATCATATATTCTTTTCACACTCCTTCCTTCGTTCATTCGCTCTACATGCCCAAACCAACTAAGCGTCCCATTCTTGATCCTATTCACTACGCTCACATCAGCCTTGCATTCTTAAACCAAAGTGCAAACCGCACCAGAGCGGCGCTGCACTGCGCGGCACGATGAACAGAAAAGTGGCGCGCAGCGATGCGCTAGTGTGGTTTGACCTTTACTGCTATATTATAACATGCTAGCTGCTCTATGACATATATCAATCGGAAGAATTGTTAGTGGGAGATTAATCTGGCAACTAGGCTGACTGAAAGCACTGACAGATCAAAAAGTTTGTTTTGATTATTCTGACCCATAAGTTGGATATTAGCTTATTATCCATATAGAATATCCGCCTTCCAGCTAATGTCAACATCTAATCAGATATGTATAATCTCGTACCTTTTTTTCCTTTTCTTTAGTAAAGTTTTTTTTACATTACAGAAATATAGTGTCTACCGTTAACTTGAGTTGCAAATTGGATCTTAAGAAAATAGCGTTACACGCTCGTAATGCAGAATACAACCCCAAGCGATTTGCTGCCGTCATTATGAGAATTCGAGAGCCCAGGACAACTGCTCTGATATTCTCCTCGGGTAAGATGGTGTGCACCGGGGCCAAGAGCGAAGAGGACTCCAGGTTAGCCGCTAGGAAATATGCAAGAATCATTCAAAAACTAGGTTTTACGGTAAGAAATGTTTCATCTTTTTTCTTTGTAAGATCTTGTGGCAGTTTCAATACTGTTTCTTCTTAGGCCCGAATTATAGCAAGCGGCAATGATGCACGATTTGAGTGCTGCATTTTGAATGCTTAATAAAATATTATTAAAATTATGTGATAAATTATAGCTGGCGTCACGACCACTCTCGGCGCTCTCAGGCGTGCTCTTTCAGCGAATTCAAAACAAGCGTCATTGCCATTTGCTATTATAATTTGTGCTGTATTGTCTTTATTCATTTTTTACAGTTAATTGAATGTTTTTAAAAGCTTCAAATGAAAAACACATTGAGAGCTTAATATCTAGTTTCATTGACCTTTTTAAAATCCAAAATAGAAAGAGCTGTGCAAATATCACGATTCCAGAACTCACCGCTAAAAAGTTTTTACGGCTTTAAATATCGCACAAAAAAGATTTTCTGTTTTATAGTAAGATACCTACACAAAACAAGAATTAAATCCTTACACAGTTTAAGTTTTCTAGATGTTAATACGTTATTTTACTATGTATTATTAAGATATTTAAAAAAATTACAGGCAAAGTTTTTGGACTTCAAAATCCAGAATATGGTGGGCAGTTGTGATGTCAAGTTTCCCATCCGATTGGAAGGCCTGGTGCTAACCCACGGACAGTTCAGCTCCTACGAGCCGGAGTTGTTCCCTGGACTTATCTACCGAATGGTGAAACCCAGAATTGTTCTGCTGATTTTTGTTTCCGGAAAAGTGGTGTTGACAGGAGCCAAAGTGAGGGGAGAGATTTACGAAGCCTTTGACAATATCTATCCCATCTTAAAAAGTTTCAAAAAACAATAAGGTGTTTAGTGTTAAAGTGAATATTAATTTATGCCTTTGTAAATATTTTCATGAGGCTAGTTCTAAGCTATTTTTATACTGTAACTATGGACAATGTTGTTACTTGAACATTTTTTTATTAAGTTAATGAACGTGAGAAAAATATAGATCTAAGCTAAAGTTCATTATTGTTTGAGATCAATGTGTCAAATGCAGAGATTATGATCCCAAGAAATCATTTCAGTTTTGTCAGAAATTTGAAAGAAAAAAAGTACTTTTACCATACAGATGTTGTATGGTATAAAAAATTATTAAATAAGCATACTACCACAGGTGTAATAACTAATAAATTCTTTTATTTCTATGTGTATTTTTTTATTTCACACTATTATAGTATTTGGCTTCTGTTGCACATTTCGAAGAATAAACAAGTAGAAGTACTTAGAAGAAAAATATAATCAAACAATATTTAAGTTTTCATATGAAGCAATCCCTTTGTGATGACATTATAGTATAAAAAATAAAACAATTACTCCACTCCAGTATTACACTGCCCTAATGAAGCTACAGTGGTAGTAAACCCAGGTCTGCACTAATAAAAATTAAAGTGTCTAATACAAAGTAATAAAAAAAAATTAAAGAAAGAATTTTATTTGGAAATGAGAAGCTGTTTATAGAAATGCTCTTTTGAAAAAATGACTATTCCTCAATTTTTAGCAATAACTTATTATGTATTTATAAAACAAAGAAAAAATAAAAGGAAACTATGTACACTAAGTATTTAAACAAAACTAGCAAACACACTTCGCTTCATTATGATAATAAATTATAGTAAAAGCTTAGAAATATTATATAAATAAGAGATTAATGGGGTAAATATATTAAATATATGTTTGAAAAGAAAATGTATGTTTAATCAATAAAAACTTTTTTTGATTTATTGAATGTACATACTTGTTTGTCAGTGGATTGTCAAGGCGCTGATACTACCTAATTACAGTGTTTTTTTTATGCTCCCAGTGCCCATACATAATATTAAATTTAAAAAATTCAAATTACCCATGGACGGCAATCGAACCCATAACTTTCTGAGACAATGGCATATCAGATAGATTGATACCCTTGATGAACCTTGGGCACAAGTGAAACATAGTTGGTGAATAAAATATAAATCAATAGTTATGCTTATATAGATGCTATATTTCATTAAAAAATTTGGAAACAACTATTCAGCCTGATAAATCCTTAAAGATTCATCATTGTCTTCAAGTTCAGATATTTCATTAGTGTGTATTTCTATTAAATCTGACACTTCTTGTTCATTGGCATCATCTGTCTTCGCGGTTAACCATTTTCGCAAAGACCTGACAGTCGGTAAACAAAATTCCTTTTGTAAGAATTCATAAGACTTACTGGAGCACTGATACAAGGCTAATGCAAACTTTCGATCAGTAGTGGTGTACCTTCTTCCCATCTTGAGTTTTCCCACTCTGACGTCAGAATTAAGAATATTCAAACTGTGAAATACAACATTTTCTTTGGATTGTTTACTTTTTTTCTTGAGGTTTTCAGACAATTTTAATTTCTCAACTGTAGATCTTAAATATTTACATCTGGCTCTATATCTGGATAGACCTTGCTGAGAAATGCGTAATTTCTTTTTCTTTTCTTCAAGCTTTTTCTTTAGATCTAAAATATCACATTGTAAATTTCTTATAGTTAAATTATTGCTAAGTGTATAGTTATGGTCTCCTTTTAAAGCTTCTAGATCTTCATTGATTCTTTCGAGCTTTGGGGTGAGTAGTGGATGTTCCGTTTTGATTGAATTACCACCACTATTTTTATCTTTGTTCTTGGGGTCTTCCTCTTCAACGTTAAACACTTTCACAGTGGGAACTGTACCTTTCCAAATCCTGAAATTAGCATGGAATGGTGTAGAAGTATGACCAGCATTTGAGAAAAATATAATAATATACCAGCACAATATTATGTACCTATACGATTATTAGTCAATACTTTTATTCATTGTTTCATTAGAAATGATGCTATAATAATAATACTATACTACTAACCCTTGGCTAAATAGGTTTGGATTTCGGAAGTCAGTCAATTTAAAATGGTCTGAACAGACTCGGTAAATACGGTTCAAGTCCAATGTCCCCGCTTTCTTGAACTTCTCTTCCAACTCAGTTCTTCCGCAGGCCCGGATCCATTTCTCACAAATATAAACAAATATAATCATAAAAACCAGTGGACTAAGCAAAATTTTGGAGTTAGATTCACTCATAGACTGGGTGTGATGGTATGGTGCACATGAGATTTAATATATATGGTCGATTTGCGCGAAGCTCCATTCGGTATGGTGTTATAGAATTTGTTATTTTTATCAATTCATTGGCTCCGAAAGAATGCATAGGTTTTTAACACTCACAATGCGATTTTTGAGTTAAGTCAAGCCAAATGAACTGTAGGATCGGCCATCAGTGGTCGGCTTCAGGCTCTGATGCAGTCTGGTCTACAAAGATTGTCTTTTGGGCTAAGTTTGATGAGAAATGATGGTTAGCTCAAATGGCTTGTGACTTAAACATTTTCAAACACATTTGTGTCAAAGGGTGGCCATCCCACCAACCCAGGAATTAAGTCGAAGACTAAAAACTCTGACGTGTATTTACAATGTATACATATAAATATGTTAGGTATTTGTTTATCTAAGTATCAAATTTCTTCTGATGTATCAGAAAATTTGCGAATGTGGGAATGAAATAATGAATAATACTGATGTCGAATACTCACAGTTCTGTATTCTTCGGAAAACGGAAAAATGACTTTTTATCCCTATTGGAGTTCGCGCAGCCATCAACCTTACATACCGCTCCAAATTTTGCCATACTTGTTGGTGACCGATAAGGGTTATTATCTAAATAAAGTAAATAAATCGAATTAAAATTGTTCTGTTTTCCGATTTTTCGTATATTGCTCGTTGACAAGCGCAGAACAACCATAGAAAAAATAAAATACTTTTTTGTCTCTTATGGGTGGCCAACCTTTTCAGCAGCCGGGGCAGATTCTGGAAATGAGATTTCCTACCGGGCCGTACAACAAAATTTCTTCTATTATTCAATGCAAATAAGAAATATGTATATTTTTTAAGAAGATATAACAAAAATGAGAGTCAAACATATTTATTAGATTAGAGTTACAATTCAAAAAATAGCAATCCAAAAATTATCATAAAAAACCAACAAAATATAATAAATTTTACATACTGTAGGTATGTATTCACAGGTGGCGTGTTCGCTTTACCTACCATATAAGAAATTGTCAGGATAGTTGAATCAATGTACTGAGATACTTCCATAATATGGGATATGATACAAACTATGCACGATGGAATGTTCTTTTGGTGGTTTTATATACACTGTTAAATCACCATTGAGGTATATTTATACGAAAACGGCGCTACATTCATTATCCATAATAATAATTTATTTTTTTATGCATAATATGCTCCGCGGGCCATCCGTGGACAGGTTTTTAAATAGATCTTCTATGACTCTTCCAAAAACGTCACTCTAGATTGTTGCATTTTTAACAATGGCAGAGGCTATGAAGCAGACCGTTTCCTTGATGCTGAAAGGCATCGACAGGTTAGTTTTGATTACAGCACGTTTTATATTCACCGTATTTATGGAATCTTTTATTGAATTAATTAAAAAAGTTCCGCCATTTACTACCCATGTGTTCATGTTTTAGATATAACCCTGACAACTTGCCGACATTGGAACGATATGTTGAGGTCCAATCTCGTGAGAATTCTTACGACTTGGAAGCTAACCTAACTGTCCTGAAGCTGTATCAGTTCAACCCACACCTCTTCAATTTGGAAGTAACTTGTCAGATTTTGTTGAAGGCTCTGACCAACTTCCCCCATACAGACTTCATTCTGTGTAAATGTCTGTTACTCGAATCCCAGGTATGCTTTACTCCATATTCACTGAACATTTATGTTGGAATCTGATCAAATTAATTTTGTTTGTTTTCATCACTGCCCAAAATTTTGAGGTTATGTTTCTTGTATTTTATGGCCAATGCTCAGTCAAGTTTCATATCTCTCTGTGGCTAACATTTTCCGTTTATGTTCAAATCATGACTCATCCAATACTTGCATGCTTAGCTTACAAGCTTATCTCTTACTTATGAATTGATTATTTGTAAGTCATTTTCCAAATAAAATAAAGGTATGTGTGGTGTTTTTCAACACATTCTCACACGAACAGTAACTTTAGTAAAGGAATGCCTTATTCTTAATTGTGTTTTATACAATAAATAAAATTTTGCACCAACAGTGACAACGTTAGGCGTTCAGCACAGTTTAGGTGCGCTAGATCAACTCGGAGGCTGAAAGGGTTAATAATGAGGGACAACACTCCCATGCTTTTCTTGTTTTGGGAAAAAAGTGTAGTTTTAAATAAACAAATCTGTTCGTTTTACAGTCAGAGGAGGAAACAATCAGCCAAATCAAGTACCTGGCTGACATCCTGGAGCAGTGCGACTTTGCCCAGTTCTGGAACCGCGTGCACCAGATGCCCGAGCTGTGCGGCAGAATCGCCGGCTTCCACGACTCCATCCGCAAGTTCGTCTGCCACGTGGTGGGCATCACCTACCAGACCATCGACAAGCCCAGCCTGGCCAACCTGCTCGGCGGCGTTGACGGTGAGACATCCTCTGCATCTAAAAGTGTTGTTTGATTAGCCTAAAGTTTGTGCCCACCAAGTATGAACATATCCAGCAATTTAAAAATTCAAGGATTTTTCGTTTATCCAATATTCAGTTAATTTTGAGTATTTTATTTAAATTTGTAACTCATTAAAATAATTAAACTTGTGTTTTGTTTAGTACCTATGTATTTTGAAATAATTATTCTTTAAAATGATAAGTCATTATTTTCTTGAGGTTATTATGGTATTTTTATTTTATTTTACTTAGGAAAATATACAGTTTTATACATATTTTAAAAAAACAAGTATCTTGCATTCACCAATGAAGTTTCTCCTAATAATATATATTTTTAACAAAAATGGAAAAAAATGAAAATAAAAACAATAATAATAATAAAAACAACAAAAATATATAAGTAATACATCATAAAAAAAGTGAAAAATACAAACAAAATAAAAGAAAGAAACACAACATAATAAAATAGAGAAAAATAATAAGCATAGCTCAAAGATCTATGGTATCATACATTTCCTTATTAAATCTGGCAAAAAAAAATATTACGCTTCTGTCGAATGAATAATATTTTTTCATTTGAAATTCGCCTTAACATTATTTTTCCATCTTTATACCAGATAAATGCATCATTTTTTTCCTACGCAATCTGACTTATTGCTTCACCAATTACACAATGAGATTACCCAGGCTGAAATCAGTAGTCACTAAGCAGATTATGTGCAAACTATCATTGTAAATTTCAATGCAGTACTATTTTTGACACCATATAATGATGTCGACAGTGTATAGGTCTAGTGAATGGTATTATTAATTTCAGTTTGTTCGTTCTTCTGCTATAGAAACCAGCCGTCCTGCACTACCCAACAAATATTCTTTTAAAACAATTCCAACTATGATTTTATATTTCCAGATGGTGCCTTGAAACACTGGGTGAAGAAGTACGGCTGGAGGGACGACGGAGACCTAATCTTCATTGCAACTCAGGATGAGAACATCAAGACAAAGAACATCACAGAGAAGATCGACTTCGACAACCTTGCTCCATTGATGGCCTCTTGTCTATAAGTGTCTGTGCACTTTTTTAAATAAATAAAATCATAAGCCTCTGAATTATAAATTTTATTTACCTATTATAAGTATTTTTAGTCCTCTCTTTTATTCCCAGCGAACTACATAGCCTGTTCAAAGGAAAAGGTGAATTTTGAATTTTCGCGGGCTGTGTACATTTGACTATCGTTTTTTTTTTTGTTATGTTGGTACACATATGTTTATCATATGTTAGCATTATCAGCCATTTTGGATTAGTGGTTTGTTTTTGACAACTGGAAAGGTTAGTCACATTTTTGTGTGTTCTTCAATTTTTTACTTTTGAAAAAAATGGATCAAAGAATAAAATCCATGATTTGTTTTTCCACAACTCCAGGACACTCATCGTCATTAACATCTTCTCGGCCTTCTGTAAAGCGCTTGTACCACTTATTAACACTTTTTTTAGACAAAGTAGACTCGCCGAATGCCAGTCAACATTTTAAGTGCGTTGGAGCACTTTATTCCATTTTTAAAGCAAAATTTAATAATTCTTTGATCCAGTTTTTTCAAAAGTAAAAAATCGAAGAACACACAAAAACGTGACTAACCTTTCCAGTTGTCAAAAACAAACCACTAATCCAAAATGGCTGATAATGCTAACATGATAAACATATGTGTACCAACAAAACAAAAAAAAATCGATAATCGAATGTACACAGCCCGCGAAAATTCAAAATTCACCTTTTTTTTTGAACAGGCCTCGTATATTCCCATCCTTTAATAAAATAAAACTTAGGTGGTTTTTATAGCGCCATATTTTAAATTATCACCTCAAGCACTCTTTGGGAAATTTCTGATATGGGCTTAGCGGCCGAACGTAATAGATACGAATTGTCGCCAGGAAGGCAAAATTCCATTTTAGGAAGTTTACACCTCTGTAATTCATGTCTTCAAAAAAAAAATACTACTGGGTAGAGATTTGAAAACGAAAAGAACTGGAACTGGTTGGAACTCGCCCAAAAAAAAACACGAAAAGAACGGACAAAGGATATCGATATTTTTATTTGCGAAAATTTGGAAACGGTTCCTCGGAGAAATAATATCGACGGTTCCAGTAACCGGCTGGGAACCGGGACAGGACCATCTCTAGCTTAAGCCCTTTTACCTTTCCAGTGACGGTATGTTGATGTCACAATATTTTCTCGACTAGGATGGTTTTTTAATTTTTCTATGTGAATACTGAACAGAAGTCCCAACTGCTTCTGACTCTGGAGCCAGTGGGACTATTGCATACCTCATAGGGGTGTGCTGTAAGGCTGAAGGGAAAGCTATGTGAAAGGGGAAAGTTGGGAAGTACTTGGCTATTCATATCTGATCAACAAACAGGGCTAAAGTAATTTCAAGCAACTTTTCGATTCTGAATAGTGGTCTTTTACTAGGGCAACATAGAGTATCTACTACTGGTCATAATGGAAGTATCTGATTCTGAAATAATCAAATGTTTCCAATGAATCACTCGGGCACCGATGATTATCCAGATTTGTATAATATATTGTTAATAGTATGTATTTAATTGTTCGTTCCCAAATGCGACGTTACTATGTGAAAAATATATCATCTACCATTTTACAATCAAGGGTAGATTTCGATTAAATAAGGTACCTCTAGTACTAGCCTGGTATTTTATGAAGGAATGTCTTATCGCTTACTGCAAATCGTAATTTTATATGATTATGTTTACATTTGTATTATAGTGTGATTTATGTTTTAGGATTAAGCAAATCTGATTAATGTTCATTATGTCTATGAAATAATGTAGTGAATTCATTATGCTAGCTGTAATAGGCCATGCAGTTGCGCCCATGTGGGGGCTTATCCCCTGTAACCTACCCTTCAGACCAAGGTCCTTTGGCATTTCTTAATTGCCTCCCATAATGTTTACTGTTTCTTAAATCCCCTGTGATCTACCCGTCAGACCAAGGTCCTTGGGCATTTCTTAATTGCTTTCTTTAATGTGTTTCTGTCCCTTGAATTGTATTGTTTACAATATCTTTAAATCGATTTTTAAGATCCTTTTAAACATGCTTTGTTCCATACCACATGTTAGAGTATGATCTTTGAGTTGACCATTATTTCATCTCGAGTAGTCCTGTTCAGATCGCCATGGCGTGCGGTTCTTGAATATCGTCAGTTGGCAGTCCCATTCAGAGCGCCTTGCCGTGCGGTTCTTGAATGTCGTCAGTTGAAGGTTCAACTGTTGTACTTTAAAAAATCTTCCGATAAAAATGTTCAAATAAAATAAAGAAGAAGAAGCCAAAGTGTTTTTCTGCTTCCATACGTTCTCGTACCACGAGAGTAGAAACATTAATATTTGACCGGTCGGTAGCTGAGTGGAGAACGCGTCGGATTCCCACCCGGGCGTCGTGCGTTCAATTCCTCTGCTGGTTAAGTCCTCCATCATTGCACAAGCAACATCTTCCGCTTTTTATGATGGCAGTAGGAGTTTTTCAAATATTGTCAGGTTATTCGTAACCCGGGAATGTTTTTCTTACTTTTTAAAAGAAGTAAAAAAAATGGTTATTTATTTATTAGAATGAAACTCTTCAAATGGATTTTTATTGATTATTTTTAGAATAAATATCTCAATAATTTGAAACTGGATAGCTCTGTTGTGGTCATAACTACTTGGGTAGCAAATTTGAAATAAGACACAACATAGATCAATATTGACTGAATGAAGAAAATTTGCCTGCATCCTAAACTGGGTTACAAGTTTCCTCAATCTATGTACTTCCACCCAATGATGACGCAAGAGGTTTTGAAAACTACTCCTAATGAACATGAAACAGGTTTTCATAAATATAACGATTTTTCTAGTATACATATTAAATAACATTTTTGCATTGGTTAAAAAGTTGCAATATTCTCTTGAATGACAGAAATCCTATCTAAAAAAAAGAGGTATTTTTTTAATGATTTAACCCAATGACGTTAATATATGTAACGTCATTGATTTAACCAGTCTTGTGAACTACTGCTGAGTTATCAATAACTTATTTATTTCGATGCGCAGATGGCACTAGTGTCCATTTTATTTTTATTTCTTAAGTTGATGGTTGTTATTTAATGTGAGCGTAAGAAAAAAACAGTTTTCTTTTAAGAAAAGAAAGACATACATTCACGGATGACTTGACAATATGAAAAACTTCAACTACCGTCATAATAAGCAGAAAATGTTGCTTATCCAAATTAAATGATGGAGGACTTAGCAGAGGATTTATTGAGTTCACGTTGCCTGGGTGGTAACACTGGTAACCCGACGCATTTGTCAACTTGACGATAAACTAATTTTTAAATATCTTTGCATATCGGCTCTTTTCCGAATAAGTTTTTTTTTATCGTGTCTGCAATAAATAAACAGAAATAAATCGTTTTCAAGAATAAAAAAAGAATGATTCATTTGTAGTCTTTATTTTTTTTTAAAAATACCACTCGCCGATATACAAAAAAAAAATAACTGCAAAAAGAGTTTCGATAACTTTACGAAAATGACACGTGGCAAATCACAAAACTTATTGATTAATACCTATTAAATACAATAATTACATCTAGTGCCCCACGAAAAGAAGTGTAGGTATAATCCAACTTTTATCTGTGACAATTAGCAGTCTGGTGTTTTGTTTTCAACCCAAAAAAATCTCCAAATTGTATAATGCTATTTTGTGGTCTTGAAGTAAGAATATATATGGAGAGAGAGCTAAATATTTTTACCTAACCTGTACAAATTTCTGATAAATCATTTTCTCCGGGTTTTTACGTCGTAAACCGTGAGAAAAAGAGACAAGACAAGTTATCACATTATATCGCACCGCTTTTAGGTATGTAAGATTTTTTTCCGTCTCCCGCGTCTTCGGCTACTCCGCCCACTACGTTTTCTTATGCGACATAACTCAACGGTTTATGAGGTTATATCCTATATTTTTGTTGATAACAATACTGTGAACAAGTGGTTATATAAATAAACAAAACATTATGTCGACATGTGCTATGAATGGATGTAAAAAGGTGTATCCATGAAAACCCTAGCCACGCCCGAATCAGGAAAAAATCAACAATCCTGACTACACTGAGGTTGTGGTTCTGTCACAAGATTCATGTAAAGGTTAATGGATTACAAGGCCCTAGGAACGAGTACGTTTACATTATAAATATAATGTGCCCACGTATGCATTTCATGCCTCGGATTATATTTTTTACGCAACTTTGTTGTTCTCATTTGTATTTAAAAGAAACCCCGCTCCAATTCAGCCCTCGCATCCTAGTCATGCCCGGGGTGAGATTTGATATCAATTCGGCGTAAGAATAAGGCAACGCCCTCCCCCTCAGCTTTCTGCATCCCTCGCACTTCACACTAATTGAGTGCCAAGTCAAGAGCGCCTCCCTAAATTATTTGTTTACCCATATTATATTATGGGGCCATTGTCTGGCACTACAATCACAAAATACGAACACAATACGAACCCCAATCGTATTTCCTCTAGTCCTTATTTCCGTTTTTGTTTTGTGGTCCGTGGCCGATCCAAAACACCATTGCTTTGTCCCTTAAGTTGTAAAGATGGAGAGATATCGAGGTTGATTTGAAAAATAATTTATGTTATCATTTAACGCTTTGATTGTCCATTTGGAATATGATTACTTGAAGGAAATGAATCACTGAAAAAAAGTTAATAAATTATTATTTTAATTAATGTTATTTGATATGGTTGCTGTGATAATGAGTGCCGAGATTGTTTATTTCAGTTGATTATTTGATCGCCATTTGATATTTTGGTGAGTAGTAGTTTGTAGGTAGGAACTAAACAACCTGAACTGCTTTCGATATTTATTTCTAGAAGCACGAGGATTAATGGCTAATGAATTTTAAAATGGTTTTAATGTTCTCTTATACCTCAACTACCCTATGAAGGAATTCTAAGATAGTGGGAAACAATAATTGAATTTGTGTCTTCATGTTTAGTGCGTTTTGGATTCAGAGAATATTTGATTTAAAGTCATAAATAAATTAAATGGTTTTAATATTTAACAGTTGCGTTAGAAACAATAACAAACAAAACAAAAATCAACAATTTATAACAAAAGGTAGGTATGTCAGATATAACGAGATGTGTTTCCACAGTGGCAGTTATCTTTATCAGTGCTTGCCGCCGCCGCCGCCGCCGCCCGCCGCCGCCGCCGCCGCCCCCGCCGCCGCCGCCGCCGCCTTTTCCGCCGCCGCCGCCCCGCCGCCGCCCGCCGCCGCCGCCGCCACCGCCGCCGCTGCTGAACCCGTATTCCTTGCCGCCGGAGTGTCCTCCCTTCTTTCCGTAGTCGGAGTGGTGGGCGTGGTGCGCTTCGTGCCCGCTGTGGCCCTTGTGTCCCTTGTGGTCCTCGTCGTAGTGTCCCTTGTCGTGGTGGCCCTTCTTGCCGTAGTGATCATCTGCGTACCCGGACTTGTG
The DNA here is from genome assembly GCA_022651775.1 of Drusus annulatus. Lineage (NCBI taxonomy): Eukaryota > Metazoa > Arthropoda > Insecta > Trichoptera > Limnephilidae > Drusus > Drusus annulatus. The sequence continues at coordinate 73,380 of JAGWCC010000430.1, read as the reverse complement.
GTGTCCTCCCTCCTTGTGTCCGCCGGCCTTCTTGGCGTGGTGTCCGCTGAAGTCTCCGTGCTTCCCGTGGTGTCCTCCCTTGTGGAAGTCATCGTAGAACTTGTGTTGCTTGTGGAATTCATCCTTGTGCGACTTGTGGTAGTCCTTGCCGTGACTGCCGTGCTCTCCCTTGTCGAAGTGGTGGTTGGATTGGTAGCCCTTATCTCCCTTCCCGCCGTGGGAAGAGTGGCTGTCACTGTGGCCAGAGTGGCCGCCGCCGGAAGCGTGGCTGCTGGACTTGCCGCCGCCACCGCCGCCCCCGTGTCCTCCTCCGCCACCGCCGTGGCCTCCGCCGCCGTGTCCGCCGCCGCCGCCGCCTTTTCCGCCGCCGCCGCCGCCATGGCCACCGCCGCCGCCGCCATGGCCACCGCCGCCGCCGCCAGAGGCAGCAGACACCAAGTCTGATGACTCCTCTTGCTCCTCCCTAGCGCTACACGCTACTAGGAGGCACGCTGCCACCAGCCAGAGCACCCTCATTTTCCTGAAATACACAAAAGACTTGTTATTTTTTATGAAACGATTAAATTACACGTGAATGATTAAATGAATATAAGTTGATGCTATTTAAATATTATTATTGATGAAAAAGGAATTTTCAAAGATTGTAATCTACTGTTACGGGGGTGCCCTTTTCCGTAAAAATGTTTTGATAAAGGATTAAAATCTCAGAGAGTAACCATTATTATAATTAAATTGTTAATTATTAAACTTCACTTGCATGATACAAGAATAGCAGTCTATGATTCTTGAATATGTTCTTCAAGAAGCATTGACTGCTATTGAGAAACTCATGCTCGAAGAAGGTTTTAATCTCATATACGAGTATATTGAGTACAGTATTATAACGAGACTGTAAATGATGAAACTTCACTTGTATTAATAAATGAATATCAGTCAATTGCTTTTACAATAAAAGTTTTAAGGGCAGTAGATTATTCCATAATCGTAATCTTTAATTTGAACTGTTGACCGGTTGCTTAAAGGTTTAAATTTCGGATAGGTGTGGTGTGGATAGAAATATTTTTTTATGATGAGACTATTTAGAGATGTTTTGCACTAGGATTTTTTTGTCAGATATTCAAATTGAAACACTGTTTAAAGCACTGATTGGAATGATGATAAACTGAGAAGAACTGGAAACTAATAACCTACAATAGACTGTAGCTCTCTGGTAAAAGGTGGAAACGGGAGTCGGTAGTGAACTGATTTGTTTAGCTGACGAACCACTATTTATATCGGAACTTTCTTCCAAGTAAACCACAGTAGCGGATCATATTGAAATTGTCTCGCAGTTGTGTTATGTATTTTTTGCAACCGGCAGTTTTTTTTTTTTATTTCACTGGTTTTTATGGTTCATTGGGTCGCGTCGGCATCGTCAATTGTTACAACTTCTCTGTTTGCTATACTTTTCATTTTATTTAGTAACTAGGAGGAAATCAATATGGGGATTCGGAGACAAATGCATCAATTAACAAGTTTTAAATTACTTATTGTACCTTCAAATAATGCTTATGTAGATATTATGAATCTCTAATCATGATTGAGTCTTGCCTTCCAAGTATTTCAGTCTCTAGTAGATTAGAATGGAAATAGTGTAACTAATGATATTTACTAATTATCGCAAAAATATTGCAGAAGCTTTTCATCAGCTTACATCCTTATGACACTTTCTGGGGCCCTTATACGGAATGTTTTAAAAATAACCACGTAATTATGAAATTATCTGGGTATGAATGTTTTGTGTAAAGAAGCGAAGATGCTTTGGAAACGTATTGCGGATGGAAAAGTCGGGGATCCCCCAGGAAGAGATGGTGAGATGGAATGAAACAAGTACTGGAGTCACGTCATATCAAGAGTCAGTATTTATAATAGATGGCTATAATATGAATATGATTGAAGCAAGGGGTATGTGCCAATACGGAGTTGTGCTTAGACCTATCATCTTTACGTACATCTGCCTGGAAATTGCGTGATAGTTAGTTAGCTACTATTATATTAACTCCATTGCAACTTTTCCCTCTTTCTATGTATTTTTTCTTACAAGTTATAGATAGCGTACTTTATTTTCAAAAAATAATTACATTATTTTCTACACATTAAAACAGAGGGTAGGTTTTTGATTATTTTGTTAATAAGTCATCGATTCATGGAGTGAATCTCATTTATCTATTCCACTGAACAGGTAATCTCAAGAAGGGTGATCTATACCTACCGACTTTAAAGGAAACTGGTGATGCCGGTTTACATAAGACCTTTCAACTCCTAGATTCCAGACGACCCAATGAAATTGATTGTATGATCAATAATGAATTTACTTCGTACACACGCCCAAAATACACTTCTACCGGTTTATCTCTTCGGTATTTTTTTTTCTTCATAATGTTTATTCTTCTCATCGATCATATTTTCGTTGATTTATATATTTTTTCTTTTACTCAATCCCTACTTCTCAGAGCTAGTGGGACTATGGATGACCTTTATTTGATAAGGTGACTGGTAATTTAATAGTTTTATAAACTTTTTTTGCATAAAATCACATACCCACATAGAATGAGTGGGATAATTTTATGGCGACTCTGTATTTTTCTTTCACAATATTAAAACTTCATCCGTCTTACTTATTAGATTTTTACGCGCCGACTTAGTGTTGGTTTAGTTACACCGGACGTAGGCCATTAAATGAGACAGATAAGCCGTGGTTTTAAAGCAAGTTTATCGCTATTCCGACCTTATAACACGCGTAACATTTACACCTCGTTTATAAGTAAGGGGGCATATCTTTTTAAAAGAATGCATTGGATATATTTATTCCACAGAGTATTCAACCCATTCACATGAAAGATACGAAACGTGAATGAAGAAAACCATACGCTACATTTTTCTATACATCAATTTGACCAAATTTAACATTTGAAAAAAAAAACCAAGCACATGCACATTGAGTTGAATTTTGAGATTAGAAGATTTTTGATTGTTTTTCTCTTTGAAAGAAAAGCAATCTCGGGTTACGAATAACCTGACAATATTTGAAAAAAAGTTCTACTAGAATTAATTAATTAAAATTAAAACAACGCCTAGGTAACCTGACGAATATTTTTGATGATATATTTTGAGAGGGCTACTGGGATAAATTTCATCCAGACAGCCTCAGTACTGTCACTGTCTAGTGCACTCTTCCCTCCATTAATAAAAATAACAACAAGTTTACGTAGCGCGGTTTGGCTATATGTTACCCCTAGTACGTTTTACTCTAACAAGTCTAGTCTATAAACATGTACATTGATAATTTATTCAGGAGTGTTCTTCTTACTTTAGAAACTAATTGCCTACTCCCAAATATGTGTTTTTATTCTTGTGAATACCACACAAGAGTCCCAACTGCTCCCAACCGTCTAGTTCCAGTGAGACTATGGCATCCCCTGTTGGGGTATGTTGTGAGGCTGAAGATAGTGGGGGGTGGAGGAGATGGGCAAGAGAAAGGTTGGTAAGTACCTGCCTATTCAGATCTGGTCACCGAACACGGCTAAAGTGATTTTAATCAAGCAACGTTTCAATTCTGAATGGTGGTTTTTCACCAAGGCGATACTTAGTATCAGCGCCCTTGAGGTAATTTTTCACAAAAACGACGCTACACAAATTATACAAATATTATTATTATTATTATCTAGCACTATGGAACGTGCCGAAAATACACTTTATTTTACATGAATCAAATGTGATATGATACATATTAAAAAATAATCTTTGGAAAAATGAAAACATAATTGACTAATTTTACTTACGGTAGTTATATTATTGATAATTTTATTCCAGCTATACCTACAAAATATATTTCAGATATATGCAGTACCTGTCTAGTGTAAATGTTAGAAATATTAGGACACTTAACTAAGGTATATTAGTATTAGTATTTTGCTGCAAGCAAGATCAAACGTTTTTTAAATTTAATTCATGTTATTTTAAGGCTTCTCCCCATCAGCCTTGAAAAGTAAGCAAGGGGTAGATATTTAAATAGAATAAACACAAAACCTTAAATAAAATGCAAAAAAGTTTTACATCCAAACGGCGCATTTGGAAAGAGACTCGAGGAAAGTAAAATCATTTTTAAGAAGTGCATGAAGTATAATATTAATATGTAAATATTTACATTTATCAATCTGATATTTTTCAAAAAATAAAAATATTCAATGGTATGACTTTTTTTATCGTTTATTGAAATATAAATTACATTCCGACGAGCAAGGGCATACCTTCCTACCTAGTTGTTTGAAGTTGAACCGATTCTCCCACTCTTGGCCCGTTAGGAAGAACTTACAAATAATCTTTCAAATAAATATAAAAGGTGTTGTCTTTGTATTCGCTGTGCCATTCGAAGGTGCTTTGGGTTCTTATCAGAAATAAATCTTCATCGGAGGTGGCACTTTCATCTCACCACATGGTTTTACATCTTCCATGACTTTGCCCTAAATTAATTTAAGTTAACATTGAAATTAAAAATAGGCCAAACGAATCTTTTGCCAAAAAACAATTGAAATTGCAATAACGAAATATAGCATTTTACTGTTTTTATTTGTATTTTATTTTTAATTTGACGAATAAATTTTCGACAACGATTTGAATAATGCGTTTTTTTACGATATATTAATTTTATGCGGAAGGCGTCTGTGACGTCACACCGGGCAATTGTGTTAGCAACCAGTAGCGATACCTACGTCATAGTCAAATACGGATCGTTTAAGAATTAGTGATTTTTGAGCGTTTTTTTGATTAATAATTATTTATGAAAATATTACAATTTTTCATTTCTACCGAGGAATTTTAATGATCAAAATCAGAAAAAATAATCTTTGGACATTTTACACGTATTTAACAGTCTCCCAAATTTGTGAAAATACATATTATTGCCGAATGCGCCGGGGTCACTTTCCATAAAATTGAAGTTTTACAGTAGATTGAATGGCTAACACTATGTTGCAACATGTTTATTTTTAAAGACAGAGTTTGACATACTTTTTGTTTAATCAGATCCTTGCGTTAAGTACATCTTCTTCCCAAACGATATTTGATGAATTACCAAATGATATTAAATTAGAAAAAAAAAATGTTATAAATTTATGCCAACAAATATTTATTTAAGGGTTGTATTAGAACACATGAACTATTATTTATGTAAGTACTATTTTAAAATAAATCCTTCTGGAGTCTAACATAGGCCTCCCTCGAGTCTCCAGTTTTATCAACTTTTGACGCCTACCCGGTATTTTTGTTTCGATAATAATTTATGAAATGATGGCCATAAACAATAATAGTGATGACAGAATTCTTGGTAAATAATCATGAACATTCTGATTCATTACAAATGGAAATTTTCTGATTCCATTCTATCTAAAAACAAAACGTGAAAGCAGTGATAGTTGCAACATTTTTTTTTATTTAGATGATTTCGATGGCTAAAATGGAAATCAAAACGAATACTCAGTTATTTTATTAATGAAAATATTTACTCATGGATCAAAAAATTTCACGCTTTGCGAATCATAAAAAATACTATCCCGCATGAAAGCATTTGACGGCCTTCGTGGTCGAGTGGTTTAGATCCTCGATTACGAATTCAAAAGTCGTGGGTTCAAATTCCGGAGTGCGTAAATATTTTGTGTTTATTTAACTTGTGTTATTTCACTATTCATTCATTTAAAATAATATAAATGATGGATATTTGTGGCACGTTCCAGAGTGGTAGATACTCAAATATTGCCATCGTGAAAGACCACCATTTAAAATCTAAACGTGGCTTGAAATGGTTTTAGCCGTGTTTGTGAAAAGAACAGAATCGCTGCCTGGTTCATGAGACCAAATTAGTTGATTCAATCAGCTATGATGAAATTTCTATAAACCCTTTAGCCGGGAAGTTATTTCTTCGGTAGGCAACATTTATTTATTTATTTTTGAGAGAACTAACAGCAAATCAACAATGATTAGGACATATATGATAATAAAAATAACAATTCATGCCAATTACAAATTTTCCTCTGCTGATGATAAATATTATAATAAAGTGTGACAATATACAGTTTTAATTTAGTAACTTAACTATGTTGGTGAAGGGAAAGGAAATTAAAAGGGAGCATGGGAATTGGATAAAGGAAGAAGAACGGGAGCAGATGGAAGGTTTTTTTAAGGTAATTTCAGTGATCTAATTTGGGTGCAGTCGGGTTATGGAGTTATGTTGAAATAAAAGCGCTGCTCCTAAACCATGAGATATTTAGTCAAATGTATCCTTTTGTTTAAATGGACCTTGGGTAGATAGACGAATAAAGAAGTATCAGGAGTATGTTCACCTTCTTCTAACCGCTTGCTGGAAAATAAGAAATCGGTGACGCCCCAGGAGGAGTTGCCAATAGCCGGATTAATAGAAAAGTGTGAAAGATACGAAGTATACATTTGAAAGATGCAAGGACTGCGTGCCAAGCAAGAGCTGTGTGACATTCCACGCTCTCTGCTTACCCCTAAAGGAGCTGGCGTGATGGTTGGGTTAGCTTGGAATTCGCAGTGAGAGCGAAATCAATCAAATTCGTAGAACTTCTCAGGGAATCGGACACAGATTCACCGGTTCCACCATTTCTGTCGGATGGCGTGCGAAATCAGCCGAAAGTAGTACTGTATGACGACACGGGTGCAGCCAACCGTCCTTCGTACTTCCCCCCCCCCAATGGCTGGCAGCCGCTGCTGCGCCGCTGCCTCCATTACGTAAATGGAAAATTAGTTTTTTTTCAATTATCGATGGTCAACTCTCGATCGAAGCGGTTTCACAAAGCAAGTAATAGTTCAATTAGCGACGCAGATGTCTCGCTGAGATTTTACTATCCGATGAGCTGTCGTTCCCCTTTCTTGTGCAATGTTGCGATACTATTTCAAAAAACAGAAAATCTGCTTGTTTGTCTCGCTAAAAACTAGCGAACGGCTCAGGCTTTACAAAATTTTTGCACAGATCTTTCTGTTTATAATTTCAAGGTCACCGTAATTAACGCACCGTTATTTGCATATTCAGCTTTGAAATACGAGAATCCTTTTAAAGATGAAAAATTAGGACTAAACGCCATAATATTCTTGAACCATATTTAATTTGTGTTGGTTACCTATTTGCACGGTGTATCATTGGGAATAAGCCTTGAGAAATCTTCCCTGGAGCTATTTAACTCACCTTTCAAGAGAACGTTCCTAACACAAATAGATTAAAGGAAATTTTTGATTCTCCATTAAAGTTAAAAATCCAGTTTTCTGTATCATTGAAGGTAGAAGATAGTTATTATAACAAAACAAATGCAACCATTTACTCGAGCAATCACAACGTATACCAGTTGCGAAAAATTATGAAATTTAGATTTTTTTATGTTTTCCATTTTATATATTTGTCACGTCATTGATTATATCTGCTTTACTTATTCAAAGTTTTTTTTACTTCATATCTGCGCAATAAATAATTTAAGAGCACGGACACATAATTTGAAGTGTATGTCTGTAGCAATTTGAACTGAACATTATCTGGAGCATACTTGAGGTGAAATATCACAAAACTATCCTATTTAAATCCAATGTTATTATTATTATTATTATATTTTAGTTATTATTTAATATAAGTTTTTTTTACAATTAGATAATTGTTACAAATTTTTACACAGTGTATTACAAAATAAACATATAAACTGTTCCACATTATGATTATCTATTTGACTGTAAATTTGAAGATCCAATCGTTATAATCTTGTGCCTACCTAGTTTGATTTTCATTAATACCTGTATTGTAATTCGGCATTGTGAATAAAATGAATCACATTACATTTGCTTTACATTAGTATTTTAAAATGTGTTTGTTGCCATTCACATTGTCCTGAAAAAGATCTAAATTTGTAATTGGTGACATTTAAAAAATAAAACAAATCTCGACCTCACAAACTAGGCATGTGCCCGTTTTACGATGGCTTGAATTTTATATAAGCCGATAAGTATTATTTGAATCCGATGAAACATAGCGTATTTCCAATATTTAGCTTAGAAAATGTTTAGACCTAAATAAATTTCATTTTAAAGTTAAACCTGTCAGGCTTCAAAATATGAATAAATACCAATGATGCTTTTCTTCATTTTATTGAAATATTTTTATTCTGGGACTAGTCTATTATTATTCGCAAAATTAGTAAGCTATTATAAAATACAAGTTAAAAATAATTGAGAAAAGTTTTCGTTGTGCAGTTTAACGAAATGTGTTATTTTATTGCACATCTGAGTAAGTTCAATTATTTTGCATGCTGCAAAAAATAAAAATCTTAAATGAACAAATAACAATATGAGAATAAATGGAAGTTTAATATTAACGTAATTGCTTAGAAAAAAAACAACCTCTTTAATTACTTTCTATTTGTCGTAAAATCAATTTTAACCTTTGTGCATTTTTTGTCCCGTTTTTTATTTATTTCAGTTAACAAATGCGCACCTGGCCCATTTTACTCGACAAGTAATGACGCCAGTCACAGTAACAGTCGTATTATCGAAGTGATTGACAGAAACGGCGGCGGCAATAGGAACCTGCTACAGTTGAAGCCAGTCGCAAATTGCAAAAATGAACAGTGGACGAGGCTTTCATCACAAGGTTCGCCAAAAAAACTGCCAAGTGTTTAACAGCCAGCAGCTACCAGCTACAGATACTTTATTCGATTGAACGATTGACAAAGATGACTGAACTCGTGTTCATAAAAGAGCATTTTGAAGGCTGTTATTTTTTACTTTTTACGAATCAGCAATGAAAGCGAAACTTCAACCAGCGGCTCCCAAACTTATTAGCACTGTTGATCAAGCAATAAAAAATATACTAAATTTCTTATAAAAATGCAGTTTTTAATAAATGTACCTGTCAAAGTTAACTAACTAACCATCACGCCGTTTCACCGCAGGGGTAGGCAGAGAGGACGGACTGCCATATATAATTATGCCTCGGCACACACTCCTTGCTTCATTCACATTCATACATCGTCTCATGCATACTCTTCTGTTATTCTGACTCTTTACATGACCCGATTCAAGTATTTGATTCACTTGATCGTGCCATATCTTTCTCGGGCGTCCTCGAATTCTTCTTCCACGCACTTTCCCATCATGTATTCTTTTCACACTCCTTTCTTCGTTCATTCGCTCTACATGCCCAAACCATCTAAGCGTCCCTTTCTTGGTCCTATTCATTACGCTCACATCAGCCTTACATTCTCTCCGGATATCCACATTTTTAAATCGGTCATACGTGGTTTTACGCACATACGTCTCAAGGATCTCATTTCCACAGCATTCAGTCTACTTTCATCCTTCCTCTACCAGTTCCATGCCTCACTACCATACATCAGGGTTGGTATAAGCACTCCATTGTGGACTGCTAGCTTCGCTTCTTTGGACAATTTCTTATTTGCGCCAACAGCGTTCAGTCCATTAATGGAGTTTCCTGCAAAGTTATCTATTTTAAAAGTCAAAGTTATATATTTTATTCATTTATATTAGATCTCCGTGTATGTACGTAGGTGCTAGATATCTAGGTTGGGGTTGCTATTATCCAGCATGACATCCTCGGACTTTGCTTCTTACTACTAATTACTAGTACAAATACTCAGGTCCTCAAATCCGTCACACACCAACAACTGGACAGCTTATGGAACGAAGATGTAGAATATTTTTTCCAACCTGTATTGATAATAATTAAAAACTGCTATTTTTCTATTTTTATTCAACCGTATTTTATTGCACTATTTAATTTTATATTTTCGTAGAAAGCAATCACTTTGTGGTTTGACATATTTAAAGAAATGAAAAAATAACTTAGTACAAGACCACGGATATTATTTATTTTTTATGACCGACCGGTTTCTCTTCGCCTAAGCATCATCAGAGTACAAAATTAAACTAAGCAAAAAATACAAAGTGTGCGATTATATATACATAGAGAGGGAAAATAAAATAACAGAACAATGAGAAAATTAAAATTTATATTATGTAAAATTTTCGAGCACCATATTACTTACTTTGGTGGGTTGCAATACATATATTTTTTAAATTTTATCATACGCAAACTATTTTGTGTTTAACCTTAAATTTAAGTCGATTTGATCCGATCAGATCTAAATCTGATCCCACTTTTAGCAGTTTAAAAAAAAAGTTTTTTCAATAGTTGGAAAATGAAACAAATCTATAGATAGATGTATTTAAAAAATCTGACAACCAGCCACTGAAAGAAAATATACCACCACTAGTAACAAAAGTAGTTTGATCTTACTTTGCGCAAATAAGGCAGTTTACAGAAGTAATCTAACAATTTCTGAGAGAGTTTGCGCACTCCCGGAATACCTTCGCTAACAGTCCGCGAACCTAGTTTGAGAACCGCTGCTTCATACAATTGTCATTTTAAAACATCTGAAATAATAAAATTACAACACATAGTCAAATTATAAATACATACTGAAGAAATTAAATGCAAAGTTTTTTCAGATATTATGCAACAAATTTATTCGATATGAAATAATTGTTCAATTTTCTATTAAAAATGTGTCCTCGGCCATTTGTATTCAATTAAGTATGTTTGATGAAACATTGTCTGTACGGAAGGCAAATAGCAGAGAGCAAACAAATCAAATATGAAATTGGTGAAGAGCAGATGTTGGAAATATTCCCATGCATTCAAATAGCAGGCCTATCAAATGTGGGATCCGTAAAACCACATTCAACGGCGGTTCACAAAAACCGCAATTATTTAATTTCATTTTCATCCACACAAGAAGTATTACAAAATGTTTTATTTTGTTTGATCAATGTTTCGAAGAATGCCTATTTATAGAATGGCGTTTTTCGCTCGCTGGTTTGTACGTTGTAAAGTTTCAGGTTTTTTTTTTTGCTTAAAGTCAGTTGATTCAATTGCAAAGGTGTTTATTTTATGCAAAATGGTGAACCTCGACTCCGTGAGTACAAAAAACATACTTTTCATTTATCAATCGTTTTAACAATGGCATAAATTTATTCTAAAATTTTGTAAGTTAGTGGTCATTTTTCAAATTGTATGAAATTTCAAATTTCGAAATTTATCCGTTAAAAAAATCTATCATAGAGTTATGCTCGAAATATCATACAATGTTTTATTTTGGAAATAAACCATTGCAACACATTGCTATACGCTATATCCCCGTAATATATTTCATCACCTAGTTAACTAGTACCTAAGTACTTACCAAATCTTCTGAGGCAAATTTAAAAAAAACGTTCTTACAGAATATATCGGTAAAAAAACATCTATGAATCGTAAAATGGATAGAACAGAAATCTGTTTTCTGGAGCAGTAAAACTTCTCCTATGATGAGCTCTGGTGTAAGCTGTGGTGAATTTATGAGCCAACGCAACTGTTTTCAGCTTACGATAGTTTGTCACGAGCTACGGTAATTTGAAATACCAAAAAATTTGTCATAAAAATAAGAACATATTTCACTTGTTCCACATTTTTATTGTTATTGTTATCTGTATATGTGTTATTGTTTTATGTTAAAATCTTAGGCTAAGCCAGACAGTAAATATTAGTATTTTATGAAAAGTTTTTGTAATTTTATCTCGTAGTATGCAAATTAAACATTTTTATTTCCTTTTGCACACGTACAAGTGTGAAATTAAAAAAATGGATTTATTGTATGGGTTAAGAAAATTATAAAAATAATCTTTTCAAATCCAGACAATCGATTAGGTACTATAACCTATAATATATTTTACGAGACGATTATTTTTATTCTATTTTTGAAATGTGCATCCATGTGGCCTTCTTTTTGACGGCCTCCATGGTCGAGTGGTAAGACGCTCGACTACGAATCCAAAGGTCGCGGGTTCAAACCCGGCGTGCGCCAATAACTTTTATTTAATTAATATGTGTCATAACACATTTAATTCATATAAAAATAATAACAAGTATATTTGCGGCACGTTCCAGAGTGGTAGATACTCTAAAGTATCGCCCTGGTGAAAGACCACCATTCAGAATCGAAACGTTGCTTGAAATGGCTTAAGCCGTGTTTGGTGACCAGATCTGAATAGCCAGGTACTTCCCAACCTTCCTCTTCCCGATCTCCTTCCCCTCCCCACTACCTTCAGCCTCACAACATACCCAATTTGGGGATGCCATAGTCTCACTGGCTCTAGACGGTTGGGAGCAGTTGAGACTCTTGTGCGGTATTTATGTAAAAAAAAAAAAAGGTCATTTTAAAAAGTGCAACTGATTTACGTGGAGTAATATTTAAGAGAGAATAGTGTTGAAAAAAACAGATATTTTGCTAGATTAAGAAGAAATTATAAAGAACAAGTCAGATCAAGAAAATATTGTTGTTTATTTTTTTTTACAATAAAATTCATACAAACTTCAGTACCTGGTAGGATTTTGGAAAAACAACTTAACTCAATACTCTCGCTGAGTTACCTGAAGCGACAAACAGCTTAAAAAGTCCCAAACTTGTCTCGCTTGAGTCAAGCCTTTTCCCAAATAGTAAATATATTTTAGATGGCTGAAAGGCCACAAAACTCATGGCTTAAAAAAATGTTTCTTTCCACAATTGGTCTATGACTGTCTGGAGATTTGCGTCGTGATGATTGTGATGGTGAACAGGTTTTTTTTAATGAAGTGCTTTAACGACGCTTGCTGCAGGTTATGCTGGCTCCAGAATGTTACCTTCCACATGAGAGGAATGACTCGGTAAGAGGATCGACTCCGTCATCCGAGCATCCTTTAGCAAGAGCAGTTTTACCAACAGGAAATAGCAGCGATTGGATGATGATATGACATCTACCTTATTGTTATTTGATATATATATATAGTGGGGAGGGGAAGGAGATAGGGAAGAGTAAGGTTGGGAAGTACCTGTTACCAAACACGGCTAAAGCGATTTCAAGCAGCGTTTCAATTCTGAATGGTGGTCTTCCACCAGGGCTATACCATGAGTATCTTCCATCCACTCTTAAACATGCTGCAAATTAATATACTTTATATTATTTTATATTAATTAAATGTGTTATGACACTTATTAATTAAATTAAATGTAATTGCGCACGCCGGGATTGAGCCCGCGACCTTACAGCGTCTTACCACTCGGCCACGCAGGCCATCGATGTTTATATTTATCATATATTTGTATAATATTAATTTTTATTTATTTTGACGAATACATTACAATGAAATTGAATATATTTTGGAGGTCGTGCAAGACCCCTGAACACTGTAAATGAATATTTTTTGTCAGCAGCTACCAGCACTTGAACAGAACAGTAAAGTTGCCTAGAGTCTGTGGCAGAGATATTCGATACGTTTGACAGTTTACACGGATGAGTTGTCATGGTAGGATGTTGACATTGTTAAATTGCTTATTGTGGTTACTCTACTTTGCTTTATTTCAAATAGATAATATTTTGTTACATGAAACTAACCACGGCGATATTATTTCCTTACAACTGTCTTAAGAATTAGAATTAATTTAATTTTCAGACAAATTAATTTTTCTTTCGATTGATATTATTTCCTTTTTATGATGCTGCACGAATAGTTGTGACTAGCGAGGCTCGTATTGAATTTAAATGGGTACACAATACAGCTCCAAAACGTTTCTCGGCAGCGGGAGGCGTTGCTACCGTAGATATTATGGATACAAAAAATCTATACGAGAATAATTAGTTCGTTCGGTCGTTAGTTTTTCTTTTGGCCACCTGCATGGAGAAGTTTTTTTTTAAATTGAATACCGCACAGGAGTTTTAACCGCTCCTGACCGTCTGGAATGGGACTATAACATTACAAATTGTGTATGTTTTGTGGCTAAAAGTATTGGGGAAGGGAATCAAATGGGGAAAAGGAAGTAACTGGCTATTCAGATCTGGTCACCAAACACGGCTTAAGCCATTTCAAGCGAAATTTCGATATCGAGTGGAAGATTTTCACTAGGAGGATACTTAGGGTATCTACCACTCTTAATTTCTGGCAAACATCATTTTTCGCAAGGTTTTCTTTACGAATATTAAATTGATTTTATCAATAATAAATTAACGAAAATAACCCATCTCAGAACAGAACATTAACGAATTTATAAAGTACATTATGCAAAAAAAAAATGCATCGGTGGCAGGCAAAGAAATAAGGTTAGTAATAACAGTTTAATTAACCTTCTTATTTCATAAATCAAATATAATATTTAGTAATTTATGTTTGTAATTATTACAATGCATTAACACCCTTCAAATAATGTCTGTTTTAGCGTTCACAGATATCATGTTCGCAGGATAACGCGACATCTTTGCAGTATAACAAACACCAGTACACGGCCCGACACCCATATCCTGTTTGCTCAGTCATCGATTATGCAAAGCAGTCCAGGCGTGGCTCCTTAGCCTAACTTCTGAGCCTCGAGCCTGGATCCCTTCATCCTCCAGCCCGCTAAGATAAGGCTTAGCAAACACTCGCCAATGTTGGCGGCCGCTCAAGCATTTGCAAACACTGCGTATTAGCGTTACGAATGGTTTCATCTGCGAGGTTTGCATAGCTGCTGCGGCGGACTAAAGATGCAGCCATTCGTTGGTGCATCGTTCGCAATGCAAACAAGTGTGTCGTGTTACCTAGGGCAGAGGTACGCAAACAGTAAAAAATAAATTAATTTGTTTATTGATAAAAAAAATACCGATATCTTTCTTTGTCACGTCATGAGGAGCGACAGATATAAGGAAGATTGGCTCTACATCGTAAGATTGGAATTACATCGTAAGGGAAGGTGGCTTCGAAACCTACGTGAATGGTACTAGAACAGTTCCGCTACGTCTTTCAGGCAGCAGCTTCTAGGGTGAATATTACCCTGATAGGACAGGGCACCAAAAGGGGAAGATTAAGTAGCTTTAATATGAGGTATCGTTTAAGAAACGAATGGAAAAAATGGAGTAATGTTTTATTTTTTAACACTTACATGAATATCATAAAACCTCATTGATCACGGTAAGTCACGTTGTAGACCTAGAAATTTTAGGAGAGAAAAGGCTGTGCAAATCTCAAGCCGCTAGCTTTCACCGCCTTAGAGTTTTTGCAGAGACAAATAGATAGATTTTCGGTTTTGTGTTTTTAAAATTTTCTGTGGAGCAAAAATAATAAGGTACAATCACTTATCCCACTTCCGTTGGAAAATCAATTATTAAAAGTTGATGAAAACAAGGAATGCCCATTTGATAATATAAGCTAAATGATTTTTCTCTGTACTGAACTGAGGACAGTACTATTCTCCAAATAACGAAGAATTGACGGCCTGCATGGTCGAGTGGTAAGACGCTCGACTACGAATCCAGAGGTCGCGGGTTCGAACCCGGCGTGCACAAACAAATTTTATTAAATTAATATGTGTCAAAACACATTTAATTGATATAGAATAAAATAAAGTATATTTGCGGCACGTTCCAGAGTGGTAGATACTCTAAGTATCACCCTGGTGAAAGACCACCATTCAGAATTGAAACGTTGCTTGAAATGGCTTTAGCCGTGTTTGGGGATTAGATCTGAATATCCAGGTGCTTCCCAACCTTCCCTTTCCTCATCTCCTTCCTCTCCCCACTACCTTCAGCCTCACAACATACCCCTATTGGGGATGCCATATTCTCACTGGCTCTAGATGGTTGGGAGCAGTTGAGACTCTGGTGCGGTATTCACGTTTTTTTTTTTAAAAGACTGATAAATAGAATTTATCAATGTTTTCACACTGTTAATTTCATTGAAAAACCAAAAACTCACGTTCAACTGAAATCTGGCTCACTTGCCATTGTTTCTTACCCCTGATCTGGGGAAATGTGCCAAGGCAACCGTGCATGCAGGTATTCTAATGGAATTCAATTGCTACATTCTCATTGAAACTCACAGCATCCATTGCTTACCGCGTGATCTTTGTTGCTGAGAGCTTTCACGGAGATTGATTTAGCGGAAAGAGCTTTATCTCGTCTTTATGAGCTTCAGACCTCTACGGGTATTGATCGCGCATTGTGTCCATCTATCAAATGTTAAGAAGAGCTTTTACAAGCTATAAGTGATTTTTTTTCAGGGGTTAATCAATCGTGACGCGGAAAGTGGAATTATTACAATTTTGCTTACGATTTTTGTGTCGGTACCATCAAAAGAATATTATGTAGCTGCCTGATTTCAAATAAATATTTATCCGACTAATATAAAACAATATAAATTTAATAACTTTTCGCAGATGATCTGAAACTCTTCAAACTCATAAAAATCACAAATGATTGTTCTCACATTCAAGTTAGCTTAAATAAGTTACATGATTGGTGTAAACTAAACCAATATTAGTAAATTCCAGTCAATCAGATTTTTTAGAATTACTCACCCTTTTGACTATGATTATAAAATTGATAATATTTCTCTCACATCTGTCAACGAAATTAATGACCTCGGCATTACTTTCGATTCTAAATTAAATTTTCTCTCACATATCAATATAATAACAAGTAAAGGTTTAAAATTGCTAGAATTTATTTTTCGAAATGCCAGTGAATGTAAAAATATTGCTACATTGAAAATCCTGTACTCTTCATTAGTTCGAAGTCAAGTCGAATATAATTCTTCAGTCTGGTCCCCTCACTTTAAAAGCCACCCTGATTCCATTGAAAAATTGCAACATAAATTTCTAAGATACATTAACTACAAACTCGATCTACCTATTGAAACCATAAATTATAATTATTTAATGAAATAATTAAAATTACTTACACTCTCAGACAGGAGGCTTGTTTCCGACTTGACTTTTATTTTAAAAATTGTCAATAGTATTATGGACAGCCCTAATTTACTTAGCTTAATTACCTTCCATGTACCTAACAGATCCACTCAATCTATTTTTTTTTAAATGTAACAATAATATCAACACTGAGTCATTGAAATACTCGCTTAATTCTTTCGCTGAAATAGTAGATGTATTCAACTGCACTGAACTAGTTGCAAGAAGGCTATAATAGCATACCTCCTTCAAAAATATTACTGTTAATTTATTGCATTATAATATTTCTATTAACTTACTTATGTTTTTGGGTGCTAATTATTTACTCTATGTTATTCTTAAGTCACTATTATTTTATGTTATATATAACACTGTTATGTAAAAGCCCATAAGGGCGTATAAAATTGAATAAATAAATATTATATCAATACGGTGCAGTACCGTTTGCAAAAACTACCCTTGAAAAAATAACAACTTGGATCAAAACATGAATAAAACACCAAGTAATTAAAAATTCCACAATGTGTTCACTGATATATCCATTTACTGAAAAACTGCTGGCAAGCAAAAGTTTATCTTTAAAGAATTTTGTACAACAGATGCTTGCTATGTGATATTATCGCCGGAAAGCCAAAAGTGCTGAAGCGCCATTTTAAGAATTTTATATCAGAGCACTTCAAAGTATTTTTCGTTTTACAATAAAATGTATAAGTTGGTTGGATTTCGAAAAAAAGTTAACTCAATGCTTTCACTGAGTTACCTGAAGCGATAAAGAGCTTTAAAAAAGTCCCAAACTTGTGTCGCTTTAGTCAAGTCTTCTCCTAAATAGTAAATATGTTTTAGATGGCTGAAGGGCCACAAAAGCCTTCAGAATCAAACGAGAGTCAGAGCATTCGCAGAAAAAAAAACTGATCAAAACTACATGTAACTAATTTTTTATCAAAGTGTCGCTTAAGCTCTTTTACCTTTCCGGCGATGAAATAAAGATACATATATCCCAACACTATCGCAAGCGTATTTTAACTCTATTAACATCGCAAATTGTGCCCAATCCGTGCGATAATGAAATTATGAAATAATTGTAAAAAGGTACAACTAAATATTCTCTCAAAACATAATGTTTTTTGTCAATAAGTGAAACTTGACTACGTGGTTGATGTTTTATTTAATTCCTCATTTTTTTCCGGCAAATAATGGGATCAAATAAGAAACTGATAATTCGTGTGAAATTTTAAAAAAGTGCATCTATTACGAGATTTTATTTATCTAAATACTTTATAAAAATGCAAATTGTGACTATTGTTTTACACCTAGCCCCTTTCAACTATACCATTTCCCTCATCACTCTGTGGAAAGATTACTTTTTTCGAGCAAGGTTGAGTTTAAAGCAGTTTATTGTCTATCGGAATTTAAAAATGAATTTAAAAAATAACATGAACTGATGAAGACGTGCAGTGAAAGTATTTAAATAAGAATTTTGAGTTGGTCATCAAGTTTTTTCCAGTATTTGATTATTATTCTCAAAAGTGTACATTTTTTTTCGCTTCAAAAAAAAAACGTAAAGAAAGCACCAGTAATTCTGGTTATTATAAAGTGGATGGCATTTTTTTTGGGTTAAGTTTTAGGGTTGTTTACCATAGACAAAACATTGTAAGCAAACTTGAATAACTGTTTTATAAATAGTTTAATAATAGTTTAATTAATAATATTTTTGGTTTAAAAAGGTAAAAATTTAATATAATTCTAGGTTTGTGGATACCTAATATGAATGCCGGCTGGTGATTTTTTTTTCTAGAGGCATAAGTTTAAAAAAACTTATTTAATTACAACTTATTATATGTACATATTATAAATTTGTTACATTATGATCTATATTTGGGTTTTCAGGTATATTGAGTAAATTTCTTAAATATTTTCAAATAAAAAACTGACATTTAAAAATATTTTTTAATTAACACATATATCACAATCAAAAATATAGAGATGATATTAATAATAATAATAATATTTTCATAATATTAGTAAAGCGCTGTTTTTTGTGAAAAATCACCTCAAGGGCGCTGTCTTAGTAGCGTAATGATTTACAAAACAAAATATATCAACAAGCTGCCACTGGCTAATATGAAACCGATCGCATGTCGCATTACTACGTCGAAAATGAGATATTTTTAACAAGTCTAGGTGAAGGTTTACATATTTCAGATCAATATAGCGAACTCTTCAAAACTTAAGTGCATACCTATTTACCTACCTACCTACCTATGCGTATGTTTTTATTTTATCTTTATGATTCACATCATCCATTCTCTTTCTCACATCCTTGATCATCATTATTGACGATGCGGCCTCCTTCACCAAAATCATTGTTTATCCAGGTCAACCGACTATGAAATAAAGATAAATCTCGAATAATTCACTCGAATATAACGAGTAAACACCGAGTGAATGCACTGGATGCCACGCACTGTCCTACCCACAGCCCAAACTACATGGACCCACTGCCATATTCAATAACATACACGTCCATGTTCAACGCATAGCGTGTATTAAGTAGAAAGGTTATTGTGTATTATAATATATTCCGTGGATATAATGGCATAATACAGTCTTGTTCAAACACTTTCAATGTAAATTAATGTTCGCACTGTCAGGCGCTTAGTCCGTTTCAAATCGGACTTAAAGCTATGCTGATAGAGAAGTAGAAAATCCAGTAAATATATCAACATTATCCAAGATGGCGTCATTTCAATTTTTGCTAGAAGGTTTACGGCTTGAAGTAACAATATATGGAGGGATAGCTAATTATTTTTACCCAACCTACACAAACTTGCGAAAAAACACTTTCTTCGTATTTTTACATCGTACACCATAAGAGAGAAAGAGACAACAAATTTGATTCCCCGCTTTTACGTAGTGACGCAATGATCTTAAGCTACTGGGCAACCGCGGGACTCCGCCCACATTTTTTATTATGCCACTAAACTTGACACAACTAAACGGTTTATTTGTTTATATGCTATATTTTTATTGATAAAAATACTGTGAAAAAGTGGCCATACGAATAAACAAAAACATTATGTCGACATGTGCTGTGAATGGATATACAAATACCGTAGCCCCAGTCTTAGCCACGCCCTTTTCCAACCGAGTCAGTTACTTCAAGGTAAAAGCTAGTAAAAACTGACTACAGATTGATCTACAGCTATACCTCTTGTATATTATTGCTCTAAGGTTTACGGGCCTCCTTCTCGATAGAGAATTAACTCAAAATCGAAATTACATTTTAATGGGTGATGTGGGCACTCTTTTGATTTGAACATCCTTTCATTCAGGAAGTTTCTTCAACAACGCCGCAATTATTAAATACTCAACTTTATTCAGTCCCGACTGTCGCAAATTAAATTCAATGCGTGCCGAATGGGAACTGTCATTTATATAAAAACGTGACTAATGAAAAATTATAAAAATGGTTTCAAATCACTTACATTGTCGAAAGCTCTTAAGTTATGTGATTGAAATTAATGTTTTTCGAGCGTACAAACGCTTATATAAAAGATTTATTGTTATCAATATAATCCTCGAGGATTTCTAAACTTTTTAACGGTATTAGCTCTGAAATGGCGACAAAAGGTCAAATCTAAAATTTCCCACTTAAACCAATGTAACACAACTCCATAAAGTTTTTCATTGTTGGTTTAAACGCGTAGCGGCTCGTCAAAGAAAAAGAATCAAATGAAAGTATAACTTTATACATTTTTATGGCAATTTAAAATCTTCTAGAAAATAGTGCAGCGTTTATTTGTTCGATTATTGTATCTTAAATTTCAATATCCGGAAATAATTGCACGAGTTAGTATATTTAATTTTATTTTGACGGATTTGCGTTATTATTTGAAAGATTCGCTAATCAGTTTTATTAGTACCTATTATTTAATTTTGCACAAAGAATTAGATATCTACAACCCATCTACTTTCAGTTACCCGGTTTTTTCAAAGATTTCAACAATGTTAAAAAAAACTTATACTGACTATTTGAAAAATAACAAATGTAGTTTTTTTTATTAATTTACCGTTATGCGGATAATTTTGGAATACATAGGTATTTAGATCTTCGTAGCCAGACTTAACTTGTTAATTATAAATTCAATGACTGACAGCCCTGAAATATTATATTGAATTGCATTTTATGTTCCTGGCAGGACAGTTACCAGACGGTACCTACTATATTATTGTGACAATGCTACTTCAACCTCACAATATTACACTCCTATGCGACGAATTCAACATCTGGGAAACAAACACTCCGATGTTTTTGATATACGAGGCCTGTTTAAAAGAAAAGGTGAATTTTGAATTTTCGCGGGCTGTGTACATTCGATTATCGATTTTTTTTTGTCATGTTGGTACACATATGTTTATCATATGTTAGCATTATCAGCCATTTTGGATTAGTGGTTTGTTTTTGACCACTGGAAAGGTTAGTCACGTTTTTGTGTGTTCTTTGATTTTTTACTTTTGAAAACATTTTACTGCTTCATACAAACAGACTTACGTTTGAACTGCTTTATTGTAAATATTGACGTATTTCACCATGTGAAATTACATCTACTTCGATAAGTTCAAGAAGGTTATTCCACGAAAAGGCTTCGAAATATGACTGAGTCAGCCAGGCGTAAAAGAGTCACGTATTTACGTCAAACTGCAAAAAATTACGCTTTTAACTAAAATACCTAATTGGTCGTGCTGGGAAAAAGCATTATTTGAAATCATTAATTGGGTCATTTTTATATATGAAAAATTGGTCACTTGTAAAAAATGTACTTTTTGGGCCATATCTATAAATATTGTCCGTAGCAGTCCTGCCACTGTAATAAATTATGGAGATGGTAGGTACTGTGTACTCTAGGCATGACAGTAGGTACCTACCCCCCGCCCCTTCCCTCCTCCGGGATAATCCCTGCCTGACCCGAAAAAGCCTCTGTCCTATATCCATTATTATATTAAATGGCAGGAGTGGTTAGGCTGTGGTATACGAGCTACTCATTAGCACATATTTTTTAAGTACCTTTGAAAATTTTAAAAATTTATTTATTTATTTTATTTTATTTTTTCAAAAATAGTTTTACACCAAAACATTGGAAAAAGCATAAAAAATGGTTATATGGTAATAGTTATACAAACATGAAGGTTTATAGAATTGAATAGTTAGCTCATGCTCAAACTTGTTGTAAGTCATTTGAAAAATATTTAAATTCCTTCCCAGGGGAATCACCATTGGTAAGTTAGTTCTGCACCTGGGAAGAAACAGAAGCCTGTGTGAAGAAACAAAATTCCATAGTCTTACGTATTTGGTAAATATACGATACGGTGCTAACATATTCTGTGTCTATACTTTTTCATTAAAGTTCATTTAATCTATATTTTACGTAAATGATTCACCAAACCAATCGAACCAATAAAAATAAAACTTTTCGATTTACGAGGATATATATATTTTATATTGTATTTATTTACAATAAAATATAAAATATAATATATATATATATATATTTTATTTATTTACAATACTCGTACTAGGACAAATTGAATGTTTTCTCCCTATAAATGTACTTGTACATATTTTGATCTGAGACTACGGAGATTACAATTCAGCCTCCGACGTTTCCCATTAAATACTCTGTTACATATACATTAGCGTTGTGACAGTTTTGAAAGAACTGTTTCAAAGAAGTACTTCTTTTGACAGCAGTCCCAACTTCATTCATTTTTCATTGAACAAATACTTCAATTGAAGTTGGTTAAGTTGGTACTTCCGATTGAACAATCTATGGCATCTACTTCGAACTTCAATTTTTCATTCGTTCGAAAGACTGAAATATTGCATCATCCACAGTTCAATTGTTCATTCCCTTCTTCCTTCGATTTTAGTTCGAAGAATGAATGAAGCAATGAAGTATCTTTTTAGTTATCCGTTCCCTCGCATGTACCCGTGACAGTTTCTTATGATTTCTGTGCTTGTTTTGTCTATAGGACTATATAATCTCTACCTAAAATTATGGATGGCCGTTCAACGAGAAAGTGAAATATGGGCTTATTTTAAGGAAGTTGGGGTTTACCAGGCCAAATGCAACTTTTGTTCTAAAGTTATATCCATAAAGGGAGGCAATGCCTGTAATATGAATCGTCATTTGCGCAATATTCACCCTATTGCTAAGCAAACTGTCAAACTGTGTACAGTAAGAAATATTCAAATTGTACTTCAAGCCCTGAAAAACGTTCACATCGCTCTTACAGAAACTGAAAATTTCGCAATTACTACATTTGCTTTTTGCAAATTCTCTGTAAGGCTATGCATACTTATTGTACATCATTCCTTTTAAGGCATGATACCGCCAACAACAACATATGGGCAGCTGTCATCGAGAAACAATAGACAAGAAACTAGTAATAGACAATTCATTAATACACACATAGAAGAAAGAAAGAAGTAGTTTTTCTACACGGTATAATTTTTGTTATACAATAATGGAGGAGTGGGTTATGTGGTTGGGAGAGCTGTCCCGAATAAAACGTGACTATTATTTGGTACATTTATCGCTAGCAACCCCCCCCCCCGACGAGAAATGCTGTGATTAATATGTTACTTCAATTGAAGGGTTCATCGTGAAAGGTTCATTTTGAAGAAGTATCAATTCGTGAAGCATTCACAAATCTGTGAAGCTTTTCCCATCGCTAATATACATAATGAAAATGTCGATCCATTGATCACGTACCTACGCAATTATTTAAAAGGTCAAAAGCATTCAAATCGTTTTGTAATCGGCTTGTGGCGAAATGTTTTTTGTAAAACTTGGTTGTGTTGAGAAAAAAGGTTAAATTAAAATATGTTTAAATATATATTCTTTGGGTTTCTGGCGAGGGTTGACATTCGACTTTTTCAATGTAAATCTGTTTCTGTTCATGTCATATTTAGCAACTTTCCAGGAAAAAACAAAAACGCATGTCTAACGTACATCTGCAGCAATTTGAAAATATATATTTCAACGTGTAATCATTTCTGGCATTTTTCCACACTCACCTAGGTACTTAGATAATACATAAATATCTTTAATTTCAAAATATATATTTTTAAATACATATGGAGGTGATACTTTGTTGTTTTTTAGCGAGATTTTTCATTGCAGAAATATTTCTGTGCAGTAAATCACAGTAACGGTTTGTTATTAAAATAACTACTCGTTTTCCTGACAATTCGTTTTCATTTTCTCTAACCTAGTCTAAGTTTGTCAACCCCTATTATAACTCATATGAACATGGAATAACAATGCAGCCTGATTTATCCACGCAAGTAGGGAGCTATCAACAGGCATGCTAAAGTATTAATCCGTAACGAGTAATATTTATATCCCAGGCCGCCCGTTGAAAGATAAAATATATACTGTAGTTATAGGTACTGACTACTTCACTATTTACTTACTTGCATGTAGTTGAATGCTGGATTTATATTTTTCTAACAAACTAATCGGCCGACAAACGGGGAAAAAAGGTTGATTTTAATTTATGGATCTACTAGCTTCCGTATCCGGACTCGCATATATCATAACCCGTAGAAGATTTTTTAAAATTATTTTCATCTACCAGCAAATATTATAGAACGCCTGCAAAATAAAATTCTACATTTATATGTATTTAAATTCTGACGTTTCGCTCCGTTATAAAAAGTAATGACCGTATTGAAGCCTTCATTGTAATATTAATTAATAAAATAATATTATTAATTTCAAAAACCCAATAATTCAGACGTAACTGTACCTACATCACTTTAGCATGTCATTTATTAGATAAAAAAAGTTTTACAGACGCCAACTAGTTTCAAGACTCCCGTGTCATTATCAGGGCACATACGACGATCTTATGAGTGTAAACACTTCCGAATTTATAAATGGTGTTAGTTGAA
Organism: Drusus annulatus; assembly: GCA_022651775.1. Taxonomy (NCBI): domain Eukaryota; kingdom Metazoa; phylum Arthropoda; class Insecta; order Trichoptera; family Limnephilidae; genus Drusus; species Drusus annulatus. Next base: position 48,579 of record JAGWCC010000430.1, on the reverse strand, counting down.
ATATCAAATTTTAAAAAATAAATAAAATACCTACCTATAATGTAATATTCTTTATTTCAATTGGGTGGATTAAAGTGACTAATATTTTTTCTTGACAAGTAAAGTTATTTTGCATTATTTTTTCACGGGTATAAAAATAATTTCATAAATAACTGCTTTAAAAGAAAGAAAAAAATACTTAATCATTTCTAAATATTTGGGATTGATATATTTTTTTAAATATATATTTGATAAAGTAATTTAATAATTATTGTATATTATTATAATATATTTTTGCTAAAACACGTGATAAAACCGTCATAAGCAAGGGCTGACCAAACTGCGCCACGTCTCTCGCGCACTCTTCGTTAGGCGGGCAATGCTCAGTGCGCATGGCGGCTGCGCATTAACCGTTAATCCGGCCGGCCCGGGGGCTGCCACACTAATCCCGCTTGACGGGGCTGACAGGGCTCATGGGGCTCGTAGGGCTGCAGCCCGAACGGGCTGAACCGAGATTAATCGAATTGTAGGAAGAGCGAGATAACTTATTAAAAATTAAATCAAGTTATATGTTGATAATTCCTTATTAGCACGGGTACGACTTTATTGACTGTAAAGCAATGAATTCTTTTAAAGGTGTTAATTTTAAATTAAGAACTCTTTCTTCGTCAGGAAAAAAAACTAACAAATTAATGACAAATATGTACAAAAAACCGTTTGTTTTTAGTTCCGAAGTGGGTACATCTTGACAGAGTTCACTTTGCAGATGACCAAAGAAGGAACTAAAGAACAACGAATTATTTATAATCCATAAAATCTATGCCAACTACGTCATCTAAAATGTCAAAGGAACTAAATCGGCTAACTGTGAAACAAATGCTAAAATTAAACACATTGATATTTACACATAAAATGAAGAACAACTTGTTACCAAAATATTTTTCTGACAAAATCATTTGATGTGTGGATATTCACAAACGTAATACAAAAACATGCAAAGAAATAAGACTACAAAAAAAGAATAAAACCAATACACAAAATAGCTTACTTTATATAGAAATGAAATGTTGTGATGCGCTGCTGGAAACCATAAAAAAAATATGCCAATTAATACACTTTAAATAGCAAGTAGTATATAGTATGTAATATCAAGTAGTATATAAGTTATTATTACTAAGTCAAAACAAATATGAAATAATTAGATACTTTGTAAACTTTGATGTAAAAGTAACTAATATAAAATAAATAAAACTAAAATCAACTGCAAGGTTGCTCGTGCTAAAGTTAAAGCCTTGAGCATTCTGACAAACCATAATGTACAAGTGATTTTTGCGACAATGTAAGAAGGATAATCTTATAAGAAGAATACTAGATGATTGCTAATTGCTACTGAGAGTGTAAAGGTGGTGGATAAATTGATTAGTTTTTAAAAGAAAGTTTATTTGATCTTTCTTATTTTCTACTAATCCATAATCAACTAAGAGTTTAACAATTTCTTTCGTCGTAATTTTATCATAATCAAGATTTTTTTTACCATTTATCAATAATAGCACCACCGGCATAAAATTTACCGCCACTGTCCTAAAACACATCTTAAGTAGATACCCAATCGTAAAACTATTTTTTTTGTTAATCTCAAAAAAAAAATTGCAGGTTGCGCAATTTAAGTTGATCCGAACAACATAAACGAATGATTGTGTGTATTGGGGCATATTTATTCACTTTCGATAGTGATATCAAGGATAAACGTCACTGAGAAAAAGCCTTTTGTCCTGTTTACGCCTATTTATTGGTATTCGAGAGAAAGGGACAATCATTCTACACTTTGGCCGAATTCGAATATTCAAAAACTTAAATAGTGTGTGTGTTTTTTTTTCTAAAAACATTTTTTTTAAATCGAATAATGAGTTTGAAACATGCTTCATGCAAGCAATGCGTTTGTATGAATTATTTTAATTGTGATGTTTTCCTCTGAGCCCACAAATAATATGTTATGCCCGCGCTTAGCTTAAAACCCTTGATCCGTTAGTACATTTGTACCAGCCCAACGTAGGTAGGTACTATTATTTCATAAAAAAATGCAAGCGAACGCTGTATCGTACCTATAAGCCGAATACATTAAAAGATTTCATTGTGTCTAATAATGTCATGTGCGATTTGTCAAATATGTTTTTTTAAATATCCTCAATAGATAACTCGTATTTTAATTCGAAAATATAAAACATGATTAACTACGAATAATGTCTGCTGTGAGTACGTACGTACGTGCGTACTAGTGTGAACTTTTCAAATTTGGAACTTGAAATATCAAATTCAAAAAATACTATTTTCAAATCCCTACCTACCTAATAACACACCTGTAACGTATTTTAGCAGACATTATTCTATATTTGAAATGGGTGGATTAAAGTGCTAAATATTTTTTCTTGAAAAGTCAAGTTAGATCCCGTGTTTTTTTACGGGTAACAACTAGTATTAACATAGGTAATATTAAATCTGAAGAAACAGATTAGTTAGCATTAGTTCACCTTATAGGTACCAACTTTTTTTTCTTTAGATTAAGCGCAAATAGATTTTGTATTATTTTCTTAGAACTCTAGCTGGAGGTAGGTACTAGGAAAATATCTCTAGGATCAGGAGAAATTGTTTTATCTAAAACTAAAGATGAATAATTAAATTCCGTCTATACTTTGTATAAGGTGCTAAATTACAAAACACTGAAGCTGAGATTAAATGAAGCTTTTAATTAATAAAATAAGTAACAGTGTAGTACAATAATATATATTTAAACACGTAACTTTTTTTTCAACCAGTTTATGTAACTTGACTTGCCAAGAAAAAATATCATTTCAAATTACTAAAATACATTATAGGCAGGTTTTTTATTAGGTAGGTAAGGGTTTGAATTTTTATTTTTTATTTGATAATTTTCATCTACAGTTCCAAATTTTTTTTTAAATTCACACATGTACGTATGTGCCTACAGATGAATTTTAGTTGGTTATTTACTATGCTGGAATTATTATTTAGGGATTCGTTGATTTCTAATGCTTATGAATTATATAATTTAAGTGTTTTAGTAAAAAAACATTTTGACATTTAAGTAGATTAAATAGAAATAACACCGCTTTTATTAAGAAATAATATTTTTTATCACAAAAAATGGCTTTCCGATCTCTAGTATCACGAATAAATATTTTACTCTAATTCCAAGAGTTTTATGAATGCCTAGGCGAACACTATAATTTTTTTACATTTTTTCATTAAAATATGTTTTTTTGAGATTTGCAGTTCTACGGAAACAATACTGTCTCAATAATGAATATTTTGAAATGTCTGTTCCAATTTATGTAGTACTTTTGGGAATTATATTATGTGAAAAACATTTATTCTGGATATGATAATCTAGCCACATTGTAATAGGTATACGAGGTTATTAGCTGAGTGGACAAACGCGTCGGATTCTAACCCGGGTGTCGTGGGTTCAATTCATCTGCTAGCTAAGTCCTCCATCATTGCACAAGCAACATCTTCCGCTTATTATGATGGAAGTAGAAGTTTTTTCAAATAGTATCAGGTTATTCGTAAGCAGGAAATGTTTTTCTTTCTTAAAAATAAAAATAAAGTCGATCCACTGAGTATTGCCAACAAAAAAAAACTTCGTAATCGGATTTTCAATAACACGATTTCTACGTAATTATGTTATCTTTAATCTGTTTAATGAAGTAGTAAACGCTAAACAGAGGATTGGCAGATATCGACCGATAAGTCAGCACTAACTTCACTGCATACCGCTGCAGTAAAAGCATTATTTCATAAGACTGCTAATGCAGTTATCTTTATGTAAAACACCCTGTAGGAGGATTATAACGAATGTCCAGGGTTGCAGCTGATTATTTTAAAGTAAATACGCAAAGGGCCAGAGTCTGATCAAAGGTGACGCATTAAAACAGTACAAACTAGCAGAAATTAAAAATAACAATAATTATGCATGTTTTTTTTTTAAATTTTAATCGAAAATTTAACAGGTTCTGAAAATATTACAGAAAAACCATAAATCTCAACAGTCATTATATTAAGGTTTAATTTAAATTTATATTGGGCCTTAGAAGATATTTTTCATAAGTAAGTAAAAAAACAAACGTAATAGTAAATAAATAAAACAAGTAAATCCATTTTCGATACAGTATAAATAATAAAATAAATAAAGATAAAATTAAAAATAAAAATAAATCCTAATGGATACCAGAGCCGAAGCGGGATTGTAAAGAGTGCAACCTTACATTAAAAATAGATGCCCTAGAAAATATTTCCAGCAATTAGTAGAAAACAAAAACCTGACTTTTTAAATCGCCGTGGTTGCACGAAAAAAATCACAAGTTCGTATTAATTTAAATCAACACTGGGTCTCAAAGGGTAAAAGCATTTATAAACGACCGGTCGGTAGCTGAGTGGAGAACACGTCGGATTCCCACCCGGGCGTCGTGCATTCAATTCCTCTGCTGGCTAAGTCCTACATCATTGCACAAGCAATATCTTCCGCTTCTTATGATGACAGTAGGAGTTTTTCAAATATTGTCAGGTTATTCGTAACCCGGGAGTGTTTGTCTTCCTTTTTAAAAATTAAAAAAAAAAATTTAAAATAGTCATATCAAGAAACGCACTATACTCAAGGTAGTCCGGTAATAGACAAAATAAAACAGAACATCCAATCGTTAATTCTAATGCATATCACCAGACCAGGGTCCTTTCTTATTAATTAAAGAAAATAATCAAAACTTAAAACGTTTACGAGTTCAATGAAGATCTCCTCAATCTATGTATTCTCATTTGTCAAGATAAGTTTTCTTTACATTAAAATTATGCAGAATGTAGTGGAATTATTATTAAGTCTTCACCCCAAGATTCCCACAATGCCCACCTGTACAATCTGTACATTTCTCGACATTTGTTAGGTTTCTGTTTTACTAACCCTTACTCCCGCCGCGGCCTTATTCTAAGCGCGTCGATTACCCGTCGCAAGAATTACTGCCTCTAATCAGATTTGCCCCACTTTCTCTTTCGTGTGAGCGCAGACCAGAGGCTAGAGGACTGAGCCCGATATGAGGGAAGCCATCCAATGGATACCTGTTTCTGCATAAACATGAGCTGACTGCACAATATTTATCATAAAATACAACATAATAATGTAACTTTCTTTGCAATAGTTTTCTACTTTTTATTCTGGTGCCCTCTCCTATCTGAAGATGGCTAACGTCAGGGCAATCTTCATGCAGGCTGCAGTCTGGAGCTGCACTCGTGTCTGCGTCTTCCGCCAGGACTTCCAAACTCAGCTACCCTACCGGCCCGGGGTATTTTGAGGATGCGCCTGTACATTCACAATTCAAAGGCTTCTCTATTCCGTGTTTTTTTCCGTTTAATAATTTCGTAATGCCGGTATTTGCAATACTACATTGAATTTACGAGTAAGCGCCTTTGAGGTGATTTTTCACAAAAACAGCGCTATACAAATCATCCAAATATTATTATTATTATCTAAAGAATACATTTAAAACCGCTTTACATCTTACGTAACTATTAAACGAAATACATTTTATTTACTCTGCATGACCTATATTCCGAATATTCATTTTTTAATCAATATTGCGTCTTTCCTTCGACTTACCTAATTCTAATCAATTTTGACATTGTTTTTTTTTTTAATTTTCGCTCTGTCAGCAAAATTTATAAAATAAATTATTGATCGACAACATATAAATACAACTATTTAGTCTCGGCACTTTACATCGATGGCTAAAAACACCTTTGAATAAAGAAAATCAAACAATGGTACCTATTTTTTTTCTTTAATATTTTGCATTACTACCAATAGCTCGTCTCTATAATCAGCTTGTAGTAATGTTGACTTATTACAACATTTTTTTCGACAATCGGTAAAACATAAATTTAGAAATATTCATCATTATTTTTTTATTTCTTTTAACCCTTATGTGACCGAAGAAAATTACCCCTTTTAAAAATTGATTTGAAGGTTTTTTTTACAGTATATCATTTGCTGAAGTTTGTTGAACCACTTTTATGACGTAGTATATTTTGACTCAGTTCAATACTTGGGGAAGTAGATAGGAATTTCACCCAGTACCATCTTTTCGTGGGGTTTTTAATTGAATGGATGATTAAAAATAGTATTAAGGATACAGGTGATGTACTTTAAACACAACAGTAAATCATATTTATCATTTAAAATAAGATAAAATGATTAATAAATACGGACAAGCTTCAAAAAATCATATGAAACACATGAGATAACCCGGCTACTCTTTCAGTCATCAGAAGTTGTAAATTATACTTATTCGTTTTCCGTTAGCATACCACCCACCACATATCCAACAATTATGTTGAATTTAGTTTTCATTATTGTGGAGAAGTCAGGAAGTTTCAGCCGGTTAGACTTACGGGAACATTAAAAAATCTTTGTTGAAAACCGAATTGGGTACCCGGGTACCCTTTCAGTCACATAAAATGTTAACGGCTTTTGTTAATCTGTGCGTTGTAATATTAATTTCAATGACGGTCAAAATTTTTCTCTTAAAACAATATAAATTATTTGTCACGAGCCGCCACTGGTTGGATATTAAATGTAACAGACCTTAGAAACATCTATGTAAAGCTTAAAGGAACGTTTATTAATCAGGATATTATTTTAATCCTTTTGACGTTAAAGGCACGTGTACAAATCGTGAAATGTAAATTTCCAAATAATTGTATTTATTTAGTATTGAAAAATACGCAGAATAGGTCTAGCTAAGTAACTATCAAATTAATTAATTCTTAAGAACCAATCGGTCGTTTAGAATACATTAGCGTAACATTACAAATAATTCAGAGAAGTTTAAATAACAAAATTTTATCAGAAAATTAGTAAGTTTTAGAAGGCACTAGGTAGGTACGTACTTATAGTCCCTACGTACAAAATATTTTCTTAAGTACCTACCGTACTTCGGTTAAAACTGCCTTTACTAATTACGTAATCCCCATTCTACCTATTTTTTTAATTCCATCTTTCAATAAAGTAGTGTTTTAATAATCAATAATAGTGTTTTAATAATCTGAACGATCTTGTTAAAAAAATTAAAAAAACTTAGATTGGATTCTATAATATTATGTTTGAATTTAATATTAATTGTGTTTTAACGATAATTGTAAGACGTCGCATCTTTATCTTTATGAATGCTTGTAGGCTGTAATGAAGGTACCTATATATCTTGTTACCGCAATCGGCTTATAAGATTTATTCCTCACCTTGACAGCTAATGGAAAGCCTTGAAGGCCATTAGATATCGGGGTTAGGGAAGTACGCAGGTAGGACGTCTTGGGAAAGCTTCTCGACACCTAATTAAATCATTAGAATAACAATTAAACTACAGGTGATTCAAACCAAAACTGTGGAAGCTACGTACTTAGGTTTATAAATACTTATTTTAGTGATTGAAGAATTTTCATTTTAGAGAAACTGCAAAAACATAGGCATATCACTAACAGCGTAGTATTTAACTATAATACCTACCTATTTACTAAGTAAAAGAATTATGTTTTAATTGATTATCATTTTTCTATTAATAAAAAAATCCAAAACAAACAAATTTAGTAAATTCCATTTTTCAGTAAATTTATAGAGTCTCAAATCTTATTTTGTTTTTAGTAAATTTAATCAGAGTTTATACCACATAGCTTAATCTTTATATAAAATTAAGCTTCAATACATTTTTCGTAAAGAGTTATTCTTTTTGGTTTGTTTTAAAACACCTAGAACAGTCAGCCATAGTTATAAAGTAAGTAGTTGCACAAAAGTTTTAATTTCTTACAAGTAATTGTAATTATTATTTTAATGAGTAGGGGAAATTTCATAATTACCTACCTACTGAAAAAAAGGGGTTTATTTCGTGGTTTCTAGATAGGTACGAGTTTTATCAAAAAATAGAAAGGTGGGTGCCAATTAGGTAACAAATGTTGCCGATGAGAATTCTTTCCACGCTTAGTAATGCAGCGATACATTTGTGGTAAATGCTAAAAAACGTTCCTTTTTTGTGCACGAGCTCAACGAATATTCCCGGCAAGTTTTTCACCTCCTCGCTGCGCCGTGCTCCCAGCTCCCGAGAGCCTCCAAAGCATGAAATCTACAAAGAATGTGTATCACAGAGAAGTGCAATTACTCTATTAATGTGTAATACATATTATGATGCTCGCGTCAGTGGTTATTTCCTTATGGCATTTTCAATTCTCGTTCCTCTCAGACGGGCAGGACTGCTCTTTCCCCCTTGGAGTAGTGTGGGGTGGCATCTGCCCGCCGGCGAGCCAATCAGCGGGCTGCGAGGCGCCGGAGAGGGGCTGCCCGCCCTCCCATTGGCCCGCCGACTCAGGGTAATTGAACTGTCTAGTTCAAGGGGTTTTGACAGAGGGGTAAAGAGATAATCGAGGGATGTTTTAGATTGTCACCGTTTTGCCCCCCGTTCGATGTCTACGGGGGTAGGTCCCACACTATGGGGGTATGCTAGGGGCTGGGAGGCATTTCACTCCGCTTGTTTGTTTTCATAGAATTTTCCGAACACGATGATTTTCGCGTTTCGCTGCTTTGTTTGCAATGCCATTATAATTTAATGAAGAGGATTATTAATTTAGTTATGTATGATTTCGAATGTGGTGGGGGATATTTATCATACCAAATTAGATTAATAGTTGTATTTTAAAAAAGGTTATGCGGAAGAGCTTCAAAGTTATATTTAGTGTCTCGTTTAGTTTATTTAAGCTGAGCATTGAAACAGTTTTTTTTTTTTTAAACAAAAATTCCCGGGTTACGAATAATCTGACCATATTGAAATTCCCCCTACTTCCATCATTATAAGCGGAAAATATTGCTTGTGGGAGTTTGTTTTTGTTTATTTATTTCATATTAGTTACTTTGTTCATTCAAGTTTACAAGTAGCTAATTATTTCATTTTCTTTTTAAATTTATAATATTTTAACTCGTATACTACTTATTTTTTTCATTTATATGGATTTTAAGTAATTTTTACAGGCTATTTTGAATTTATTGATAGGCATAATTTTGATGGTTTTCGACAGAGCATTATAAGATTTCTTCCCCTTAAATAGTAAGCTATTTTGTGTGTTTGCTTTATTTTTTTCTGGTAGTCTTATATCTTTGCATGCCCTTGTATTATATTTGTGAATATCAACATTGTAGATAATTTTGTCAGAAAAATATTTTGGGAACAAGTTGTTCTTCATTTTATGTATTAACATCAATGTGTTTAATGTTAGCATCTGTTTTACTGTTAACCAATTTAGTTCCTCTGACATTTTAGTTAATTTTGATTTTATTTAAATTATTTTCTTTAGACGACTTAGCTAGCAGAGGATTGAACCCGCTTGACTGTTAACCGGTATTGTAACGCAAACCTTTAAAAAAACATTGCATTTTGTTTATCAAATATTATTTCTGATGAAAACCATTGCAGCTGATAACATTGTAGTTGCATATTGGTATCAACTTGTAAGTGTGTTGTATTTCATATATTAGATATTTCATTACATAATAATTATAATGTTAGATACTACGCCACTTCTTCTGCATACACGGAAGAAGCGAATAATTCACAATGGTCATTTTTGTTCGTACGCAAAAAAAAAGTTTTTTACAAAGCATATAATATTCAATTCCTATCACGTTGGGATGACCTCAGTACCTTTGTATTTTTTGGTGTGTGTGTCAATACTAAACTGTATTTTACTACATAAACATTCATAGAATGTCACCTGAAGGGCGTTTTACAACCTATAAAAAAGCATACATATAGTTTTAGTTAAATTTGCTTTGTTCTTAACATATAGATAAAAAGAACAGATGTAAAATAAACGATGACTTTTATTTAGATACAAGGACGGTTTGCCCATAGATCTAACCTTGGAGTAACAATATATGGAGAGAGAGCTAATTATTTTTACCCAACCTATACAAATTTGGGATAAATCATTTTCTCCGGGTTTTATGTCGTACACCATGAGAAAGAATGAGACACCAATTTTCCCAAATTATCACACCGCTTGAAAGTATTGTAAGAGTGTCCCGCGTCTCCGTTGACTCCGCCCACACGTTTTGATATTCGACATAAATTGACATAACTCAACGGATTTTTAGGTTAAATTCTATATTTTTGTTAATAACAATACTGTGAAAAAGTGGAAAAACAAAAACATTATGTTGACATGTCTTATGAATGGATGCATAAATACCCTAGCCACGCCCAGGTCTAGCCGAGTCTGACAAAGCTCATCAAAACTGACTACAGCAGCGCTCTCTCTTGTATATTATTGCTCTGAGGATCTAACGGTGTAATGCGTCCCAAATTGAATGACAAATACAGTAAACGTTTTTTCACTTCCTTCGAACCTTCAACTAGCGAGTAATATTTCCCACGTCCACGTGCAAAAAAGGGAAGATGTCTTCCTAAAAACTTTTTTTTTTGTTTAATTTCCTATAAGCTGACCCTTTCAAATGTTTCGAAAGGAAACAACCCGTTAGGTCAACTTGGATCAGAACAGAGCCGGACCTGCAACATTTGGTGCCGGTGTACATATACTCTCCACGAAAACATACTTATATCCCTCCGTATTTATTTTCATCACTTCAATAAAAATCGCCAGTAGCTTTATACTGTGAATCTGAAACAATTATTAATGACTGCAACATTAATATTACTGCAAAATATTTAGAGTGCCCGCTAAAGACAATCAATTTCCTATGCAAACAATTATGAGAATGCTTTAAATATTATTATTTTTTACAATTCGCATAATTTCAATAGAGTATTTGTAAATGAAATCACAGTTTTTTTTTTACATTGGTAACACTGAGTAATATATATATACTCTCAGTATTGTCTTGGTGAAGCACAACCTTTCAGAATCGAAACGTTGCTTGAAATGGATTTGGTCGTGTTTCGTGACCAGATCTAAATAACCAGGTACGTCCCAACCTTTCTATTCTCCGTTTCTTTCCCGTCCCCACTTCCTTCAACTTCACAGCATACCCCCTAATTGGGGATACCGAGTTATCCTAGTCAGGCACTAACTTTATTTGTTTAGTAAAAGAACTTGCTAATGTTTCATGTTTTGACGATTACGTGGTGTGATTTTGAAAAACAGTATTTACGAACAAGTATAATATTAAGGTTTAAGCATATTAATTATACTCGTACATTGTTGTAGTCCATATTATAGATTGCAAATCTAAAGCTGTTTTCGAAAATCGGGATTTTCGAATTTCTTGGAGCTCAACAAAAAATATTACATTTAGAATGTTTTTTTTTGTCATGGTGTAAAACACAGACTCACATTTCTTTGATTAAAACAAGATAAGAAAAGAAAAAGGTTTTTATTATTTAAAAGCATACGTTCATATTTAACACGTATAACCCACATAACCAACCATGTACATAAAAGTAACAACACCATCATCTTACGAAATAAGATGTCTTTATTATTAGGAATTTGACTAGATGCTAAATTTATATTTTAAATCTATTAAAAAATATATGTTCACTATGCATACTAATATACAATAAAGTAAATAGTAAAATAAAGATATACTAAAAGTGCATTGCATCGAACACACTGTATGTATGTAGGCATATTATATTTAATTATATTCCTCACTCATATTATTATTTCTCTTTCTTATAGTTAATATGTTTCTTTCCAATGTTTTATATTTTTCTATCTATGTATAGTTAGCACACTTCTTTGTACTAAATTTTGCATTTGTGCACGCGTTCATTTTATAGAATATTGCATTGTGAATAAAAATTAGTCAAAGCTCGTTTCCGGATTATTCAGATTCAATATTTACATTTACGAATACTGATTCAAATGTAAATAATCCGAAAATTCGGATTAAGTAAGTTCCTACGGATTTTCCGGAATGCAATCCCCGATTCAGGTATTCCCCGTTTAAATTATTGGTCCCTAGATAGCAACGATAAATTATTCATCTTATGTTTGTAACTTTGTGTTGATAGATAAAAGTAATAATCACAAGGGAAACAATTAATATTTTTTCCTCTTTTTTAAATAATAGGCGGCTTCTAACGCCTTTTAAAATTTTCCGCCCTGGTTCCACTTTCCATCGCCACCTTTTGTAGATTCAGTACTGTACCCACATATAATGCGAGTATCATCATACATTGTCCAAGACATTTGATATTTGAATAAATAACCTCCCGTTACGAAAGAGCGTAGTAAATAGAATCCACACAACGTACCAACTTAACCGTAAATACGCTGGATATTGTGGGTACCAACGTACAAGAGTTCACATTCAAGTTTGACGAAGCAACCCTTTAAGTTTTCATAGAATATTGCCATTAATACTGTGTATTCCGTGTACACTGTCCACGGGAAACAGGTGACGTGGTCCGGTCATCGTGGGAACCTGCCAGTGGTCAGTTATTCTGCTATTAGTTATTATCTGTTTCGTTTGTTGTTGACAAAACCAGCAGGACTTACAGAAAAACGAACCACGTCATAATTATTACTTTTAATATGTTAGGCATGATAAATGAACCAAGCTAGAGTGGATTAACGGTTGTTGTGAGATTAACCTATACTTGCTTATGAAGGTAGGTACGGAGTGATTCATGCATTAGAACGGTTCGTTGTAAGTTTCCTGAACTCTGAATGACGCATTGACAAGGAAGATTGAAACTTTGAATTGTAAATCTATGGGTACGTCTTCACAAATACCCTGGAATAATAGTGAAACTAAATTAGTTATCCTATTTATTAATTTTAAAGATTGACAAAGTAACTAAAATTTTCAAAATCGTACTATATTTAGTAAAAGAAAAAATCTCCAATATCTTGGTGAAATTATAAGGGTAAATAAATATATGATTAACAAACTTATAATCCTAGGGGTGATCGATAAAAGACGCTTTGGAATAAGTCCCAAATTCGAAGTGACTGGTGAGTTGTTCCTGGTTGTGGTCTGTGCGGTGATGACTACCCTAATGATAACCAACTTCAGATAGGATAGATGGATGTCTACGAATGTCGTTATGGAATTAGTAGACACAAAATTAAAGTTTAAAGAATATGTTTTTTTTTGTAATTTTTTTAGAATCGAGGAAAACCTACAAGCGACATTTTCGAAAAGTAATCTTTTACACAACTTACACTTCAATATTTGTATAAACGTAGGAAGATTACCTAGCGGAAATTTTTTCAACTAGCCCTGATATACAGTGGAAAAGAAATTAGCTTTCTTTTACACTAAATTAAGACTATTCTCTAGCAGGATAAGGATTTGATAGATTATGAAAAGAAAAATATTAGAAATAGATGGAAGCGAAAATTTAAACTATGGGAATTATTTATTTATGCCTCGAAAGTTGTATTATCAACTACACCCTTGTTTTCCCATTTGACCTCCAGTATTATGACTGCGTTTAAAGAAGGATAGAATAAACAGGCCCGGCCCTGAGCCAAGCGGTGTAAGGTAAAAATTTTGGCGCCCCAAGAGACGAAACCTTTTTGTCAAAACCTAAATTTAAACACAAAAAAATGAAAACCTCTTTTTTTACGTCTAATAAAAAAACTTATTGTGTAATTATAGTACGTATCTTTACTACCATTTTCCACGTGGACCCAAAGTATTTTGACTGTCGGAATTTAGATGGCGTGTTCTCAGGCTCTATAAAACCGGATGAAGTGAATCTTTGGAATTCTGTTAAAAATGAAAATATACAGACGATTGACTGAAAAAAATCACAAAAAGTAACATTTGTTTAAAAATCATCACTTTTATGGACAAAATGCAATGCTTGGGGTCGGCAATAAAAAGCCGTTTTCTCAGGATCTATGAAACTAATTGAAAAGAATCTTTGGAATTCTGTCAAGAATGATAAATTACAGACGATTGTATGGAAAAATCTACGAAAAGTAAAATTTAAAAAAAATCGTCAATATTATGGGAAAAATGCGATGTTGGGGTTGGAAACTAGATACCGTTTTCTCATGAAACTCTGTGAAACTGAATGAAGTGAATCTTTGAATATCTGTTAAGAATGATAAACTTATGACGATTAAATGAAGAAAATCCACTACAAGTAACATCTGTTACAAAAATCATTACTTTTATGGACAAAATGCAATGCTTGTGGCCAAATATTAAATGCCATTTTTTCAGGCTCTATGAAATCGAAAGAAATGAATTTTTGTATTTCGGTTCAGAACAATAAACTACAGACGATTGTACGAAAAAATATACCAAAAGTAACATTTGTCAAAAAATCTTCGATCATATGGACAAAATGCAAAGCATGGGGTCGGAATTTAGATGGCGTTATCTTAGGCTCTATGAAACCGAATGAAGTAAATCTTTGGAATTCTGTTAAAAATAAAAAAAAACAGACGATCGATTGACAAAAACTACCAAAAGTAGCATTTGCTTAAAAATCATCACTTTTATGGACAAAATGCAATGCTTGGGGTCGGATATTAGATGCCGTTTTCTCAGTATCTATGAAACTAATTTAAATGAATCTTTGAAATTCTGTCAAGAATGATAAATTACAGACGAATGTATAAAAAAATCTACCAAAAGTAACATTTTAGAAAAATCGTCAATATTATGGACAAAATACGATGCTTGGGGTCCGAAATTAGATGCCGTTTTCTTATGAAACTTTATGAGACTTTATGAAGTGAATCTTTGGATTTCGGTTCAGAATATAAACTTCAGACGATTCTTTGAAAAAATCTACCAAAAGTAACATTTTTAAAAAATCGCCAATATTATGGACAAAATGCAATGTTTGGGGTCGGAATTTAGATGGTGTTTTTTCAGGTGTGATGAAACTGAATGGGGTGAATCTTTGGATTTCTTTTCAGAATGATAAATTTCAGACGATTGTATGAAAAAATCTACGAAAAGTAACATTTGTAAAAAAATCGACAATATTATGGACAAAATGCAATGCTTGGGGTCGGAATTTAGATGGCGTTTTCTCAGGCTCTATGCAACCGAATGAAGTGAATCTTTGGAATTCTTTTAAGATTGATAAGTTAAAGACGATTGATTGAAAAAATTCACCAAAAGTAACATTTGTTTGAAAATCATCACTTTTATGGACAAAATGCAATGCTTGGGGTCGGTAATCAGATGCCGTTTTCTCAGGATCTATGAATTTAATTAATATGAATCCTTGGGATTCTTTCAATAATGATGAACTTTAGACGATTATATGAAAAAATCTATCAAAAGTAACATAATGAAAAAATTGTCAGTATTATGGACAAAATGCAATGCTTGGGATTGAAATTTAGATGGCTTTTTTTTGGGCTTTATAAAACCGAATAAAGTGAATCTGTGGAATTCTTTTAGGAATGATAAACTTAAGGCTATTGACTGGAAAAATCCACCGAAAACAACATTTGTTAGAATTTTTTTTATTATTATGAGCAAATTGCAATGCCTTGGGTTGGAAATTAGATTTCGTTTTCTCATGAGTGTTTAGACCGAATGAAGTAAATCATTGGAGTTATGTTAATATTTATAAATTAAAGACGATTGAATGAAAAATTCCACCAAAAGTAAAATTTGTAAAAAAAATCATTACTTTTATTGACAAAATGCAATACTTGGGGTTAATATTAAATACCGTTTTCTCAAGTTCTATGAGATCGAAGAATTGAAACTTTTGAATTCCTTTAAGAATGATGAACCAAAGACGATTTGATGGAAAAAAAATGCATATGTAACATTTTTTTAAATCTTCAATTTTATGGACAAAATGCAATGCTTGGGGTCGGAAATTAGATGCTGATTTCTCAGGCTCTAGGAGACCAAATGAATTGAACTGTTTTAATTCTCTTAAAAATGATGGACAAAAACCAATTGAATGTAAAAATCTACCAAATGTAACATTTGTTAAAAAATGTCTTATCGATGTCATTTTCCTAGGCTCTTGGGATCCAAATGACATGTGGAATTATATTGAGATTGATAGATTTTATTAAACTAAATGAAATAACTTCTAATGTTTCATTTGTTGGCAAAGCACCACTTTGCGGGCCTTGAGGTAGGAAATTGGATTTTTTTCTCAGGCTTACGCTAACGCCCTCTGAAGTAAAAAGTATTGGTGTTTTTGAATGAAAGTATTGTTTTTACATTCAAACTTGCATATTATTATTTTAGTTGCAATTAAAATAATAATATAAAGGTTGAAAAAAGAACAACGCATGCAGCTATATGTTTCTTTTGGATTGTTTCTTTATCCTATCGATGAGGCAGTGCCGCCCGGTCTTATATCCACTTGGTCCAAATACACATATTCTTAATGTCTATCTTTTTATTCATGATCAATATGTTTTTTACTTGCCACATTTTATTATAAATATTTTAAGACAATAACGTATCTACGAGTATATGTGTGTAATATCATTGCATACAACTATGTAAAAAAATAATCTGGTCCTTATCATTAAATTGCTTACATCCCGAGTACATCTTCTGAAAACATTTGAATTTACTATTACAAATTCATCAGTGGTAAGCCCCCATTTTTAGATTGAAATGACTATAGCTGCATATAGTTAGCAAATTTGAATAACTAAATAACCAGATCCCAATCTATCCCTGGCTATCCAAACGTGTTCACTAAAAAGCCTAGCGAAAGCCGTTTCGTGGACTGTTTCAATCCTAAATGGTGGTCCATCACCATGGCGACCCTGAGAGCATATTACATTTATCCACGTTGTTCTTTCGTCTATTACATTAAAAAGGACGCTTCAGAGACACCTCATTTCATTATAATCGTTAGTAAAACAACATTACCGTTGATAAAGCTGGTTGTTGACATCAATATGTTCTGCAAAAGCATTTACTTCCGTCTCGAATAAGCGATCATCTGTTGAAATTGGTATCTAATCCCCATCCTCGTTGGGTGCCTACGCGGATGATCCTCGAAAGAGATATTTCCAAGCCCCTATCTTTTAGGAGCTGCTCATTTGAAAGAATTTGGGATAAGCCCCCGCTATCCCACACGCAGCCCGGGGCAATCTGCCATATAAAATTAAAGCATGTGTACTGTGGGTCTGTACCTAGATACACCAATCTGGTAGACGCGCTACGTGAGTAGGTCAGTATTACAATATAATTGACTAGATGAGCCCCTAGTTAGCCATTTTATGACACGTATAAAAATAATTTTAAAATTAATTTCCTCTTCAGGTTTTCAGTTTGAAGCCTCTTATAAATAAAGTATCCGAAAAGCAAAACGGAAAATTTTTAATACGTACTGTACCAGCTTGTATACATCGGAGCTGTGGACAAATTTTAAACAAGCCACTTTAAAAATAATGGAGGTACAATACAACAACTCGTATTGGATGCTTTTCGGGCTGTCCTGGTACTGCAGTGACTCAAATATTTTCGCAGAAGGGCGAGTTCCCGAATACAGAGCCTTAATAAGAAGACGTATTGACAACTACAGAGTAAGAATTGCAGGGCCCCGCTTATAAACAATGGAGTCGATTCATGATGTCTTGGAAAGAAGCTTAATTTTAATCTTACTATTTTATTTTTATTTTTTTGTATTATTATTCAATACTATATATTATCATGTTACCTTATTTACTATCTTTGTGTTTTTTTATGTATTATGTGGAACTTATGGGATTGCACCACCCTCCCTGAGACCTGGAATATATATTTTTAAAAAAAATAGTTCGTCAAAATAAGATACATAAAAAGTTTAAATTAAACAAATACCTGCCATGCTTCCTCACATGCACTTCCCCTTGTGCTCCTACTGACTCCCGACACTTATGGACTTCTTTTCGTATTCGATTATTAGTTTGTCGTGACGACGGAGGGGTTCTCATGAAAAGGCTCCATAGTTGAAATAAATTTATTCGCGATTGTTTAATTAAATCTGAAAATCGTAATATTACATTTTTAATTAACATGCTGAAATATAACTTTATCTTATGGCGCTTTAATTTAATTCGATGCCCACTAACTATTATAGGTAGTTTATAATAAGGCTTGACTTTTTAATATTGGAAGCGATTTAGTAAATTGGTCCGTCAATTATATTTTTTGTTCCCCATCAACTGAAAATCATTTTACAGCCAGTCTTCTCATAATAGAACCCATGTTAAAGACTAGGGATATACTCAGTGGTTTGAATCAATGGATGTATGGTTATCCATTGATGTAGGTACGTATGTAAAAAACATTTTCTTTTATGACATATATCTACCTACTACAATGGTTACGAATTGGGGAGCATCGTATGATACAACAATTCAATTCAAGAACACGCTTGTCTATTATCCATTATCAACTATTTTGGAGAACTGTTTTTTTCAGGTAGGTAATCGCTTACATAATACAGGATCTGTGTCAAATTGAAAATCATTATTGTCCAATTCAGCTCCCACAATAGAAATAAGAAAATGGTTGTGTCCCTTAATCTTATCTAGATACATAAATTCAAGATGATCTCCACAATGTTGTAGGTACAGATATGCTATAAAGTTATAAGATCAAATAATACAAACCTCCCTTTTTATGTTGGTTATATCAATACCTAATAAATGAAAAGTATTGGATAATCTGAAAGGAAAAGAATTTTTTTAAATCTCCAATAATGTTTATGAAATCACTAATAAATAGGTAGGTAGGTACTCAAATCAATTTAACCCTTGACCATCTTTTCAGTTAAATCTCGTGCTTTTTTTCTTTCTCCTACCTTACTAATACGTATCTCTGGTTTAGCTTTTTTTTCTTTCCCTGATATAATTTAATTAAATAATGTTTTGATTTATCTTTAAGAAGAGTTGATACAAGTACCTACTAGTTATTACTGTACTGGATAACTAGTGATATTCCTAGATCTTAAAATATTCATTAGAAATTGATAACTAATTTTTTTTTAAATATGTCGATAGTAAAATAAAAATGGGTAGCTAGGAACCTACTTCATTCTCATTTTTTTTCAAATTTCACTTGTTACATATATTGTTTATTTAGGTATTATTATAGTACTCTGGAAAGTGCCCATTTTTGCTCATACGAAATCAGTTGACTTTTAACTCAAATAAAGAAGGCGAATATTTAATATTTAGTGTGTTATTTTGCTACATACCTATCCATATTTTTAATGTTATTTTTCTAGTTCTTTCTCTTACGTATTGTGAAAGAATAATAAGTTTTTTTTATCATTATAGTTAAAGATATGAATAATTTCTTTATATTTCTACTGACAGCTCACAAAAATCAATCATATTATGTGACATTGTATTGTTTAGGTAATTACATGCCTCTTTTTTTATAATAAAAATAAGAGGCATGTAATTACCTACCTACCAAATCCAACACGTAATTGACAATTCGTGTGGAATTTTATGAGACATACCTAAACATAGACACAGGAAGATAGATTTATTAACAATGTAACTTATTTCTACATCGCGCGACTGTACAAGAGACCATTCAGGCCACCCACCCTTCTTTGAGAAGGTACGATAATAATGTACTACAAAGTATAAACCCTACATTTTTTCCTAATGTAGGTTAGTTTTAGGGCTTACTCTTCCAGACAAACAACCCCTGCACGATCGTGATTGATTTTCGGGGTATTATGCCAGGTTGCGTTTCCTCCTCCTTTGGCCAACGTTTCAGACAGCCTTGTAGCGTCCACCATCAAGACAGATGTGTAGTTTGTGGTGAAACGTGTGTTTACCTCTATTTGGATTAACTTTTAATAGCCTTTAGAGCGAGGCACACATCATGTACTGTGTGCTGAGTAAGGGTGGAGAAGAAATACTGACCAAGATAAAACCTCCTGAACAATTTCATCGCGTTGCAAAAGATATCTTCGTATCACGGGGGTGTCTGGGCAGCGGGTATATAATAATACGTTTATTCAATACGGTCTACGTGCGTATGTATATATATATACAGGCAGTGACATGCGGGGGGGGGGGGCTAAGAATGTTTAAATATTCGGTAACTACCCGAATTCACCCGAGCTATATTTCTGTAACCTCTTTTTTAATTGAAAATTTTGAAAACATAGAGCAAGCCTTATGTGGTTTCGTCTTGTGTCTGGACAAAATTGAAATGGAAGTAGGACCTTTTAGAAGCTCCATAGCTTTTTAATTTGTGACAGTTTAATTGATATTTTAAGGCTTATAATGAAAATGGCATTGCGAGCAGAAAAGAGCTGCGTTGACCTTGACAGCATTCGAGGATTTTTGCTGTTTTAGAACAGTCAACAATGCAGTAGTCTTTTTGAGTCAACATTCCAATTGTTTTTTTTTTGTTTCTTTTTCAAAATATAAATTTGTTCCTAAATACAACGAAAGCAATTTTTGAAAAATCGCTAGAATCAGTAGACACCTTTTACATGTACAGGTAAGCACAATATATTTGGTTTCTAGTAAATCAAAATCATGTAGTTTTTTTAACAGAATTAATAAATAATTACTTTAAATGTTTTCTTCTTTAAAATTTAACATTGTTTTATTTACTTTCTTTGTTTTATTTCGATGATTTTTCATCAAATAAAATACAGTGAAAGATAAAATTGATTGAAACAAGTTATATAAATACATGTACTATCAAATAATATGAACTTTCATAAAGATTAAAAATTAAACAACAAATATTTTCTTCTGTTTTTTTCTTCGCGTATAACTAATTTGCTACCCTGTATGTAACAAAGTAACCAACTAACAATTCAGGCAGTCCCAAGGAAAGGGCGTAAAAAAGGTAGATGCTCATATTTACGTTTCGAATAAAAAACTAGTCTCGGAGACATTTAATTTGTTCTTTCCGTTTGTACTTTTGTTGCCGTACAACCAAATACAAAGGCCATTTGGAGGGAAAAACTACGGCAGAAAATGGTTTCTTAACCCGAGGACAAAAAGGAAAAAAAACCCAAATCAAATAAGGACCCGGCAATCAAAATGTAATGGGTGGACAAATAAAAACTTCGCAAAGCCCAATAATACGATTGACAGAAGAAGTTTTTAATGTTTTTTGCCGGCTTCCATTTTAAATC
Source organism: Drusus annulatus (assembly GCA_022651775.1). Taxonomy (NCBI): domain Eukaryota; kingdom Metazoa; phylum Arthropoda; class Insecta; order Trichoptera; family Limnephilidae; genus Drusus; species Drusus annulatus. The sequence goes on along the minus strand of JAGWCC010000430.1, from coordinate 27,469 downwards.
TCCTTTAGTCATTTGAAGTTGCTTTATTTTAGAAAGACGTAATATGTTCTAGATGGGCTAGTGGAATGGTTGGGAGGGTTACATATTTTAGTATGTCTATATTTGTTATTCGTTACTAATTTAAGAAGGTACCTTTTATTTTATTTTTTAACTGAATACCGCGCAATGTGAGTTCCAACATCCGAAGCCAGTCACGTCCACGGCATCCCCAATCGGGGTATGTTGTGAGGCTTAGTGTAGAGTTAGGAACATAATGGGATAGGGGAAAGGAAGGTTTTAAAGTACCAGGTTATTCAAATTTAATGCCAAGAACGGCTAAAGTCATTTCAAGCAACGATTCGATTCTGAATGGCTTACTTTAACCAGGGCGATACTGATAGTATCTACCACTCTGGATCGTGCCGCAAATATGCTACCTATATGTACTTTCATATTAATGAAGTGTGAAATAACAAATTTAAAAAACACACATATTTGCGGACGCTGGGATTTGAGCCCGCGACCTCTGGATTTAGTAGCTACGAGCTATTTACACGATATGCAGGTATTATAATTTATTTTAGCGTTTAATGATAATTTAACCCTAGTATTTTATTCATTACAGTTAGCTATGGTAAAATATTTATTAAATTTACCTAGAAATATTTAATACGTTCTACCTACCAACTAACCGTAGTTTCGAGTCTTGAATTAATATATGATTGCCCAAATAGTAAATTCACCCTGAAGGTTCAAGTGTAAAGGTAAATTGGTACCAACGTAACAGATAAATTCCCTTTAAAATTAAACAAGAAATTATACCTAGTGATTGAAATAACCCTCAAACTATTTGAGGTTGAATGGTCAGTCATTTCCAGTTAATTCACCCCCTTTCCCCTACTCGAGGCTAAGGTAAAAATGTGTTAATTTAAGATAAATCAAATCCATTTGTTTCAGGAAGACAAAGCTTTTTTAGTTTTCCGTGCGTCAAATAATGTTAACGACCCGTTACGAGGACGTCGTTTGACACTTGGTTTAACGCCTCACCGTTTCGCCGCTATCCGTTAGCACTGGCCCCGCCCCTGGGAAGGGGGGGGGCAGGGTTAACCGCCCCCTCGGAGCAGCGGGGGGAAGGGGTTGGGTTGGGATGGGGATGGGGGAAGCCCTGACGGGAAACGTACCCCGTGCGAAGCTCAGTAACTCACAACAATCCGCGGGAAATCATCGGTTGTGAACCCGGTAACAATTGACACGGGAAACGGAAATCGAGAAACTTATGCTTTGCGCTAATGTTGTCAAACCTTAAATATTTTTTACCGTGTTAGTTTAAAGTGATTGTGCCTGGAAAAGTGACTATATTATAATAACTAATAAAAAATAATCTACGTAAAAATGTTTTCAAAAACATTATATTTCACGTAAAAAGTTGCAAACAATTATGTTAAATATTTTACATAAGTTTTAAAATACTTATATTCTTCGATCGTTTTCTGTTATTGCTATTGTTAAGCCGATTTCACAACAAGAACGTTAAATGTCCAGTTGCCTGGACCAGAGTTATTTCGCAAGATCGGCGGAGGAGGGCTTCACAATAGCCAAGATCCACCAGATGCGTTCGTCCGGCTTCCTGGACGACAAACTGCCCCTGAAGATGGAGGCTGTGAGCTGGGACAGGGGGGACGAGGGGCGGTCTAGCGGATCTTCGGGCACGGGGGGCGGAGGCTCGGGCTGGGGGGCGCGCGTGCCGGGGGCGGCCTTCACCATCGACAGCCTGCTGGCACCGAGACCTCCGCGGCCCCCCTTGGCACCCCCTGCGCTCAGGTTGCATCAATTAGCGGCTGCCGCGTCAGGGTTTCATGCTGCACATGATTTCTTTGGTGAGTAAAGAAGAATTTTACTCAATTTGTTCCACTAAATAGGTGCATTATTAATGAATGTTAATGAAAACGCCAAGAAAGTTAATATGCAACTTTGTACACCTACACACATCATTTGAGTTAGTCCAACTAGCTTTGGTCAAAGCTGTGTCTTTTTCCCGAAGAGGTCTGTCCTGATCAAACTAAACTTTACTCTCAATTAGGTTTTATAACTTGTATCGTATTGTTGCACACTAAATCAAGAAATATTCGATTAATAAATTTGAGATAGGTATCATAATTTTTTGAGAGAATTTTAAAAAAGATCTATTTTCACAGTTTAATGTATAAATTACAACAACATTGCAGTAGGTAATAGAAATATCGTTTCAATTTGGATGAATTACAAAATAATTTTAAAGAAATCATATCTTGCATCCATTTGCACTTAAAATTTATCAATTACTATTTTTATTGTTGATAGATAGGAGAGTACAACATTTTGTTGCATAGTGAGTATTATTTCTATGTATATAAGGCATTTTTATTAAAAAAATAATTCGGTAGGTAGTTAAGAGAATTTGTAACTAACAGTTGTTTTTTTTATGAGTACCTACAGATACTTGTAAACTGTTTTAGAAAAAAAGGGGAAACATGTTGATTTTACATAAATAATCATTTTAAAAATATATATATATCTGTAACGGTTATAGGGTATATTTTAGGAAAAAAAACATCAAATAAATAATAAAAATTCAATTGCTTTAAAAATCTATGAAACATATATATAGATTGTAAAAACGAAAAAGAAAACCTTGATTTTCTTTAAGTTAAAAATCTCAATAATTGTTTTTTTTTTTGGGCCGGCGGCAATTTTTCGTTAGTTGGGTAGATATGTTATAACAGTGATCAATAGGTCTAAACAATTATCTTTTTATATTGTAGGTATACTAAGTACCTACCTATCTTGGCCTGACTAAGCGCCTTTGAGGTGATATTATACAAAAATGGCACTACATAAATTACACAACTATTATTATCTCAATCTACGCGCAGCGATTCCTATCAATTATATACCTAATTAAATTGTTTCCGTAGACAGAATGAATGAGAATCGATATATAAAAATATATAAAAATAAAAAAAAGTATGTGTGTATTAGTGCATATGTATACCTAAACTTCCAACAGTGATGTATTTGAGAAAACCCTTTATTACAAAGCACCTAGGTATGTGCATTTTTTTTGAATTTTATTATTAATAATATTCTTTTCTGAAGTAGAAAAATACTAGTTTAAAAACGTGCTATGTGCAAGCAATGCATATTTGTAAGTTCTGTGTTTGACTCAACATTCGCTGCGATACCTATACATGTACATGCTAAGACAATATGAGAAAGCGTTGAAAAAAATGATTGAGCAAATTTATTATTTTTTCAACAGTAAAAACTGTTTTTTAGCCCATGTACTACTAGAAAAGGGTGGTAGGTACTCATTTTTCGTTCACTGCGGTAAATATTATATTATATATTCATGAACAAGTGATTATTAGCTATTTTAAAAACGGCTCATTAGGATACATTACATTAAAAGTGGATAAGGTCAAAAGCCTTTTCGTTATGGACAATCCAAAATTAACTACGGGATGCTTTAGCTAGGTTGATACCCTTCCACTGCATATAAAAACAAAAGAAAATCATGAAGTCGCAATCTAGATTGCCTTGTGCAACATAGGTATCTTCAAGACCCAGGTTTGCTCCTTTCATTCCCTTAAAATAACCCGCACAGCATCCCTAGATGAAGTAACCTCTAGTGGAAACTTCGGAGCCATAAAAAAATGAATATGCATGCATGTCCATCCATAATCAAAATTTAACAAGCCCAATAGAATCTCTGTTCCAACCAAGAAAACTTTTCAGACTAAACACTGTAAAAATCAGCAAAATTTTAAGTTATTATGACATAGTGATTGTGTCCTGCCAAAAGTGACCTATCAGGTTAAAAAACGGCGCTATACAAATTATCCAAATATTATTATTATTATGTCAAAGTCTACTCTTTACCTACTTGTATTGCGGTAGAAGCTCGACCCATCTAACGATGGTGCGTGGAGACATAGATTTGTTTGTACATGCCTTTAAGAGCCACCCTGCCGGAGCCAGTAAGTCTCTGTCAACCTATGTGTGTTCTATAAAACGAAATTTTATTAAGAGCAGTAAGATATTTTCTTATTTATATGTATAAAATTTACTGCGTAATTTAATTAGAGGGTATAATGTAAGTACTCTTATTAGGTTCAAATAATAATATGTAATATTTGGATGATTTTTATAGATTTTGTGAAAATCACCTCAAGGGCGCTGTACAGATCTTGTTAAATTGTAATGTTAATGTAAGATGGAATGCGGCCGCCTCGACAGATTTAGACCAACGTGGGCAAATGTCATCTGGCTGTCGTAAGGGTGTCACTTGGGTGATTTGTTGGATGCCTGGTTCGCTCGCGTTCGGGAACAGTCGGTCGAGATCGGCCCTCCCCGGCCCCCCTGCCGGTTCCTGGGCCGGTGGTCGAAGGGTCACATCTGGACAAGGGTCAAAGCAAGTGACCATTCTGGGCTATGGCACTGCATTAAAAACACTGATATTTAAAAATTAAAATATTTTATTAAAAATCTAAATTACGTCGAAACTAGTCACTTGAAAATTATTTAGAGTTTATTCACTTATACACAACAACGGTAATTTTAGCAATTTTAAATAAGTAATTTGTGAAATATCCTACCTTTGTGGCGAAAAATAACAAGAAAGACTAAAACACGTCAAGCAGCTGCGAAAGCGCCACGACATTCAAATCATGAGTGTGATATAATATTATGATTCCATCGAGTTTCTTTGGGGGGAATTAGACAAGCTATGCCATAGAAAGCACGTGCGAGTAAAATCAAATATTCAACGAATTGGTACCTACCAAAGTTAATAAAAAACAAACTAGAAAATAAGGAAGACGATAGACAAATGAACCGACATTTTTGATTTTCGTATTAAAATATAGTTGCGACATTGAGCTTGTTACCTAAACCATGAGACGCCCTTGGCTGACAACCAGAAATCTGTAGCCAAGATGAAAAATAAATACATTCATTTTGTATATACTTAATATTAATACCCATAATGGACGCTTATTGATTATATATCATAGTGAACATCTTAATACCAGTTTGCTGAAAATCAGTCTGATACCCGTCATAAGGTGAAAACTAGTTAGGTCATAATAAAAAATAGTGGAATAAAGTTAAAAAATGGTATTACTAAATCTATTCAATGGAATTCGACCACGAATTAACAGTTTCAAAATTAGAAATAACATTAATTTGCTATAATTATTTTCATTTGTGAGTACTTACGTACGTACCAGTGTAAACTTTTCAAACTGTCGATGAAAATTGTCAAAATAAAAAAGAATATTTTCATATTTAGACAAGCCATTAAATAGGTAAATACCGACCTGTAAAATATTTTATAAAAACAATTGAGTGACATTTAAGTGTCAGATATTTAGTTTTTGATCTTTGTATCAGATCGCATTGCAAGTCAAGTTACATCCCGTGATTTTTCACAGGTAGTGCAAATGAGTGTAGTAGTTTCGAAATACATTGTTCTAAATAAGTTTTTTAGCGGTAGATTATATGAAGTTGCCAAAAATCTGAAAAGATTTAAATAATAACAGAAGTGTGTAATTTGTAAGCGCAAGATAAAAAAAAATGATTTTCCGCTTGATTTTGAATTTGCTAATTCCGCGACTCTTATAGGATGATTTGTGTTGATTTTGGAGAAAAATCTTTTTAAAAAAACTTCACAAAGGTCGACGAGATCCCCATCTCGGAGAAAATAATCTTTTATGCGAAGAATCATTCAACCGTCAAAATATTATTCTAAAAAATAAAGAATAACATTAGCGTAAGCGGTTACAGGGGGGCGGGGAGGGGAAAGGTCCAGGGGTAAGATGGTGGTTAGGTGTCGACAACCCCAGAAAAAAATACTTTGCGATGCTCATTACTTAAAGCTTGAGTATTTCTTTTGTGGCTTCTGTAAAAGACTACCACAAAATTTTTTTGATAGTCATTGATATGGTTTCAATAAGTAATATGAACAATTATTTAAAAGTATTGAACACTATATGTTACATTGTGATTGGCAGTTTAAGTGATATACGAGTATATTTAATAGTTTACTAGAGAATACGAGTATATGAAAACTCAATAATCGATCCTGTATAATAAATATGTATTTCATTTAAGTAATTTTTTCTCTAGATCCAAGACTCACCTCCCCTGCTAAATAGGGGATGATGGACGTACCGGGTGGTTTGAGGAGAATGTAGGGTGGTTAGAATAAACACCACCGGGTGGTTAAAAGAAAACTTATGCCTCACTGGAGGTAGGATCTTGTAAAGCTCAAAATGTATGGCAAGAGCTCCATTCAAATCTATTGATTTCATAATATCACATCCGCGGAGGGAATAAATGTAAGTCTTAGACTGAATTCAAATTTCTTTAAGAAATTATAAACTGATAACATAAGATGAGAAAATATTGATCGTTACATCTTGTTTTTATATGCAACATCGTGAAAAAAAAGGATTAAATATTTAATTCCCGGATAGAATTTTTTTAATAATATTTTTACAAAAATGGTAATGTGTAAAATTTAAGTGTTTCTTAACAACCAAATAAGCAGGGAGCAATCTCTTCATCGTAATGAGCCCATAATGGTTATATTTCACAAATCGGCGCTTTAATGTTTTTTCCTAGATACATCTGTGATATCGATTCTTGACATAACCTCCTTTAAGTACACTTTTAAAGGTTCATAAAACTGTATCAAAAATGTATCAACTTATTTTATATTAAAATGTCGTTTTCCAATAAAAGCTATTTTTTATCATCAACCAATTTCAGATGACATCATCGTTCCATATGTAGAATTAAATAACAGTCGGGAATCGGAATATTTTTTATGGTGAAATTTAGCGGAAAATCTTTGTTCTGAGGGGGTTATTGAGAACACGATTAAATTCAAACTTGGTACTTAGGATGGGTACTTACCTACACAAATACTGAAGGATGTGGTCATATAACTGACTTTAATTATTTTTTAGTTTCATAATCAAAGCTATAGCTCAAATGAATTATTTCATAGCTCACTAAAACAGACTGCAACAGCTTACAATTTTATTTTTATTTTAGCGAAACTGTGAAAACAGTCAATAGGTTTTTTAAAACATGAAAAATGCTTTGGTGAACATAACTTCGACAACATCTAGGTCCTTAAATAACTCAAACTGCATTATCACTCTGAAATACACAAGAGAGTTTTCTAAAATTATTAAAAAAAAAAAAATCTTCATGATTTACAAATTTGTATTTATTTTTTAAAAGGGGGTGTGTAATGAAAGATATTATGTTAACTTAAATTATTTCAGATTTTATTTCCACAAGGTTATAAATTTTAAAATCTTTTTCTTTACTACATTAAACTTTCAACTACCTACCAAATTACACTTTATTCGACACCTGGCAACACTATCGCATAAAATCCTCGAATAATGGGGAACTTATTTTGATGGTTTGCCCCGGGCTCCCCGCGGGCCCGAGCAGCTTAGGTCCCCACCGTCCCTACTTCCCCAGTTCCCCAGTTCCCCCGCATCGCCAGGTTTGTGGGAATGTTAAAAGCTTTTTCCATTCCAATACCCTCGCGCGTATTGAACTTATCGAAAATAGGATGATGTCGTGACGAGCTAATGCTAAATGCTAAATATTCACTACCTCTCTAAACGTCTTATGGCGTCCGAATTTTATGAATTATCAATAGGTAGGGTTCCTAACATTTCTTTTTGTGTAAACATGAAAGTCTTTATCGATAAATACACTGATTTCAGAAAATCAAAAAAAAATGTGTAGAAAATTATACATTATAAGGTTTACACTACACTCCACTCACCTATATTGCTGAGTATATTAGTAAATTATTGTTTTTATTCTCATACTTAACACGTTTATTGCTGACACCGCACGTCGCGCGTTGACAAACATGTGACCGGTATGCGCACAACGCGCCATGCGCGTTTTTCAGCCTCTTCGCTTTGAACCGATTAAAAAAACGCAGCCATATGGTTTTAAGTCGTTACACAGGGCACAATAAAACCCGTCACTGTTTGTCAGTTTGAATTGATCCATCATTCATATGGCATTAATATGTACGAATTTTAGTTAGCAATGAACACATCGTTAAAATAGGTTATTCTTCGTGTTTTATGATACTATGGAATTCAGAAACATGCATTGGTTTTGATTTATATAGCTAACAAACAAAACAAAAAAAATCTTCAAAATACAAAATTTTTCTTTAAACAAAATGTTCGTTTTAAAAAAAACATTATTCGGCTAGATATTTGAGTACATTGAAATTTTAACAAATAGTTTTAATTTACTTCAGGGTATGTTGAAAAATATGGGGATTGGTAGAAAGGGACAGCTGCTAGACAACTTATATATGTTTGCAACATTCGTGTCTGTATTTGTTAAAATTTATATATTTACCACAAAACCAAGGCAAAAAATAACATTTCGTCATTAGGCATTACCTAGGTACCTATGTGATTCAATGCGGAATAAGCTCACATCCAAAGTCTGTAATGGTTTCATCCTAAAACCTATCAAAAGCAAACACACTGTAACAATATTATTCGGAATATATTATGATGGTCTGAAAATACCACAAAGGCAAATATACGATTTCCGTATTTGTTAGTCCCTAGTCTTGGACGTGTTTCGCACTCGCACTCGGGGGAAACTGACAAGATAATACTTTATTTTTCTGACACAGCCATAATGCAAAGACGTAGAGGAATAAAGAACTGTACAACATATCCAAAGAAACACAAGTAATAGATTTCGTTTAAGAATTTTAGTAGTGGTCTTGGTGTGTTTCGTATTTTATGGGTTGATGCTTGAGTCGGTCCATGATGTCAGAAGATAAGCGTGCTTTGTAACAGTGACAATCATTATTGCAGTTAGTTATAATCTCACTCCTGAATATTGAACTCTTATTAATGAGCTGTTGTGATACCGGCACAACTGTTTGCCCCCCACCTTGACCAGAATATTGAAGTTGCAACTTCAGACTTCTCACCAACCCAAGGGCACCTTTTAAAGTCGCGACTTCTTATGTCAACAGTTCCTACTTCATTCATTGTTCATTGAACAAATACAATTGAAACATTCAGACTTGCTGAACAAATATTTCAACCCAAGGGCACCTTTTCATTTCAAAGTGCATCCATCAAGAACTTTATTTTGGCGAACCGGTTCCAGTTCTTTTTCGTTTTCAAATCTCTATCGACTAGTACTTTTTATTTTGGCAAAGAACCGGTTTCAGTGCTTTTCACTTTTTAAAGTAGCATGTGCTTTTTCGAGGAACCGGTTCCAAAAAGAATTGAATAAATAACCGGATAAATTCAAATCTCTTGTTTTGTGAAAATTAAGTACACTTCGAAGGATTCATTTTAAAGAACTAACAATTCGTGAAGCATTCACAAAACATTGAAGTTTTTTTTTCCCAACGCTAGTCGCATCCATCAAGAGAGTGGTCAATTTTGCAAGGAAAGTAGTAAATATTTCTAATCTAGAACTAGTAACCGAGAACACACTAACTAACTGGACAAAATAAATTAATGTTAAACATAATTTAATCAAATTACCGAAAAAAAGATGGTTTGGATTGGCAGTAGGTAGTAAAATCAGTGGTGTAATTTATTTAATGATATATTTTTTAATGTAGATCAAATGGACATGTGTTAGAATAGTCCAATCCTTCGACAACATTGGCGATTACATTTTTTTCAATTTCGAAATTATTTGATCGTCATCAGACCCTAATCGCGGAATCAGTTCAGATGCACAGCATTGAGTAATAGTGGAATACTCTCGGCCCCGTCAAACCATAAATAGCAAAACTAAAAAAAAAACGTGAATTGATTTTACTGTTTTAATTCTTGCAGATCGGTACAAAATACATAACAAAATGATTTAATACTTGGATCAATATTTTTATTTGGTTGCGCGTAAAAACAATATAAAGTTGATTTGCGGCACGTTTCAGAGTGGTAGATACTCTAAGTATCGCCCTGGTGAAATAACACCCTTCAGAATCGAAACGTTGCTTCAAATGGCTTTAGCCGTGTTTGGTGACCAGATCTGACTAGCCAGGTAATTCTCAACCTTTTTCTTCTCCATATTCTCCCCCTCCCCACTACCTTCAGCCTCACAACATACCCCCTATTGGGTATGCCATAGTTTCACTGGCTCTAGACGGTTGGGAGCAGTTGGGACTCTTGTGCGGTATTCACTATAAGTACACGAATATATTATTATTCACCCGTATTGCACTAAAAACTCACTGTCATAATGTCTGTTTTTTAAATTTGCAGCCGCAGTGGCGTACCCCGGGTTGTACGGCGGCTACGTGCAGGCAGCCGTGGCGGCGGGGCTGGGCGCGCAGGGCCAACTGGGCCCCCCGCCCAAGCGCAAGCGCCGCCACCGCACCATCTTCACGGAGGAGCAGCTCGAGCAGCTGGAGGCCACCTTCGACCGCACGCACTACCCCGACGTCGTGCTGAGGGAGCAACTAGCCTTAAAGGTTGACCTCAAAGAAGAGAGGGTTGAGGTATGTTACTTTGCAGCATTCCTGTCATTGCTGACTGATGGAAGCTTTCTGATAATTTTCTTATCGACTTGCCGCTGGCTTTGACTCTGATCCGTTTAAAACGCTACGATATGTCAGTCATAAAGATAGGTGACATCGGCAACATTGATCTTATAGAGAAGAGGGTAGAGGTTTGTTATTATCTATATTCAATCGCACCTGTAATCGCTATTTAATCAATCGTCCTATCACGTTTTATATTTGCTGTTCCCTGACCAGGGTTTTCCTTCGCCCACAACGCGTGCCTCTGTACAAAAACAGGCAATGAATGCCTTTGAAATTTCCTTACCTTAACCTTTGTTCTGTCAGTATTTCAATGTATTTATTAATTTATTCTTGTTAAAATATTTTTAAAAAACATGGGTTTGGTCCATGTCTGTCTCTCTAGGATATTCCAGTGTCGAGACAGACGTAGAGTACATCAATTATATAATAATAAATGTAAATATGAATAAAAATTAAATAAAAAGTAATAAAAAGGAAAAAGAAGAAGAGAAATGAAAGATGAAATTAAACGAAAATGAAAGATGAAATTAAATGAAAATTACAACAAAGTTATCACATGGAGGTTGCATTTTATAGATGTTGTTTAGGTTGTGCACAAAAGTAAAAAGTAATAAAAGGGGAAAAAATAAAAGGGAAAAGAAAAGAAAGATGAAATTAGATGAATATAAAAATAAAGTTCTTACGTGTAGGTAACATTTTATAGATATTATTTAGGAGTATAGAGGTTGTGCATAAGATAAATTTATAATGTTTTTGGATGTTTTATGATCTAGGTAAAGGTTAATACAGAAAAATAAATAATAGGATTGTACTCGTATATGCCTAGATATAAAGATAAAAATTTAAAATTGAAGTATGCACATCTAAGTAGGTGTTTTACAGTAGTTAGCAATATTAGAGCGACCTTTTTTATAAATCCAGTGTTTTATTTCATGTTTAAATTTGGTCATTGTTTTTATTTGTCTAGTTGTAGCTGGTAGTAGATTGTATAATTTGCAGGCTATGTATTTAAAGTGTCTTTGTCCAAAAGCAGTATTTGCAAAAGGAGTTTGGAGTAGTGCTTTATTTTTGGTTCGTGTATTATATAAAGTTTGTGTTGAACTGTATTGTGATTTTTCGTTTTTATGCAAATTAATCAAAATGTTTCGTGCAAAGAGCTGCTTTAAGTCCATAACATTGATAGCATTGAATATTGAATCGGTAGTAGTAGAAAGTGGGAGTCTCAGCATTATTTTAATGATTAATTTTTGGGCTTTAATGATGGGATCAAGGGCAGTAGACGAAGCGTTGCCCCAACCTAAGATTCCGTATTCTAAGTGCAATTGGCAGAGTGAGTAATATATTGATTTTAAAAGCTTGAGGTTAAGAAAATTGCGTGTTGATGGTGTCAATGATTAGCCAGCGTCATAGATCCCTTCGATTCAGCAAGAAGACAGACTAAAAACCACTCACCAAATATGACACAGAGCAACTTCGGAGTCCTTGTGTGTAATTGCTTGATATTTAAAAACCACACACCAAATATGACACAGAGCAACTTCGGAGTCCTTGTGTGTAATTGCTTGATATTTAAAAACCACACACCAAATATGACACAGAGCAACTTCGGAGTCCTTGTGTGTAATTGCTTGATATTTAAAAACCACACACCAAATATGACACAGAGCAACCTCCGGGTCTTTTGTGTGTAATTACTTAACATCTAAAAACCACACACCAAATATGACACAGAGCAACCTCGGGGTCCTTGTGTGTAATTACATCATATTTAAAAACCACACACCAAATATGACACAGAGCAACCTCGGGGTCCTTGTGTGTAATTACTTCATATTTAAAAACCACACACCAAATATGACACAGAGCAACCTCCGGGTCTTTTGTGTGTAATTACTTAACATCTAAAAACCACACACCAAATATGACACAGAGCAACCTCAGGGTCCTTGTGTGTAATTACTTCATATTTAAAAACCACACACCAAATATGACACAGAGCAACCTCTGGGTCTTTTGTGTGTAATTACTCAACATCTAATATTATTTGTCGGATTTCTTCACTTGGCTAGTTTAGTCATTATATCTTATTTTTACATACGATATCGAGGGTAGAGTTATTGATTCCTTCTCTGTATGTTTGCAGATCTAGCAAAGCTTAATGTTATTAAAGCGTGGGTACTTGTGTTATTACTTAATACCCAGAACTAAGAACCGCCTATAAACAATGAAGAATCCGTTTCAGTTTGTGATAAAGTTGCTAATAATAAGAAACATCACATACTTATTATTTATTACACAGGATAAGGGATTGCTTTTGAGATATTAACATTCGACGCACAAACGTGGCAGGCTTTGAGGCGGCATTAGCGCCAAACGTAAGCCTTAAGCCGGGATATTCCACCACCTGAGTCCTGATTCCCGACTTCCCTCGCCACTGCAATCAAGAAAAGGCGTGGGCTTACAGCTTCAAAGCCCGCATTTCATTTAGATAATTCACTTCAAATCTCTTAAGGGTGGAGAGCGCAAGTGAATGTCTAGCTTGTTTGATGTTGTGATTTCAGTACAACCGTATGTCAACGTGTCTATCTTTACCTTAATACAATGAGTGGGAGTACATATTCACCCGGAGGCTAGTTTTGTGGAATACAACCATTTTTCTACTCAGCTTCAGTATGCATTGAACGAAATGAATAAATATTTTCTCAGTCAAATGAACTACCTACTCTTCAAAATACAACTAAAATCTCTAGAGCCAAGCTCTCCACACCTACCTGAATGAAAACCAGTGCATTCTGGATGCATTTTGATCAACTGTCTGCGGTGAAGTGTTCATCTGTATTAATCTGACACAAACATTTTTTTTATCGATATTATCTTTTTAGATATAAAACCACAGATTTATATTAGGTACAGACATTTTCACTCGGCATTAAGAGATTGTTCTTAACAGGGAGTAAGTCAACTGCCGTTGTGGGAATTGAACTCGGTCCGTCCAACTAGTAACCTAGGGTCCTACCCACTGGGCTCTCGACCACTGTATTTAAAAAATGGCGTTGTGAAAAAGTGTAACCCGGTTAAAAATTTCTGAGGTCTACATATTTGTCGATACAACACTGATTATATTATAACATCAAGTATTCCCTATATATTATTTATTTATTTGTTGATTAATTAAAAAAAGACTTAAAATGATTACATAGGTACCCGGCTTAAAAGTAAAACGGCTTAAGCATCCTCGTGGCATTCTAACTTTACTTGGATAATTTTTTTAATCCATTGGATTTTGGGCCGAATTCAGGTCAAAGTAGGCTTGAAATTTGTTAATCTTCAATCCAGTGTACTTATTTAATGTTTAATATTCTTGCCTGGAGTTTGCATGAGTTTGTCCGCCCTAGGTGCGGATTTATCCCTTCGTAATCCAGGTAAAGACTTTGCCGCTTGTGCCTCTCATCTACATTCAATCACTCTAATGCTATTTCATCAAAAATTACTTTTGTTTGGATACAATAAAGGAAGCTTTTGTTTGTATTTTTTAAACTTAAGTCTTCGTCAGTTAATGCTCCAATTATAACGGAGCTTTAAAAATATATTTAGTTAGGTAATTGTGTAAAAATATGCAACGGGGTATAGGTAGTTAAATGTAGTAATTATGAATGTACAGGTATGTTAATGGGTGCATACTATAGTCTCATGTAAATGCTCACTACTGATGGCCTCCGTGGTTGGGTGGTTTATTTTTAACTGAATAAGAGAAAAACGAAATAAAGAAATTGTTTATAAGAATCATATATTCAGAAGCATGATGGAGTTGATTGGAGTTATTTTCCAACGTCCATATAATTTTAAAATTTTCTTCAATCCTCGAGTAGCCGATAAAAGTTTTGTCGCAGTTTAAATGTTTAATTAGGTACCTAAGTTCATTATTATAAATACCCAAGAATGAGCCGTTTGCTGTGGTTAATTGAAACATTTCCTAAGAAAAGGATCAACCATGTTGATATTACTGCCCGAAAAGGGAAATAATTTTTTTATGTACTTACATCGTAAGAGCTTCTTTTTACTTATCCCCTCTTCCTTTCATAGACAGCTGTTAAACTTATATTAAACTCCTTAGGCAATTAGACAATCTATCTACCTATCATATAATATGTTTTAATGGAGGAAAAAATATGTTTAATTATTGGAATTATATCATTAAAATGTTTTCTAAAATAAAAATAAATCACCTATTTGATAGATTGGTATTGATGGTTAGTGAAGGACTACCAGCCCATCTCGTTAAAGGATTTATCTGGCATTAGTGCCTTTGCAAGACCTTTGCCCCGCGGCAGGCCCTTGGGGCTTTTCGGCAGAGGAGGGTCGCGCTAAAAGCAAGCAACAGTATCAGCGTATGTTTTCTTTTAATTAAATTAGTTTGAGTTCACGTTAGATGATTTAATGTGTTATTTTGCCTTACGCCGTATGTATGATTCAACCACCTATGATAAGCTGCTCTACTTAGGAACTTTGGAGATTTGGAGGATGGGTAGCAGTTTGGTTATATTTATAACTTTTTACCTGCTTAGCTTAAGTTATATTAAGGGTGTAAGATAAGGAAATTATAAATGATATGTGTTTCACATAACTTTTAATATATTAAATATACAACGATTGTAATTGCAGTATTATCGTATTAGTATTTTAAAGGTTTCGTGGAATAGACGAGCAGTGTTTTATTCCAAGTGAAGACGCCAATCAAACTGAGACTTATCACTAACTCAAACGCACTAACTCGATGTGACCAACGCAAATTTTTCGCTTAGGGGTAATTTAAAATCTCACCCATTTATATTTGTATAGATTAACTTCAGCTACTGGTGATGTTTTTAAAGGTCAAAATCTAATACTTGTTTTCAAAATCGTAATATTTTTATAATGTATTCTATCGTGTAAAAGAAAATATGTGCTCTCAATAAGTACTATTCAAGAGTATATCATTATGTTTTCCTTTGTCAAAAAAATACTTTGAAATGCGCGAACCTTTTGTCATAGTGAAATTAAATTAAATACCAATTTGCTAAGCCTTCCGGTGAGGGCATTTTTTTATAAATCCAATGAAAGCGGCCGTTCTGAAGCAAATCTGAAATCGAATTTTATTATTTTCGCAGCCTTAAAAAATAAATGTTGGAACATTTTAGTATTTCTAGGAATGTAAGAACCTCGAATTGGATTGAGACGGGCAGGTTTGAGTAGGCTGCAACCCACGCAATGTGGACCGTGGAGTGGTCTGGAGCCCTAAGCCAACACTTTCCCCGGAGAGAGGAAGCACATTATACGTATAATCCTTGTAATTCTTTGAAATTCCACAGTTGACGACCAACACTTGACTTTATTGGTTCGAATGAGAAAAGAGTAGGTAGTGTCAGATTCCTTAACTTTTAGGATTGGCTGATGTAATTTATTTATTTTATCTTGAGCGTTACGTGTTTTTTTCTTTACGTTTTTTGTATCAAGGCAATAAATGCATTTGACATATTGATTTCACAAATATAGCAAACAGTTAAAATTGACATTTATTATTTAATGTGGGACACATTGCTACATGACTCGTTCTATTTCCAGGTGTCCGCAGTGTTTCTTTTAAACTCTTGTTCTGTTGAGGAACTCTTTTTATAATTTACGATTTTTGTAAAAAATATAGAGAAAAACTGTACAAATTTCAGGACCCCAAAGTTCACCGTGCGAGATATTTAACTGTTTCATGGGATAAGATTTAGAGTTAAAATTTTAAGAAGTTGAGTAAAAGCAGCTTTTTGGTGGAAAATGGAAATTCCAATAGTGAATAAAAGATTATTTAAATGCCAAAGGTATTTTTTAAATTATTTATTTAAATGTTTTCGGTTAAATGCAAGCTTGGGAAGCCAATCCTTTCACGGTTTAGCCCACCTTTAAGTTCGGCAAACACAGCTTCCTAATTTCGTGACATGTTGACATTAAGGACGAGAGAAGGGCCCTCGAGACGCAACTTATGACGCACCTTACAAACGGTAGCCACGGCCAGTGCAGTGTTTGCTCAATCCCACCACCCAGGAACTATATTCTGAAACGAGTGATAGTTACCGCTGATAGTTGCAGTGTAACCTCTCCCTCTTTTTCAAAAACGTCGAATGTAGCAGAAAGAGAGGTTGCGATAGAGCTCTAAGTGGCAGGACCGTAAAACGCTCTTTTATCGTGTCCAAGTGTGCCCAGTCATTGGTGTTTGCCTAGGTAGTATTTGTATTCCGCCTGACAATTTAGTTAGAGTTTAGGACTAAAATAAGGATTCAGTTTCGTTTTAATGTGTAGTACCTATGTGATACCACACAGATGTTCCAAATGCCTGGAGCCAATAGATCCAATTTATGCGTAGATATTAGTAAATTGTAGATAAAAAAATAAGGCTTTTCCCACTAGGAGGATTTGAACTTCCACTAATCGTGCAGCCACTTTAAATCACTGACCTAGCGAGATACTAGGCCCGACGAGAAAAGCCTTTACCTCTTTGGGTTATTGAATAAATAATGCGCAATAGACTTCTACCTTATTTGTTGCAAAAGAACTTGTAATTCACAAGAATTTGCTGTTAAATGGCGTAGGGCAATATTGTAGACAGATACTCGAAATGAGATAAAAATTTCAGTATTTTGACACAATAATAATTAACGTTTTACATAGTATTATCATATACGTAGATAATATATATGTAGATAAAATATTTTTTCGTCCAATATTTTATATTTTTTAAAGTATTAATTACTTTCCTATTTAGGAAAAGCATCGAGTGTAAAGAGTGAGTATTGCCATGATTAATGTAACATAGTTTCTAGTACTAATTTATATATATCTGTACGAGTATATTTGCATTACGTGTAGTCAGATAATTTTTAAAAATTTAAAGTGCAAATACATGTAAAGTCTGCTACACATAAAAGTATTTTAGGCTCTTTTTAGAATTTATTTCTTCAGGGAGGTCGTTAAAAAAATTATGTCCGTGGATGAGTAGTTGTATCAAATTGTGCAGTAAAACGTTTTTGGTTGGTTGGTTTGTGATTTGCGTAAAGTTGAAACCATAAAAATAATTTCTTTACAGCAAACTGGTAGTTTGACTATGCACGGGTTTAAACGCACTCTTTAGCAGCATTTTAGAAGTCGGCCAGTTTATGGGTGATGCTAAATTTATTTGGTGAAAGCGGCCGTTAAAATATTTTTCATAAACAACATTTAAAATTTTAGAACAAACAATGTTGAGTCTTGTCTTAATTTTGGACAGTTCAATGATTTTTAGATCTTTATAGCTTAAAGGAATAACGTTGCCAGCTGAAAGACCTAGAAATTTAAGACAAAAAAAACAAAATTTCATGATGCCAGAACTCACTGATCGAGAGTTTTTTTTTGTGACATAACACTAGATTTTCTTGAATAAAATTTTCTAAGATCTATTTATTTTGCACGGAATGCAAACAGGTAAGTACCCGATGTTACAAATCTTTTATTTTTAATATAAAACGTCCACACATGCATATACCCACCTTAACCTAATAAGAGACCTTTTGTTTTCTCAATCAACCCGTTCCTGCGACGCTGTTTGCTCGCGGCGGCTTTAATCTCATAACGACGCTTTGGGTAATCCGCAGAAAGCAAACAAGCCACGGGAACAAGCCGAAACAAGCTGCGGCGGGCCACACCACCTCGCTGTCCCGCGCCTCCTCCGTGGTCCGGGACCAAGTGTATTAGCGACGAAAGCACCGCAATATTTGTTTTAGGAAAATTGAAAAATGCATTATTAAAATACCTTTGTTTAGACTCGTGGGGCAACCGCCCCCTATGCGGGGCTACACCCTTTCGCTGCTCCACTGTTTACGATGCAAAATATTGATATTTTTACGAATATAAATACGTCGGAGAAAATACAGTTAAATTCGAGCGATCGGAGTTTCAGCTTTCTTTGTGAACGCATAACTGAAGACCCCGCGGCGAGAAGCTGTTAACTAACATTTTTGTCACAAATCAGTTAGTATTCTCACTAAACTAATTCTGATACGCTCTATCCAATGAACACACTTTCAGATCATGAAAATGGCACGAGCATGAATAATCAAAGAGTCGAAAATGTTGAACGAATATTTTGTTATAACTGTAATATTTTTTAATGGCAAGAACATGTTATCTGAAATAATATCGACAAAACGCAACGAAATACCATATGTATCGAAATATTTTCAAAAAGCCGAAAATCGATCCACATTTTCCCAAAACTCAAAATAACGGTTTTCAGAACTCACATTTTACTAAAGCGATTTAGTTACCAAGAATTGGCCATTTCAACATGGCAGACGGTGGAGTTGCTAGTGCAGATTTTGTAGATACAAAAAAATAAAAGATTTAAAAATATATCTTTCGTTTTTTCGACTAGCAACTGTTACGATGTCACATCAACTATTGATCATTTCGACACCACGTACCTACAATAATACAATACAAAGGAAAGTACAACTACAATATAAAGTTTAGCGAATTTTCAGATAACTTCTAAGGTCTATCCATGACTCCTTTTAAAAAAAAAAGTTCTATTATTTGTAAACAGCAACAACTGAGAAGTTATTTTAGGTTAAAACCTTGGAGTGATGATATAAGGAGGTATAACTAATATTTTTACTCAACCTATACAAATTTGCGATTAATCACTTTCTCCGGGTTTTTACTTCATATACCATGAGAGAGAAAGAGACAAGAAAGCACTTACTTAACTTACCTCACGTCAACGGATTTTGAAGTTATTTCCTATATTTGTGTTGATTGAAAAACTTGCAGTGGTTATACAAATAAATTAAACATGATGTTGGTACGTGCCTTGCGTGAATGTTCAAATAAGTCCAAACAAAGATTATAGAATATCACTTTTCAAAGATATTTCAACAGTTTTAAATATTTTTGACCGAACTTTAGAATTTTTACATTTTTAATGATATAAAGACATGAAATCAACAAAAACCTTCCATCATTGTTTAGGAAAACTTTCTGTAATTAGTGTTTGTGTGATATTTTGACTTAATGGTGTATTGATATTGTTTTGTTTAATGTGTTCAAATATGTTTATTAAAAATATCCGAATTCCATGTGGACGGTAACTAATAGGCTATCCAACATCATTTAATATATCTTTTCTATTTCTATCGAGTCAGTATAAAGTCAACATGTACAAGTTTAGATTTGGTACTCTGCCAAGCTACAGAGTACCAGCCTAATATGAGAGATAATAATTAAGCCGGTACCTACCAATTAAAACTGGCAACCCTGGCTGGTAGGTACTCGCTGCGGTTTCAAATAAATTGTTATGAAAGCTCCCTCTCGGTGCTCGACTCTTGGCAGCGCGCATTTACTGATTATATTAAAAACAAACGTACAAGCGAGTTCTCAACTTTGTACGACTTCCACGCTCGCCAGATTTTCGCATATCGGATTGTTGAATTAAATATTCTGCCGGGTTATAACCGTAACGGGTAGTTACAGTAAAAAGATAACATGTTGGGTTAACGATTGTCTGGTTTCCTGTTCAAATTTCCCACTCGCGCAACTAGCCATAAGTCTATTGTCGTACTACGTTATTTGAAAGTATATATTTGAAAGCACACTCGGCAAAAATACCAGACCACAAACTATTATTTTAGTTAGAATTCTGTTAATCTGTGACAGAGCACAGTTATTTAAAGTTCTACATACTAGGCAATCTTATTATTTACATCTTCAAATTTTATTACACTTATACAAAACTTTATTAATGAATATATACCCATATAGATAATGAAGATGCCAAATTTCATAGTAAATTATATCAGTTTGACCTATTTCGATTACACAGAAGCGTAGTTGCGAGTATGTGATTTAAACCTCTGCATAGAAACGATTTACTCCTTTGTTCCTAGAATTTTTAAAAAACTTTAAAAAACTCTGTTTACCCTTTTTAAGAGCTCGCAGAAAGATAACTAACAAACCATCACGCCGCTTCTCCGCAGGGGTAGGCAGAGAAGACGGACCGCCATATAATTATGTCTTGGCACACACTCCTTGCTTCATTCACATTCATTCATCGTCTCATATATACTCTTCTGTTATTCTGACATGACCCGACTCAAGTATTTGATTTACTTGATCGTGCCATGTCTTCCTCGGGCGTCCTCGACTTCTTCCTCCATTCATTTTCGCATCGTCTATTCTTTTCACACTCCTTTCTTCGTTCATTCGCTCATCATGCCCAAACCATCTTAGCATCCCTTTCTTGATCCTATTCATTACGCTCATATCCGCTTTGCATTCTTTCCGGATATCCACATTTTTAATACGGTCATACATGGTTTTACCGCACATACGTATCTGGGATCTCATTTCCACAGCATTCAGTCTACTTTCATCCTCCCTCCGCCAGTTCCATGCCTCACTGCCATACATCAAGGTTGGCATAAGCACTCCATTGTGGATGCTAGCTTCGCTACTTTGGACAATTTCTTATTTGCGCCAACAGCGTACAATCCTCCATTGATGGAGTTTCCTGCATTCACCCTTCTTTCAATATCCTTATCAGCCTTTCCGTCTCTCGTAAACATACTTCCTAAATACACAAACTCATCCACTTGCTCCAAGTATTCATCATTCACAACTATATTAGACGCTGTTTGCGTACTCTCTCTCTCTTTCAAAAACCATGACTTTGGACTTACTTACATTCATCATCAACTCATTCTGCCTACATACTTGGTCCATCCTAGACACGAGAAACTGTAGACCTTCCATACTGTCAGCAATCAGCACCGCATCGTCCGCATACAATAGGCAACATACTTTCAAATTGTTCGTTTTTTGCGCCCAAGCTCACACCCTTCAATTCTTGCATACAATTATCTATGTACGATTTGAACAACCACGGTGAAATTACAGAGCCTTGCTTTACACCTTTTGTGATGTTAAACCACTTCGTAAAATCACCGTTTACTCTAACACGTGCAACGCTTCCCTCGTACAAGGACGCGACTGTTTGTATATAATTCGTGTTAACTCCATGCATGTAAAATACCTTCCACAGTTTGTTCTTATCAACTTGATCATACCGCTTTTACAAATCGACAAAAGCACAGAAAAGTTTCTGGGGTTTTGCTAAAAACTTTTCTGTAAGAATGCGCAATGAGAAAATTTGATCAATGCACCCCCTTCCACTCACGACAACACCTTGGAAGTCCCATATTTCATCTTTTGTTTTCATTTTTACCCTTTCATAATTGTATGAAAATGAACCCGTAATCATTTTAAACCTCTAGCTATACTATTTGAATGATAATGTGAAATTATGAACGTAAAGGGAAATTGGTTTATGAAATTATGAAATATTTTACATTCACCTTCTTTGTTGCAACTCATCCAGTTCAACATTCCTTGCTGTAGATGAATTGCTGTTTCTCAATCATCACTCTACTAATTATGGGTATCATTATCCACTGTTCAGAATGTCGAGACTTGTTAACTCAAGCCACGGTCTTGATTTTTTTGGTACCAGTCTAAATGATTAACCTTCTTAAGGCTTTGACTTGAATGTTCTTTCAAATGTTTATTTTTGTCCTTTTTTGCTGTCCTTTTTTGCTGTTCTTTCTCTGTTGCTCTTTTTTCCATTTTGTGTCCGTTATTACAACAGATAATATGAATTTTGGGTATTTTTTTTTATTATTATGTATTAATAAAGTTAAATATCTTACTATTTAAATATTTTACTGCTCAAATATTTAAAATGACATGGCATTCATTTTCTATTTCAACCAATTTAATTTCAAATTCATTGAAACCTCCAGTCCTAATATCTCACAACAGTGTATGTATCTTATGGTAGTATTTTTGAAAGACGTATTTCGTAGTACAAATAAATATTCTCGTTATCTGAGTTTTGGCCCATTGTCTTAAGATTTTGTTTGAGAAGTGGAGGTAAAGGAACATTATTAAATAAAACCCCTCATAATGAAACATTTAAAACATTTTCCATTTAATTATCGCCCAAATTCATCCTCAACAGGCGGCGGGCCATTATTTGCTGAGATGTTGTGAGGTCTATTTAACTAACGGAAGACAAATTCTATTTACATTTTAATTTCTCAAGAAAAGGGGTAAACTCAACGGGGAAATGAATATCAAAGATTTATCGAGAATAATACAAATACATTTTTAAATCTGCTTTGGTTATATTTATGACGCTAAAAATTACAGGGAGTAACAAAAATAATAATGCTACATTTACTGCCTGTTTATGAGATCTTATAGGAATGTACCTACCTCAAAGTCCTTTCCTCTACATTGTAGTCATTACATTTGGACATTCCTACTCATGGAATTTTAATGGACATTTCTACTTTTAATAATTACAATACTTGGATATTTTTTATAGCGCCATTTTTTTAAATATCACTTTAAGGGTGTACATATCATACTTTGATCATATTACTACTCTGCTGTGATTTGGATTGAAAAATAAGGAACAAATAATACAAAGTCTTAAGCTATGTTTAAAAGCCCTTTAACTCATGATATAATTAAAATTACATGATAATATTTGGATGATTTGTACCTCAAGGGCGCTGTACAGATCTTATTTTCTATTATTACATATTAATTCCTAGTTTAAATAAGAAATACATAGCTACAATAGTTGCATTGAATAAAAAATGAAAGCCATAAAAGCTATCCAAATCTATTGACACCAGATCCCACAGTTAAAGAGACCTTTCTGCTGGCCCAGTTTTACTTCACAGTTAAGAATAACACATTTTTAGTTCACAACATGGCAAATCTCTTGAGAAAGTGATATGTTCCTGCATAAGGTAAATTGGTACTGATGTAAATTATGATATTAACAATTTTATTTTTTTTATTACGTTCAAAACAGTGCGCATTTTTAGAGAAATCCACAAAACCGTAAATATTAAAAATATTACCTTGTTTAAAATTATGTACTTAAAATCGTAAAAAATACTTTACATAATTAGGTAAGATAATTTCTCAGTATTTGATAATAATTTTGCAAATCAAATTTTGTTTTTCTTATAGCTTTCAAAGAAAAACAAACATTTCTAGGTTACAAATAACCTGACAATATTCTTAATAACCTGACAAACCCCTACTGCCATCATTATGAGCGGAAAATATATATTGCATTATTGACTCACCTTCTTTGTTGCAACTCAGAAACAATGAATTGCTGTTCCTCAATCATCACTCTACTAATTATGGGTATCATTGTTCACTGTCCAGAATGTCGAGACTTGTTAACTCAAGCCATGGTCTCAATTTTTTTGGTACCAGTCTAAATAATTTTTGTCATTCTTTACGACTCTACCAAAACTTTGACTTGGCATTGGCTTTGACTTGAATGTTCTTTCTAATGTATATGTTGTCCTTTTTTGTTATTGTTTCATTGTAATATTTTGTATGTGCTGTTCTTTCTCTGTTGCATTGTTTTTTTGTAATTGGACAATAATCCGTTAGTTTATAAACAAATAAAATGTGACTTGAGCAATGGTGGATGAATTAAAACCACGACACCTGAGCAGGAACCCGACGTATTTTTTCACCCAGTTAATAACCGGCCTGTTATTTAAATGTTAGCTGAGGCTCACCCCTGTTTTGAGAGTCCTTGTTGGCGCAGAAGGAATACAATTCAATGCTCATTTACTCGTATAATCAAAATAAACATTTGATTTTATTCTGCGGAAGCAGCTGTGTCTGTGTAGATCCGTATTCTTTATCTCCTTCACTGTATATAGTCGCACTGTGTAACTCTGTAACTATGTACAACTGTTCTATGTCCATATTTTCGACAAGATGTAAATATAACGGGTACAGATGTAGATATAATATTTATAAAGATGATGTAGATTTATTCAGCCCGGAAAACACCCTCGCCTCTCAACCCTTAAGCCAACGTAGGTGGCCACCCTTAAAGCACATCGGTCTAAAATATCATTGCCTACTTATACGACTATAATATTACGAAGTTAGGAAAGCACATTACTGCTTGAAAATTCTGGAAAAAATTTATTTTTTTTGTAACTCCTAATTTGGGCGGTCGTATTGAAGATGATTCGATCAATTAAATTAATTAATTGTATTGTATTTTTGCATTTTATGTTTCATTATTTTAATTAACTGGAATTAATATTGAAGTGTTTTAATAACTTTGACCGGTTAGTAGCTGGGTGGACAAGCGCGTCGGATTCCCACCCATTCGTCGTGGATTTAATTCCTCTGCTAGCTAAGTCCTCCATCTTTGCACAAGCAACATCTTTCGCTTATTATGATAGCAGTATAAGTTTTTCAAATACAACAAGGTTATTTGTAATTCGGTTTGTTGAATGTTTGTCTTTCTTTTATTTATCTTTTGAGCTCAGAGCTCTACTCTGTAAAATACACATTAATAAATTCAAAAAGGCGTTTCGAAAAAAATGTTTTCTAATTGGTTTTTTCCAATATCTTTACAACATAGGCATCTTTACAGATCACAAGTGTTGTTAATTAGCAATATTTAATTATTATTTTGAATCTGCTAATATTCCCCACTTTAGTGTTAAGCTTAAGTCAGTATTTTAAATTTTAATCTATTTGTACAAGAAGTCATAATCAATTATTATGGCATTGATATTTTGAATTTTTACCTACTGTATTGTGTTAGTACTGGTTATCTAATCAGGAATCCTATATTTATGGTATGCATAAAGCAAAATCATTCAAAAGCTCTTGGTCTTTGTAGGGATACAAACACACTTTCTTCTTGATAGGTGTGATTTTTAACGTATGTAGATATCTTCTACCTGGGCAAACCTGTATTCATGAAGCTGAACAGAATGTTTCATTTAATATGCGTAGTTTGTACTACACATATAATGTTTGTAAACAAGAATGCTTCTTCTTTCATAATTATAGCTATAAAAGAACCTGCATAATACGATTTGTTTTATGTTCTTCGAACGAGCATACGTATTTCTCAAGAATGTGAGTATATTATTAACTAATATCTAAAACATAGCAGACTGCCTGAGAAAACAATTTTACATATTGCCGAGACGAATTTTGAAGATACGTGAATGAATACCTAATGCTTTCTTTTCATATCTGGTTTAAAGAATTTCATTTCGACATACCAACATCACCTACTTACAAATATATCAATTTTGTAGGAAGCCGTGCAAACCTTTCCAGAACGCAATACTTTTCCCGACCGGGAATACAAGAAATTCAATTTCAGACTAAATGAATACGCTGAAATGCAGCGGGGTGGATAATTTACAGGACCGGCTTTATTCATTCGTGAAATGAAAACTGAAACACTGAAAACCTGACATCCCTGAAACTCTTTAATCTATGATAAACTGGAATCCCTGAAAGTCCAAATTTCTGGAAAACCTTAAGTGATGAATTACTTCGTAGGTTTGTAATTTCGAGATGGATCACTATCAAATGAATCACCTTAACATTGTGTAACTACGAGTATATAATCCCGTTGAAGATAATTCGTTTTTCAATACGCAGAAAAATTGTTTGTCTGAAGCAGCAAAAGCTCTCGTACGGGGAAATTCAGACTATAAGTTCGTGAAAACATTTACATTTCTAGACCAACGCAACCATGAAAAATATTAATGATTAAATAAAAACAAATTTATAACTTTATTCCACTTTTTATTTTTTTGACTGGACTGGTTTCATCCTATAACGGTCATCTTCAGACTAGTACAGGTTGTTCTCTGAAGATGGCCGTTATAGGCTGAAACCGGTCCAGTCAAAAAATGGTATAAAGTTATAAATTTGTTTTTATTTAATCATTAAAATGGAATTCCACCATGAATTAATAGTTACAAAATTATAAATAATGAATAATATTGATTTTTAAAATAGCATAGAGATTGACTGTCATAAAACGGGAATATCTTCCTAGTTAGACAGGTACGAAATTTCTTTAAAAATAGTTCGATATGTATTCTGTACTAAATAAAAATCTATAAATAGAGCTAGTCTAATTTATTTACAGTGTAGTGGATACTTCAAAGCTTCATAGCTTGATAAATAGTTGCGTCGACCTAGAAAAGTGGAGATTTCATGACATTACAGTTCACCGTTTGAAAAATTTGGCAGCATCATCAGCACACGAATATTCTGCATTATAGTTCAGGAAAGTTTTTTAAAAAATTGTCCACTAAAAGACCGGTTAGTGGCCAATTCGTCCTAAACGTCGGGTTTTCCCACCAGGCGTTACTGGTCTAATCTTCTGCTACTTTGTGCTAACAACATTTTCTCTTATACTGATGGTAGTAAGAGAAATTAAAATATTGTCAGGTTATTCGTAACCCAAGAATGATTGCCTATTTTTATTTTTTAAATACATACTACTGATCAAGTTACTCCATTTGTGTCTATCTCTCACTATCATAAATGAAACACCTAAATAAAAGAGGCTGTAACGGAGTTCTCGAATAATTTACACTTTTTTTTTTATCTTCGTTAAAACAGTCTTAATTTTAAAATCTAGATTGAATAAAAGAAAGCCAACTCTGTAACGACTTTACCCTCAATGTTAAATGCACTCCACAAGTCAAAGAGAGTTTTTTTTTTAATTAGGTGCTAACGATTCAACTCGGTCCGCGAATATTAATTCAGTGGTAGAGGTAATTTCAATTAAATATTTTAAATACTCTTAGAAATTAATGGAAAGATAGCAAACTGAGGAATTAATTAATTTTGATATAGATCTTCTTTATTGAGATCTAGTTTTAATCATATAATTGCTTCAACAAAAATATAAGCGTTTTGACTCTAGTTTGAGCGGTT